>JAWMRA010000009.1:6229929-6439910 GCA_035584735.1 Pseudotriccus pelzelni | reverse complement strand
TTTTAGCCACCAGCGCGCTTGTAGCAAGCGTGGGTAGTGCCCTTCCCAAATCTTCGTTCGCGAAGCCTAGCCATGATTTAGTAACAATGCTCTGGGTTGCTATTAAAATAAAGATATCAAAAGAGCATAATTGCCTGAAAAATTCTAACGCTTGCCCTGTCATCCTGAGAGTACTGAAATGTAAAGTATTCTGGGGTAAACCTATGCTGTAAAAGATAAATGTCATTTGAGCTATGCCAATGCTGGAAATCATTACCCATAGAAAATCCTGGTATTCTGACACTTTTCTGTCCTGAACTGAAATAAATATTGAAAATATTTATGAACAGGGAGTTCTGAAGAGCACTGTAGTATAAGAATATTTAACCTTTTGTTTAGAACCAGTGTAATGTTATAGGCCTTGGGAACATGTTATGGAAAACGTAGTTCAGGTGTCTCTTGCCTCTATCCAAGTGCAGGATAGTTTTGCAGCCTGGTATATCAATCACATGATACACTCTTTTTCACAGCTTCCACAAAGTACTAAACGTGGAGAAGAAACCAGAAAGCGCTTCCTGAGGCAAATTCCAGTCTGGAAAAGATCTGCTTTTGTTGTGGGTTTTTGGTGATTCCCCCCCCCCCTTGTTGCAAATCACTTTGAGGAAAAATCTCTCAGTCAAATCTAATAATAATAAATCTGGAATTCAACTTCTTATTTAATAGCTTTTACTCAGAGTTAAAGTATGGCAAGTTCTCCTTCTATCTGTGTTGTAAGGATCTGTTCAGATCCACTGTGATAGAGGGAAAAGTCTGTCCTTTAACTGTTTATTCAAAATAATGCTGCACCCCCCCTTCAGTAGTGACTCTTACTGAGGTGGATGTAGGCTGTGGATTCAAGGGTAATTCCTATGCAGCAAAGTCACACAAGTTCTGTGGACCAGGTGAATAACGTGGGAGACTTAGTAGTACTTGCTGTGGGCTTGAGAGAAAAACTATTTCTTTTCTGTTCTGGTGGCTTAAGCCATGCCTGTGGTCAGGAGGTGAAGCCCTTAACTGTCAAGGACCTGCCTTGCTCCTCTTCCGCATGGTAACTTCTGCTTTCCCCCTTGGAAGAGAAGGTAGTCCACATTGAGGAGCTATTTTCATATATTGAGATATTAAAATAATAGCTCTCTAAATAAAATATGCACAAGAAAAGAAATTCTACATATTGCATGCAGTTAATTCGGTGCATTATAAAAGGGAGAAATGGAAGCCGTGGGAGAAGAAACCCGTTCTGAGGAGTGTCCCTGCTCCTCTGAAGGCTTTGCTTTAGCCACTAGGTGATGCAGCAGCTTTTCTTTGTGTCCTGGGAAGTGGTGGAGGGAGAAGCTTGGAGAGTCTGGCATATGAATTAGGAATGAGTAATTGGAGAAGATCCCCACTCCTCTAGAAGCAATACAGACTAAATAATAGCCCTTGGAAAACTAACGAGATGATAGGATTTCCAACTTTACGTTTTTCTAATTGCTTTAAATGAAACCCCATTAGAAACAGCTGGTCTGATTCTCAACTGATATAAATCGTCATATATTTTTAGATTTAAATAGCACTCGGCTGGTCTACCCCAGATGTAAACCCTGGCCTAGATTATGTGATTGCTATCAGCCCGGAATGGAAACTTCAGCGCTACTTTTACAGGCAAATTTATTTTAATGCATTATCAGGAAAACCCAGCACATTTCCAGGTATTGTGTATCTGAAAAAATAATCACCAGTACAAGACTGCTAAGAGGACAGTTAAAGTAATGCACATATCCACATCATCACTGCTCAGGGCAGAGAGATGGAACTTGAGTCCAAGCCACATGCTGGTAACAGGTAATCTAGGGCTGGATGCTCTGAGCTTCAGCTTCGTGAATCCAAAGAAAGAGAAAGGCTTTGTATTTTTTAGTGGCTGCTGAGACCCACACAGAACTGGAAATAAGTGGAGTAAGGTGATGGAAAATATTTTTTTATTAAAAAATAAAATCGTATTTAAACGAATCGTATTTAAACAGATTTAACACGTGGGATACTGCGATTCTTATTCAAAAGGAAATTAACAAATGGTTTTTTGTTCATGCTGGGCCAGACTCTCATCTGCCATAAATTCAGAAGAAATCCTAAATCTGGCTCTTAATATTTCCTCTTCGTTGGTATTTGGATGACTGTTGAACAGCCCATTGCTAAAGCCCTTTCCAACAGCATTGTTTATATAGATTTTTGACCTACGTTGGAAGAATTGTCTTACTTCTGGATCTAAGGCTTGAGCAAATTGGGTCATGATATCTGAAGTCTGCAGTGATGCAAAATTGTGGGGGTGGAGAGGTTTACTTGTCTCTTCTGTGGTGTGTTTGTTTTCTAAAGTAGGAGGGAAAAAAAATACAGATAGAGAGGATAAAAGAGGGAGGGAGAAATATTTTCCAGTAAGCATGAGATAACCACTGATCTATAGTAGATAAGATTTTTATGGGCAATAGGTCTATTTCTGATCTAACTTAAACTAATTTCAGAGCAGTCAATGCCTTGCTTTAAAAGAAAGACTTCACATGAGCTCACTCAGGGAGTGAAACAGCACTAAAGTTCTTAAATATTCGAAGCGGTGGGACTTATTTTTAGAGAATGATTGTCTGAAAGAATTGGATTCCAGATTACTTTCCAAATTAATGACAATTTTCCTGCATGTTTGTTGTTTTACAGAATTAGATAATCAAGCAATATAGAGCTTTCTGATTTATAAAGGGTTAGAAACCTAAAGCCCTGTACTATAGACGTCAATATAAATATATTTAGCAATAAAGGTTTGTTATGTTAATCTATATATTGATCAGTTAAAATTATTAAAAGAGGCCCTATTCAAAAGCACGGTTTATAATGGGACATTAGTTGATTAAAATTTTCACATCACAGATGACAAATATTCTTTGATAGTAAAATGTTAGGTTAAAACTAGGAAAATTCTAAAAATACAATGGACTTGTTGGTTACATGTCTCTCAATGCAGACAGTGTAAACCACTGCTCATGTTATTGCTATTTACATATTACTATTTCCTATCATCTGTTTCATGTTAGCCTTGCCACAGTTCAGTGTTTGAATTGCAGCCGTGGCTGGAGACTATTTTGCCAGAGTTGTTTCCACTGTGTTTAAAACATATGAGGTATTATTAAAATTGACCTGTTTTTTTGTTTGTTTTTTTTTTGTTTGTTTGTTTTTAAATTAGTTATTCTGTCAAAATGTCAGTTTGGGGATGCATTTTATTTGCCCTGATGGAAAGCAAGAAGGCAGTGTACAGGAAATCAAGACTGGGCAGAAAAACACAAACCAAGGGATTATGTAAAGGGAAAGCCCTAAGTGAAGTTGGACTCAGTTGGTTTCAGTACCTTAGAGGTCATGTTCTCATGCTTTTGTGTCCAATGTAATGGCTAAAATGTATTTCCTTGAAATATGGAGGCCAAGGTTTTCACATAGTGACATGCTTCCAGGAGGAGTTTCAATCGTTAATACTGTAAAACCTGTTGTAAAATGGGGAGGGTGGCTAAGTGAAGGGAAAACACACTTGCATATATTGGTAAGATTCTGTTCCAGGAAAGAAAGTAATCAAAACTGACATCAGCTGGCCATCTGTCCCAGTAAAAACTGCATCACATTCCAGGTTAAATGGATCTAGAGGGACTATACCTTTTTCTGGACATACTTAGTGAGATTTTTTTCACCTGGAGATTACTTTAGTCTGTTGATAACCACATTTTGAAACCAGCTGAATTGAATGTGGATACACTTAAAATTGAGAAATATTTGGTCTTGTTTGCTCTTCCCCCTTCTTTTAAAAATTTATTTTACGCTGATGAATGTTGACGCTTTTAGTGAAGTTTCATCAGATAGTTGCTGCTATTGCTAAGATGTTTCTTCAAGTGCTATAGAAGCTCATATTTATGCTCATTCAGTTCAGACACTTCAGCTGATAGAAACTGTCTCTCTCATGCTGAAAGCAAATGAGTTTTGCTGATATGTGCCAGGGTTTGTGGGTCTGGAGAGCTGTGGAACTGATTTTCTACATGTGCATATCATCATTTTTGTGTAAAAGCAGGGAACAAGAGAGGAAGGAAAAGAAAACACATTACTAAGCATCCTTCCATACTTCATATCTGTTTCCTTCTATCATTCTCAGAAGATTATCTTCTCTGTCATGGATGAGAAAGACAAGTACAGTTTATGCCAAAATCTGGTAATAAATCTTCTTGCTTATATTGCTGCTTCTAGCTCTTTTTCTGGATACATTTTCAGAGCAGCTGCCAATGCCACTTATCAGTGAGTAGGTCTGAGGAGTGAGAATTTGAATGAGATGCCTGCTTAGAGGCAAATGTGGACACCTGTAAATCACAAACCTTGTACTGTTCTTTATTTTAGGGCCCAAACTGGAATATGCATCTTTCAGTATTTATTGGCTTTCCATTGTGGGGAGGCAGACCATAGCTGTGTATGGCTTTCAATCTCTTTAATTATACCAGGTTTTAATCAGTTGGGCTGAAATTAGAAGGTACACTAAAGATTTCAAAACAGTAAAGATCTAGAAGCCATTCACTCCAGTACTATCACCAGTAAGGAAAGGTCTGGATTTGCTTCCTTGGTAGCTGATAACATCTCCTGATAGCCTTACATGAATAATTCATGTGACAGAATGCAGAGACACCACAGCTTGACCTGTTTTCCCCGTGGAAGGAGGGGCTGCCTGCTTTGGAAACACCAAACCTCTCATTCATACACATCCTTCATGCTGAGTGAAAGTCATGAGAGTACTTCTGGAGATGCTCTCCTAGTCTGCCCAGTGTCCAAATTGAGAATTTGCCAGGACGTCCTGTGTGCACCCACTGAGGATGCTCCCTCATTCCTCTAGGGCTCAGCCTGACCTCTCTGCTGCACACATGTATGGGAGGCCATTCAGATGCTGAGCCTTCTGCCATTAGGCACCAAAAGGCTCAGTTTTCAAGGCCCTGTCACAATTTCATATGGAAAAGTGTGGAAAGTAATTACCCTAAAAATGCAAGGGAACAAAGAGATTGTTTTTTCCCTCTTTTAATCCCCTTGCAACTCAGTTTTGCATCTGTAAAATGACAACAATATACTGCTGCTCATAAAAGTGAAGATGTGTGTTGTATTCCTCATGAATCATGCAAATGCTGTGTGATGTCCCATATTCTAGTTAAGTGTACAAGGAAAACAAGCAATGCTATTGTCAGAGCTCAGCCTCAAGAGAGGCATGAGGGAAAAGGCTGAGAGATTTTTCCAAGTCAGGATATCTAAGGAAAGAACTAATTGCTCTTTCTGCAAATGATTTCCACCCTTTTCACTAAATAAGCAGGGGATCTTGAAGAAAAATGATGTGTCAGAGAAGGGCAAAATTTATATTCCCATGTATAGCAGGATGGAATGAAAATAGGTGATATCTTTGGTGTTTCTGGACTTTCTGAACATGAATTAAAATGAGATCTGTGAGTAGGTTTGCTGCCGACTTCAAGCCCCAGGACTGACAGGGATGAAATGGTACAGCAAAATCGGTATTGGTGCTTTTGAGGGATCCGCTTGCTAGTAGAGGTGACTATCCTAAATTCCCCTTTTGTAGCAGCCTGCTTGTGGCTGTGTCTCTGCTTGTGTCCAAGTCTGTGTTCAGAGTCTGTGTGTGCAACCAGGGCCCCAGTCCTGGCTGGTGACCATACTGGCAGCAGGACCTGAGCCTTCCTTCCCTGCTGGGATTCATGGGCACTGGAGAGGAGAGTCACTCAGCTGAAGTGTGAGCACCAGAGGTCGGGGTGGGATGTGGGGGGTAGTGCTTCGGCAACACGACCGCGATGGGTTTGTAAGGCAGGAAAGGCTCCTCTCGTTTGGCACTCTCAGGCTGTCCTCTCTCAGGCTCCCACGTCACACAGTCCTTTTCGTAAATCCAGATGCATTGCCTGTCTGGTGCAGAAACGTTTTATTGCCCTCTCAGGAGTTCTGCTCACACAATGGAAAGCTGTGACAGTGCAGGTATCCTTGAGCCTGCTGAAGTGAGGACGTTCCTGTTGTGCTGATACGAAGGCCAAAGACGAGAAGAGGTGGTATGACTCAATCGTATTAGAGGGTATTAAACTACTTCATCTTTTATCCCTACAAGCATAACCCGAGGACAGATGTGGGTGGCTGTAATGTTGCTGTCTCATTTTTCTTTTGTGTTTCTGTTGCTCAATAAACATTAACACACTGTAGGAGAGTTAGAGATTTTATTTAGCTGGAGCTGTAAGAATGCTTCTTCCCCTCAAATTTCATCTTCTTTTTCCCCTTGTTTCACTGATGATTGGCATCATCTGTTCATCTCCTGGAGGGTTTTGAACTCTGTTATTATGATTGTCTCTTGCTGACCTTGTTTTCTGTGTACATATTCTGTATTCCAGTTGTTTTAGATTAAATAAGACCAAATCCCATCCCTAGACTTAGCAAATTCAAGCCTCAATATGGGGAAGAACATTCCTAATTTTTAAGATGGGAATTGTCTTTTGGCTTGAGAATTTTTGAAACTTTTTGAAAAGCAGTGATATTGTTTCCTGTAGGATCTCAGTAGGTCATCATCTTTCATTTTCTGCTTTTCTCTTCATATTCTCATCTGCCCAAGACACACGGCTCATGGTTTAGCACCTTGGTTTCACAGTTCGTAAAAATTGGCCTAGCCTTGCAGTTTTCACTTGAACAAATATTTTTTTACACTTAGCTAAATTATGAGCAGGTCCCAAAACATTGGGGTATTCTAATTATAACAGCAACTGCCTTTTTCAGTGTAGATAACTTCTTTCCCCACAAACCTCTGAAAGACATTCAGTATGAAATCAAGCCCTGACCTAAAATGTAGGGAGAGGAAAGTTCTGCTTATGGAGCTCTTCTGTTGGAATATGTTCTTATGCCAAAAGCAAAAGAAATAATTTTACAAAACAGAAAGATAAGACTTGTTGTTTCAAACTACCTGATTAAAATATGCTGGGTTTTTTTGTTTTTTTTTTTAGAAACTTGTTTTCCCCTTTTTTGCTAAACCTCTGAGGCAATTCAGTGAATTTGATCTGCATTTGCAAATTATTTTAGCTGAGAAATAATTTTTGTGAATAAAATATTTGCCTGAAAAATTCTTGCTTGGCTCTGGCAACATGGCATATGGGCCTGTGTGATTCCTCTCTGTGGGATGTGTTTAACCCTGGGTGACAAGCATACTGTCAGTGCTTAATAATCCTCAGTGGAGAATGCATCAGGAATAATGTTGTAGTTCTCAGGATCCCAGCTCATTTTATACTCACCTGTGATGGACCCTCACCCAAGGAAGATGTATTGCCTCAGGGGCTCGTTCCCAGGTGCAAATACCTCTTGTAGCTGAAAGTTTCTTTTCACACTCTCCAACCCAAGAAACACACCCACAGGGAATTCTGTACAGCAGAAATGTTGCTGAACCAGGCTTCTTTTAAAATTCCTTACTGCCTCCTTGTTGCTGATTACCCTCCCATGGAGACTGGGGAATGGTATAACATTTTGTAGCACTCTGGGGGAATGATGACCATGGGGTTCCACACCCCTTGAGAACATTTCTGCTGTGCTATGTTGGAAACTGTTTTAACTATAAGTCCAGTCCTACTTCAGAGTTATGCTAATATATTAATTTTAATGACTGAAGAAATGAAGGATACTTGGACAGCTGAAGTTCTAATACAATATGTAAGACTGAATGAAAAATAAATTAATTTTAAATGGTTTGCAGACATACAAAAGGTTCATTCGCTGCATATAACATGCTCAGTAAAATAATATCCTTTAATGTGCTGAACTCTTCATGCTTTTCATGAAGCTGCATCTAATTGTACTACTCAGAGTTGACTTATTCTGCCACTGCCTTCCTTTGAGAAAAACAGCATTTCAAGACATGACTAGCAGTCTAAGTAGTCATTAATTCTTCATTAATTCAGAGTGAAAATTAAAATTCTACACTGTATACATCAACCTGAATACCATACACAATACATACATTCAGAAGAATGAGGATAAATATAGGTGAACATTAGTGAGTATATATGTATGTATCTATCTATACCTGGATATGAATATACAGATAAACCCTCATGTCTATGCCAAAATCAATGATGGAACATCTTGATGTCTGCTTCTGAGGAAAATTCAACTTCTGCAGTCCTGTATGCCTTTGATTTTCCCATCAGAAGTGATAAATAATGAAATCTGGAAGAGGCTCTTTGGGCATTTTACCTAGAGCAGAATATGAAAAGAAAGAGTGCCTTTGAAGGAAGCCTTGACTTCACTAAAAATTGTTTGTTAACATAAGAAGGGAGGTAAATTACTTTAATCCATATGCAATGTAGTACAGTGAGAAATGACGTGAAAACCAAATGAAAATGGCTGTGACAAACTATCTAGATGATGGGGATAGTTTCAGAAGAAGTGTAGCATGGGATGTTCAGCAAGGGACTGGACTCTATAGAAGGTGAGAATGAAATAATCATTTAGGGTCTAGGCTAATAAGAAGTTTCAAAACCCTGCAAAGACATGATTGAATACCTTCTTTTTGAAGATCTGGAACTGAACCCAAAGCCTATTTGGACATTTTAGCACATGGCAGGTTACATTAATTTTAAAATCTATCCTTTTGCAGGCTCTGAGCATCAGACTGAGCAGCTGTTTCTCTCTTTTTGTCCTTTCTCTTTCTGCCAGGACCTGGCATTATTTATCCCTTGGGCAGCAGTCACTGTAAATAGGTTTCCTGACCCCTTGGAAACTGGAGGAGAGTGGTGTCCTAAAATTTAAACCTTTTAATGAAGAGCTTAGGAGAGGAATCCAGCCTGTTCAAAGGCTTTTCCACCTATTTATTAGACACAGGGTTACACAGAAATCAGCAGCTGTCAGACTGCCAGCTAAGAAGGCAATACAATTCTTTCTGAGCCCTGACCAATTTTTGTTCATCTCTGGAATTGGTTGTTCCTGCCTCTTGCATTCAGTCTCTTAGGGAAAAAAAAAAAAAAAAGAGACAGCTGAATTTAAAACTAGAATATCAGTGCAGCTCTGGCTTCTGTGCTGGTAATCAGGACACAATGTACTGCTGAGGATGCACACTGTATTATGCAACTCATTCAGCCTGTAATTATCCCCGATTCCCCTCCTGTTGTAGCAGAACAGCCACAGACACTTACGTGACCGTTCTGGGCTCTACAGCTCCTGCTGTTTGTGAACTGCTGAGATAACAAACTGTACTGGTGGTGGTGAGCTGCCCTTCAGGGATACAAAGGCCTTTAAAATTCAAGTTAATTTGTTTCTAGGGCTCTCATGGACATGTCAAATATCTAATGTTTACAGCCCAGAAGGAGGATTTGTACTGTCGAGATCTTATAGTATTCCCCAGTGCTAAATGCTGGAGTGTTTTAAACCTTTCCTTTCCTCTTGGTTCTTCAGTAGAAGTTGGTCTAGGCAGCTGTGCTGCTTGAAATGTTAAATGGTTCCAATATCTTTTCAATTTGGGGTTGTTCAGAGGTCAATGGAGTGATGGATTACAGTGGGGGGGAAATGCATTATATTGACTGAAACTATCTACTGGCGGTAGGGAAAGCAAGTGCAGTAGTAGGTATGGCCAGAATGACTTGTTTGGTTTACAGGAGCAGTTCCCATCAGAGCTGTGCTTCTACTTCAGCCGGGCATGTAGTACTATTCCTTAGAAAGTCTGAGGGCCCAACTCAGCTGCCTTTCCCTGCCCTGCAGGGAAGGAAATCGGTGGGCAAGAAGGCATCTGGTAGGGACCTGGTCCAGTCCCAATCACAGTTCTGTGTCTGCAGCTGGTGGCACAGCCAGCTGGGGGAAAAAAACGACCAGAGATGCCGTACTATGACTACCTTCATCCTCCTGTCTTTATCCAGGTACAGTTAATCCTGTCCTTTGCTGTCTTACTGGATTTCTGCTATAAACATGCCAAGATCATCAGCCTGTTTCTTTGGAGGAAAAAACCAACTCCAAACATAACCAACATTTCCTCTCAGCCCCATCCAAAGTTGCTGATGTCAGTGGAAGCCTTACTTTCCTTGACAGTCTTGGGATCAGGTCATCAGTGTGGGATGTGCTACATAGGACTTTCTGTAACTTGTTAAATAGGCAAAATTGGTGCAGCCTTTCAGAGGAGAGGGTGGGGTAAAAGGTACTAACAGAGATGAACACAACCTTGTGTAATTTGAGCTCCATGAATTTCAGAGTGGTTTTCTGTGACTCTGAAATATTCAACCTTATTGATTACCATTTTCTCCTGCTGGATTTCTAAATTGTACTATTCTAATTATACTTGAATGTGTAGTTTTGCATTTGCGAGAAGAAAAAGGTAATGGAAGTCTGAATGCCTGAATTACAGCTGCACTGCTTAAAAAAAGATGTAAAATCACATAGAAACCAGCCCTGCCAAGAGTGTGTACCTATGAACCCAGCAAGGACACCCCTTCTCTGGGTATAATTATGGTATTTGTCTTTTAAATCTCTACACGTTCCAGCACGATGATGACTGGAATAATAATAATTGAAAAATTTCATGTTACCTAGCAATGAAGCAGTTTATACCTTACCAGTGTGTTCTAATGTTATGCCTAATAAAAGATGACAAGACTTGCTTTAAGTCTTAATCCGTCAGCAGCACTATAATCTACTGAGGTGAGCTGTATTTGCCTTCCTGCACAGATAAATAGCATAAAAATTGGATCATTTGGAGAAACTTTGAAGCAACGTTCTGAAACAGTTACTATGTATGCCAGTTTCCTTTTGTCCTCTGTACCTGGCCCAGCTTCAAAAAGTGCCTCTTCACTGAGGAATTTCAGGTTATGGTAATTGGGGATGATTTCTCTTTGAAGAGGGAGGTCACCTTTTCCCCTCTGTGCTGAGAGGGAGGTGCACATCAGAGACTAGGAGACCAGCCATGGCTTCCACAGGTATGTTTGACCTCTGTGTTGGGCCCATGGCCAAGGGTTATTCTTTTTCATCCGCATTCCTCGCTATTTCATTGGTCAACCCTTCTGGGCAAGGACTGCCTCCCCCACGTACATGTACTGATGCCAAATGAAAATGTAGCAGCAGCCAGAGCCTTCTCAGAGATGGTCACTTATTTCTCCAGTGCAGGACGTGGCCCCTTCCTTTCTTTCCTCCAAAAGCACTGGTTGGAAAACATGAGCCCACAGGGCCTGTTGACGTCCGTGCTTAGTCGTCGATGGTGTCATTCCTTAAATTAAAGCTATAGACAGTAACTTCACGTGTCAGCAACGTGATCTAGTCACTGTAGAGCTCCAGCTCCTTTAATTGGCCCCAACACTAAGCATGTCATTTTAGAAAAGCATATGAAAGGTCAGTTAATTTTCCCAAACCTTAATCCTGAAATATCTCTGTTTATTTGACCTTCCAGTTCAGTCAGAGTTGGCGTGAGTTCAACCTCCAGCTAGATGAATGCTGCCTATTGATTTCACACAGACTTACACCAGTCCAGAGATATCTAAAAGGCATTCCTTCAGCTTTCCGAGGCTTATAAATTGAAGTATTGTAAGGCTGCCAGGTGTGAGTTACCTGGACAAGACATCACAAATGAAAGTCCTTTGTGTGGAGGTTTCTTAAAAAATAGTGTTTTTCAGGTGGTAAGGTCAGATCCTGGGTTAGAGGGTCTGCCACCTGTGGCAATCTGGGCCATTGGTCGATACCTTTGTCTCAATTTTAATTTCTGTGTGTCTGTTAGAGCAAAACTGATCAAAAGGATTTATACTGAAAAGTTTCAAAACAGCTTCAGTCTCCTGGTGGAGAAAAATAATCAGTTTTCCCCTTTAAAAAAATATAAATGAGGAATTTATCCCTGAGTTTTCCTTATGGAAAAGATGTTGATTTCCTGGCATGCTCCTTGGAGCACAGGATCCTTGCATTGCATTGTCACACTTTCTGGGAAGTGGCTGCATTTCAATGGCAAAAAGATTATACAAAGCACTGAGGATGTTCTGTGTTGTACCTGTCCCTCTATGGGGTGAGTGAAGCTGGTTAGAGTAAAATGAGTGGTGTTTAGGCCAGTACCTGAGAACATGGTACAACAGACCTGGAACACATCATCTCTCTTATTTGTTTTTTAGCTGTTTAATTCAATGAGGTTTCTAACTGTGATATTACAGCAGCAGTTACATACTTGGCCTATTTAATCTTCTTGTATTTTTAGTATAATTGTCCCTTCTTGAACAGAACTATAAAAACCTACTTATTCTTTCTCTCAGTTTCAATACATGGCTTTAACTTCTAATCTTTTCTCAAATGACTCACTTTTAAATTGGAATAAGACATTATTTTGTGTATTTATTTCATTCCTTTAGTGAATTTTGAAGTCTCAGGAGGAATTACATTTTGTGCTTCTAATAATTCTTGATTTTAATCTGTTATACTATAGCTTGATCAGTCATTCTTTACATCTATTACTGCAACCCTTCTTCACCAATTTGTCCTGAATACAAAGTGCTTTGCTGCATTATCCTCCTTGCAGTTCAAGTTTTATCATCTACATAATCAAAACAAGCTGCCCAGCTGATGGGAAATAGTTACCTTCATGATTTCAGCATAGGTTTGTACCTTTGTCCCTTCGGTAGCTACAAGGCTACGTCTAAAGGAGTGTGAAATGCTCCAAAAATTGCCGTGCATCCTACTGACAGGAGTTTTGTTTCATGTATGTCGTTTGCAGATGAAATGACAGCACAGACATGCTGGTCATTAAACACCTACAGGTGACATCCTGACACTGCCCTTAAAATGGCTGCAAACTCCATATTCAGGCAGTTTTCATCATAATTTTCTGGGGTGTTCAAGTAGGTCTGCTTGACTTTTTTTAAATTTTTTTTCCCCATTCCTTTTTTTTTTTTTTTTTTAGGCTTCTGAAGTCTTTTAATTACTTACTCTGTTTGACTGGGGATTTTTCATATCTTTTAATAAAATACAAGCTCAGCCTTAGAACTACATATCTCAAAGACAAACTTAAATTATTAAATTTATAAGGAACTTCTTGAACAGTATGTTTGCTAAACGCTACAAGATTGTTAAGCAAAGCTTAATGATGTTTGTTGGCCAAGTAATTTGTACACAATGCTGTAGGAGCTCAGTAAAGTTTTTGTCGATGTTATTTAATATATGCAAACGAACCACTATTTTAGTTGTATCAAGCTGCTGAATTTTCTGCAGCTGAGGCCAGTGAGGGTTGTGAGTGTAGAACTGTGGCATTCACAGTTTACTGCTTTAATGAAGCTTTGGAACTGTTCAGAGATGTCAGTGAATGCCTATCTGTGATGCAGATGGAGGCTGGTCGGCTTGGAGAGGTGTGAGTTGGCTCCAGAGCATGAGTTCAAAAGATCCTGTGAAAATGGTACCCGTTTCCTCTTGTTGCACAGCTCCACTGTGGAAAAAGAGATGCTGGTTTTTATGTTCTTGGAAGAGCCACGTAACAGCCAGGATCTGCTGGGAGCTCCATGTCAGCTGCCTCATTTGGGAGGGAACATGATTTTTGGAAACAAGTAAACGATTAGAACACCTAATTAAACGCTAGGCAGGTAACGGTAGATCTGCTTGGGGCTGGTATGAGCAGTAGGATCTTGTAGGCTCTGAAAGATACTCTCTGAACTTTCATATAGAGGATGTTTAAATGTGAAGTGTGACCTGGCAGAATGAACCGAGGGATGTGACTTGTATGGATTTGGTATGGGATTGTGTTTTGGGCACAAAGTGGTGTTTTCCGAAGCACTAAAACAGCTCAGGAGCCTTAGTCTCACAGTAGAGGATGATTTAAGCAAGTAAACTCTGAAGCATGGTGACTTCTTAAAGAAATGTGACTTTCAGTTGCTTGAACACCATATCTGCAAAGGAATTTAGATGTTTATTACAATTTTCAGGAATACATAACTAACCAGGATGCCTACTTCTGTTAACCTCAAGTAATTTTCTTCTAAATTATTCTTGCTGTTCTCCTTAGATTTTATGCTACCTACTAAAAAATTTTACTGTTTTGGCTAAATTTCTCCCCAGTGTAAGGGCATTTACTTAACACACTTATTCCTAGGAAAGACTGCATTTTGCTCTTCATTTTCAGAAGAGAAAAAAAAACAAAACAACTCTAGATTGTCTCTTTGGAGCTCCTTACCTTTTTAATCTGTGCATTTTAAGATTCACAGAGAGTATTAGATATTTAAAAGTCCTCATTATTCTGTGTTTGTCAGCTTTGAACTGTCTTTGCCATTAGCTTCTAAATGATCTAAGTCTTTCTATAACTGACTGGAGTGTTCCTCATTTACTCTTCCCCAGAATTTAACGCTATCAATTTATAAGCACTTCTTAATTTGCTTCTTGTTCTAATGTTTTTTGTATTCTGGCCCAGCTTTCTCTCTCACTTGTAGTATTGCAGGTATTTACTATTGACCTTGAATTAGTGTTTGATTTTAAAAAAAACCAAACAAGCTTCCTAATTCTTTGATGAAAAGAACCCGCGCAGTCATTATATCACTGTACAATGAAATACGTCGCTGTTTCAGACATTAATCTTTCTGCTGGTGAAGATCACTTGTTTACCAAAAACTACCCTAAAATCCTTTTTACCCAGTTGCCAAGCAGCTGCCACCCCTCCCACACTAGGCTGGTTTCCTGTTGTAAATGGTGCTCTTCTCAGGTCAGTCGGTGTGGGCAGGGAGAAATCTGTAGTAAGCAAGTAGAATTAGCTTGCTTTGTGTTACCTGGCCAATCTCTGACTTCCTGCATCCCTACTTGTGTCTTCACTGAGAGTTAATCTGGGAAAGAAAACTCTCCTCGGGTTGACAAATTTATACTAAACCAAGATGAACAATATTTTCTTTCATCCCTGACTGGATTCTGTTGCTGGAAAATGAGATCTTGCCAGCACCAGAAAGATAAAGGCAAGGTGCAGGAAGTAGCTCAGGGAAGGATCAGTGGTTTTCATCTGCCATAAAAATAGGCTATCGATAAACATTTGGGATCACAGGCTGTTGAGCTTGATACGGGAGCATCTGGGTTAAAGAAAGAGAAGGTATCTGGGTGAAAGAGAGGAAGGGACACTGAAGTAGGACCACTGCTTTCCTGTGCCTGATGGGAAGAGAAGGTTTTCTGGAGGGAGGATGTGATCCTGTCGGGTTGAAGGTAGCCTTTGGCTATAGGTGACAGTGGACTCTTCTTATTCAAACTCTTAAATCTCAACAGACTGTGAAGATAATGGTGAATGTTTGCTTTGACACCAAACTGGGCTGCAACCGAGGTCTTGCATTGCAGAGGTGGTATTACTGTTAATTACAGGCATTAGAAATGAGAGGGTACAGGAGCTGAACAAAGAGACAAATCATTGCTCCACAGACCTCATGATGTAAATCAGGGGCTGAAAGTATCAAGGGATCATGACAGGAGAGAGGGTGGGAGCTGCTGTGGATAGTGAAGTCAAAAGGCAAAGCTGACAGGTCTTCATCTGCTTAATTGATAGGATAGCAGTGATTTTTATCTATTACAGCAGAAAGAGTTTCCATGATTTTCCTTATTTCAGTTAGCATAACTTTTTCCAATGGCTTACCATCAGTCTCTCAACACTGAGGAAAATTGCATCATTACATTAAATAATATTTTGTACCAGTTTAATGTTTTTACTTCTTGCAAAAATTTACCAGCAATGAAAAAAAAAAATCCAAGCATTTTTTCCTAAACAAAGTAAAAAGTTAAATATTGTACACTTTTGTGGGATTTTTTTAATTCACCACACCTTCCCAGATAGCCCCAGAACAATTTATCTGTAGGAAATATATATACTGTGTGAAAATGATGTCCACTATTCTTACGTGAGTAATTTGTTGTCAACCTTCTGATTAAACTTTCCTCTTTCAACCCTTTCAGCCCAATTTAAATCAAAATATCGATGGAAACAATTTCTGTGAGAAAAATGGAAAAGTTTGTAGTGTAGCTGGCCTTCTCCATTAATGTGCCTGGGTGTTCATTCCATTCATGTATTATTTATCTTGCCCCTGAGGTGTAGCACGAATAGGATTTGCAAGGCATTCCTGCTGGATAACTTGAGTATTTTGAAGAAGTAATATTCCAAGTAGGACCAAGCAGTTCATAGTTATAGTTGTACACAATAAAATGCTGTCAAAATAAGCATTTGTTTCACTTAGGGGAAAGTTGCTCAGACTGTCAGCAGAGCTCCATAGACAGGCTTGCTAGAGCTGTGTTTGCAACTTTGGCAAAGAGCTTTGCCTTGACCTTCGGTCAATGACTTCACCTCTTCTCTGCCTTCATTTTTACTCCCACCTCACTCTGCTTTGATATTTGGCTGAGCACCTTGGTGCTGGGACTGGCTGCTTGTTCTTACACCCCCGGTGTGATCCTACTCCCTTCTGCCTTCGCAGTGACCTCTTGGCACAGCGCTAATGGAAACAGTGAAAAGTCACACCTTCCCTTTCCGTGGGGCTGCAGGATTGCTAAGAAGCTGCAGACACTGATGTGTCAGCGTTCCTAGGTGCAAAGTGGTGTGCCCTCCCCACTTTTATCACTTCCAGGGCAGACTGGGTAAAACAGAAGTGTATTGGCACTGTGGGAAGTAAACCTTTCAAAGGGAAGTCTGTCCTGCCTGAGAGCACTGATCAGCTCCTGAGACACAGAGCAATAAGGACAGAGATTTACCTCCTTGAAAGCATTACAATTATTTTTAAATGTAAAAAGTAATGAAAAAATTTAAAAAGGCAGTAGAAGAGGTAGGGCTATAAGGGGTAAAAGCAAAGCCACTGATAGCTCAGTGTTTGCTGGCTGGAGCAGATGTTTATTCATCGTGCAGCTGCCCTGTGTAGCCCATGCTACAGACTCCCTGCTGCAGAATGGCCATTAAGGCATGTGCTCTCATGCTCTTTCTGAAGCCAGCTGATGGGAGCAAGACTGAATTGGAACAAGTGTAAGCCAGTAATGCCAGGAGCAAGAGAAATAAAGATTTCTGCTGATTTTGGTGGACTTGCTTCCCTCTGTCTGACCAGTGACCCATGAAAGAGCAGGTTTCTCATTTGCTGGCCCATCCCTCTGGCAAAGCAGAATATGCTCCTCCTGAGCCAGTGCCAGCAGAAGGCATTGCACAACACTGGCATCACACATAGAGAAGGGAAAATACTTGTTTTGGCAAGTAAACCAAGCATTTCTAAGAGAAAGGGCAAGGACATGTAGCAAGCTAAGTAGCTATATTTCTCCTTGATAAGTGCAGGTATGACACAATCCCTGAGCTGAACAGCACTCCCAATAATGCGCAGGCATCTCCATCAGAAGCAACAAGGTTATTCCAGATTTATGTCAGCGTTCCCAGGAGTTCACTATGTTTTTCAATCATCTTTAAGAACAATCACTGCCATGCCAGTGAGCTCATGAGAAGGGTAAAATGTAAATATTTTTGAAGCGTAACACAGCACAGACATCAGTGTGATATTAAAGGATTTTTTTCAGTAGCCTCTCCAAAGATGAATATCCATTTATCAATGCCTTTGCTAAATGAAATACACAAAATCTTTACATGCAACACAACAAAAAGTCATGAACAGGATCAGTATTCAGATGGTATTAGTGACATTCAGCATGACAAACTGCGTGGGAAGCTGGTTGTCAAAGTCCTGTGATAGTGAAAATGGCTCTGCTCACAGTACCAAGATATTACTTATCTCTCCCAAAGTATGAAAGGCTGCTGAAAAAAATTCCTTATATATTTTGTGCTTACATTAGAGGCATCAACACACCATTAAAGTGCTTAATGTTTGGTTTCTATTGCTCTGCAGAGAATATGTGGGAGCAGTCCAGCCTCTCCACTCCAACCCACTCTCCCAAGAATGAAAAAAACCCAAACCTGAGTGACTCCAACTGTTTATTGTTTTATTTGTTTGGGGTTTTTAACACAGTGTGAAACACAAAGCAGCACTCAGCAGTTCCTAAGAGAAATCTGAAAACACTGATAATAAACTCAGAATCTATCTGAGAATTACTACAAATGGCTTATATCCACACATGGAAGCACACCCTGTCCAGGAGTTCAAACCTGAATGTGCAAATTTTCTGTCCTGAATTAGCTGTAAAAAAGGAAATCCTGAACATTTCAGGATGATGTATAATAGCAGCAAGAAAGCTGTAAAGATTTATCTTTTGTTTACTTTGGTATGCTTGGAGATTAGAAAGCTCCCAAAAGCACAGGAACCAATAGAGTAGATTAGGAAAAGGATTTAGGTTTTAGAGTTCTGTTGGTTTCAATGGGAGGCTGATACCTCAGCATCTCTGTACATCAGGACTAAGGTGCTACAAGAAGCGCAGCTTGCCAAACAAACACAGGAGATGCACCGAGCAGGTGTGTACCAGATCAGAGGTGTCCACGAGGTACTGGGAGAAGTGAGGAGACATGGCCAGCAGCATTCAGCACATCTGTGGTAGGACCTGCACTGGGTCTGGGCCTGACAAAGGACTTGACACCTGAGGGGAGTTAGAGTTCACAGAAAATTCACAGAATATGCTGAGTTGGAAAGGACCCACAAGGATCGAGTCCAGCTCTTAAGCGAATGGCCCGCGCAGGGATGAAATCCACAATCTTGGTGTTATTAACACCATGTTCTAACCAACTGAGCTAATCTCAGGGTCACCTTGAGAGTTAAGCCTGGGTTTAGTGTGCTGAGGGGCCTGGTTTCTACAGGAACATGAAAGTTCTCTCCGTGCCAGAATTAGTGCAGGAGAAGCTATAAATGTGGTTGTTACTCTGAATTGGGATTCAGGATCATTACTCAGAGCTGCAGTGTGAACGATGCTTGGAGTGATGTGTCTCCCAAAGTCCCTCTGGGATGTTACCAGGACCCCGGCTGTTTTTTCATATTTATCCAGTGGTGATGCTCACGGTCTGTGTAACATGCCCATTGAATCAGAAAGACAGAGACAGAAGAGAAGAACAGGGGAACAGCACAGTGTGCTCTGCCAACCTGCAGCCGTGACCTTCCTGTTTACTGTATATATGTATATATATTTTAACATTTGTTAAAGGAATGAAGCAGCAAATCACCAACAATAACAGAAAAATCAATACCCGCCTCTGCTTCTTTTGTGAGATCTGGAACGTGGCCTCAATCTGTCAGACTGAATTACACAGACTGTGGGTGTCAGCAAGGGCTCAAACAAATAGACCTGCCACGCTGCTCATTGATAAAAGGCGTAGGTCTGTCCTAGTGTCACCATTGCTGCTGCCTCCAAAAGGCATGGAGGGAACAAGAACCTTTTGGACCAGAGGCAGTCAGGGAACTACGAGTGTGTTCACTTGCACTTTGCACGTAAGATTACACTAATCTCCGGAATAAAAAGGGTAAACAAATAGTTTGACAAATACAAAGCTCTGGGGCATTACCTTGCTAATGGATGTTAAATCAAATGGATGAATTTGAATGGAAGGTGATATATCAACACAGGAATGTCATCCTAAAATAGGCCATTGATCCACTAGCTGAGAATCCAGTCTTTGACAAAGGTCAGTGCATCAGAGAGAGGAACGACCCCTTCCAAACTCATCATTTTCCCAGGCAACAGTAAAAGGCTGTATCAGTATATAGAGGAAAGCTTCCTCCTGTGACTCCAGATGGTAATTAGTTTATACCCTGGAGCATGAAGATTAACATCCCTTATCACTTTTAATTTTGCCAGTGAATATTAAGCTACTACAATGAGCTTTTGAATCTTTGAGTAAAATATAATGTGATTTTCATTTTACAAAAAGGAGCTGATGGGGAAGTCCAGCATGGTCTTGGTATTGTCCCACTGCTACTTCTGCAAACAGACCAGGCAGGACAACTGCTTATGCCAGGAGGAGGAGAATGGTGACCAGCATTGCTGTCAGGAGTAGCATCAGATAAATCAGAAGTTAGCACTGGGGATTTATAGGCACAGAAACAAACTCAGAGGAGGAGCTGAGCATAACTTTACTAATACATTCACCATGAGAGAGGATTAGACCACCTTTAATTTTCTTAATTAAAGCTGCTTGGCACCATGAAATGTAGCACACTGCAGATTTCTGAGTAATAAAGGATGAGTTTGTATGGCAAACTGCAACATGCAGAGCAGTGTGGAGCTTGGGCTGCTTCTGGCCAGAGCTGCATGGCTATTGTGTCCTGGAAGACAGAGGCTCAGCACTTTGACTGTTCTGCCTCTCTTGCCCCAGGCTAGGGCAGCCAGTACCAGGTCAGTGTCCCCTGTGCTTGTTGCGCCTGATGTGCCTCAGTTCAGCAAGGCATTGCTGCCTTGCCCCAAACATCATTCCCACTGTGGGATTGACAGAGCTGCCCATCCTATTCTTCAGAAGTCTAAGTAGACTTCTAGGTCTTTAGCCTGTTGACTTTGCACCTCAACCTTCCCTCCTGGGCAACAGCTTTCAAGCATCTTATTCTAAACCTTCTCCTCTTAAATAAATTGTTAAGGCCAATCCAGATGGACAACCAACAGTTCCCCCCAAGGGCTTTTTTGCAGACCAATGCCTCCTGTCTCATATCTTCTTTTAACTAAGATGTTCCTTTACTACTTTATTTCAAAGTGTTCTTTGAGGAGATGAATATTGCTAGATGCCACATGAAAAAAAAAAAAAGACACATTGAAAATATGATCTCGTTCTTCCCCAGCTCCGAGTAGGCAGCAGTTAATTTCACAGACTGGTTATAAACTATGTTCAAAGAGGAAAAGTCTTCCCTTTAATCTGTATCAGCCTTTGCAGCCTTTCTAATGTCATGAAATGTCTTCTCATTCTTGTCCTGTATTGTAGGCAGAATAGGAAAATCCAAAGGGCTTTCATTGCATTGTTCATTATTTCATATGCCTTTGTCATTCTGTATCTATCTATACAGTGATGAAATATTGTTAATAGGGGAGCAGAAGTCTTTTGTGGAGGAGAGGAGCTGATGGCCATAGACATGTAACTAATAATATATGCGGTTAAGATTGTAATTTGGGCCAAGGCTGGCACCTGAGAAAGCAGAGAGGAGCATACTGTTTCTCCTAATGAAAAGAGCCGATGCCATAAAAGAAGTGAAATAAAGATGAGCATCCAGGAAGCGGGGGGGGGAGAAGTTCCTCTTTTTGAGGTTGTGCTCACCTCTATACCAAATGCCCCTTTTTTTTTCCGTTCTCTTTTCAATTCTCATTGTAGCAGCAGTGCTGTGAGAAGGGTTAGTCTTACAGTATCCTCATTTTCAAGACTCTTATGGTAGTGTATGCTCTTGCAAAGTGCAAAAGTCTTGGTGATTTCATATATTCAACAGATCTAGACAAGTCTTTGAAGTTCTGTGTGCCTGAACCAAACCTGAATTTGCAGCCTTCGTTACTGACCCGATTCAGCTTCCCATGAAGTCAGCTGGAGTCTTTCCATTTAAGTCAGCGTGACCACTTAGAAGCTAATAGGCTTGCGTAGGTTTGTACCAACTTGCTTTTTGGGTGCCTTCATTAGAATTGTTTCTACACAGACCCAAAAGAGGAAGTGACAAGCAGCAGATATTTAAAAGAATATGTGATAGAGGATCATGCAGCCTGAGAGTGCTTGGATTTTCACAGAAGCGAGCCTATGGTTAAAAGTCAAGCACGATATTGAAGGAAATTTGAATGTGTAGTTTCTACCCTAAGTTCTCCAAATCCCAGTCTGACTAGAGCTGAGGTGAATGCTATATCACATTACTCCCTGAAACACAAGCTGGTACACCTTTAGTCAAGTGTGATCCTTATTTTCCATGGAGATACAGTCGTATATAGCAAACGAGGATCTGGCTGCTATTGTTAGAAATAAACCTGTCTGGAAGCTGAAATTCCTGTTTGAAACCAGCATATAGGGTAAAAAAAGTAAAAAACTAGCCTGCTGTGGAGTACCAGTGTGAGAAAAACTCCTCTGCTTTACCAGAGACCAGCCAGTGTCTAGTACCTGGGAGCTATAGACTAATTTGCAAAGAGATGAAAGAAAATGGGATTTTGAAAGGCAGGACTCCCAGACTGGTGGGCAGTCAGCCTGGCAGGTGGGTTGTGGGCATCTCGCTGACAAGACTCTTGCCGTGTTTTCTGCTTGACGCTTTCCTGATTTGCCTTGTTACCATAACCAACGTCTTTCTGCAGAGTGCTTTTGTTTCCATGAACCAATATTCTCCGTTGGTACAACGGTACCCCCAGCTCTGTTTCTGGGGTTGCTGTAGTGCTGCTTTCAGGCGGTGAAGTTTCCTGCCCAGGTTATGTGAGACGCAACTGAAGGTGTCTTGCAGGCACAGCTAATTCCCTGCTACGTGTTTGCCAAAGTCTTATCAGCTATTATAATGTCAGCAGAAAGCCAGGCGTGTACTCAGCCCTTCATCTCAGAGGTTCACTAAGGATCGGCTTTGGGAAAGGATTATGCTGAATTTTCTTTTCATCTGTATTTATGAATTTTTTGGCTTGGTTTTGCACTGTGCCAATCTTGTGCTTGCCCCAGGGGGAATATGAACTGCAACAGTCTTCTTGCCAGCTATTTCCTGAATACCTGTGGTAACAGTTTCCAAGGGGCTGTGGGACTTATTTGTTCATGTAAATGGCAGAGTACTCCAGCAGCAGCGTTGACAGCAAACTGGAGAGAATTGAAGGAGGGTGAAGTTGCTACAAATTGAAGAATTAGGAGAATATAACTTAGCCTTGCTGGCAAATAAGCCACAACACAAAGGAGACCCTTTTAAATGAAGCATACAAATATGCAAATACCAGTGTGACTGCATGTCTTATAGAATTGATTTGTGAGCACAGTTCCTGTTGGCAAAAACATCCACGTTACACAGGCCACAATCAGTCAGTTTTAAAAGAGTGTAAAGTTTTGCAGAGGGATGGCAAGGCATAGTTATCCACAAGGCATTTGCCCATAGCTGTTTCTTACACAGCATTGATCCACAGTAGGATCTCAGTAGCTCAAGAACGGCAAACAAAACTCATATTCACCATGCACAGCACTCTGAATAATTCACAACCCAAGCTATTTGTCCTGCGTGTCAGGTAAGATGGTAAGCAGATAATCAGAAGTATCCTATGCAGGAAAGCCAGCCAAGTGACAGGAAGCATCAAGGATGTGTGAGATATACCAGGATTATCTTACATAGCAAAAGGGAACTAGAAAGAGTTGCTGCTCTCATTCACCCACACAGGCTTTTGAAGTCAAGCAACTTCGTGTGGTCTGTGGCTCCAAAAATAAATCAGTGGCTCACAGCTGGGGAGAGCTGTGGTTTTACTTGTGGTTCTGCTTGATTTTAAAGAGGTCACTTCATAGCTTTCCTTTTCTATCTTTTGTAGTTTAAGCAGGAAACTTCCACATACACTGTACTGCCATGAAGTGGCTCCTCAGGAGGCTGCTACGGTGCCATTTAGGCAACCCCCACCACCTTAGGCTTGCCTGACAAGCAAAGATTGACCCCTGAGTTCCAGAGCCAGGTGCTGGACAGGAGTCACAGTGCCTGGATGCAAATACCCAGTGGAGGTGCCAAGTGGCCAGTGGAGAAACCAAGTACTCCCTGTGGCTGTTCACTGTGTAGAGTTGTAAAAGAGCAGAAGTCACTCGTGTTGGGCAAGTTTAGTTGAGCAGTGTATTTTCATAAATGGAAGTGGATTACCTACAATATCAGCCTGGTGTGAAAATTCGTAATTCATGGAGCTGTAGAATCTTATATTCCCTTTGGTTCCCAGAAAAATAAAGCCATGAGTGCACAAGTTATGACTCTTGTCTGGCAATTGGTAGGTGTCTGGCTTTCCATGTGGTTCTGTCCTTCAGCTTCTCTGCCTTTGGTGGCACCGTGCCAGCAGTTAGGTTTCTGCAGGATAATCACATACAGCAATGTGTTTGGGGTTTTGCTTTTTGGGTGTTGGTTTTTGTTTTGGTCTTTGTTTGTTTGGAGTTTGGGTAGTTCTGTTTGGTTTTTTGTTTGTTTCTTTTCGTGGTGGGGGTGTTTTGGGAGGGGGGTGGTGGTGGTGTTTGTTTGTTTGTGGATTTTTTTTTTATTTCTTCCTCATCCTTTTAGTTGTTATTTTAAAAGCAATAAATGGTTTTGCTTTTGGTGCAGCTTAACAAAATTCTAGTCACCCAGCAACACACCATTTGGCAGGTGAAGCCCTGGCCACAGCAGAAATATAGGGAGAAATACACCAAGCAATCACAGATGCTTTGTTCTTTTCAGGGTCATCAGAGGCTGGAGAGACCTGTGACTGATGGGTTCTGCTGCCCACCACACAGGAACGGGGCCCAGGCAATGCCCTCCAGCACTGGCTGTTCTCTGCCATATATTTTTCTGATAGCAGATAACTGGAAGGAATATAAGCAAAATGGAGCAAATACATGCACCAAAACCTAAGGAATATATTTTAGCATTAGTTTGTCCTCTCTGAAAGAACATTCACTCAGAGGCTCAGTACAGCTGAGAGTGGTTTGAGGTGGTGTAGAGACAACCACTTCCTTATGCTGACTCAGGCCTCCCCACCCAGCATGTGAAAACCATGTTAGTTCTCCTTTAATATTCTTTGGAAAATGCTTCTTTTCATGTTGGGGTGTTTTTTCTTTCTTTCCCGAGGCTCTGCAGGCACAAGCATGTTTCACAGCTGGTTTAGCAAGGATGCGCCTAATTTAGAGGACACTGAGGGTTCCCACAAGCTGTAGTGATGCTGATCACAAGCGGCAAAGCAAAGCACTCTGGAGGGTCTCCCCTGAAGTGGCTGCCCAGCACTCAGATGCTGAAACCAAGAGCAGCCTCGGAGCAGCTCCCACAGTGACAGCTCAGATACGGGACAGGCTGGATATTCTGCTCCCCAGTTGAATACACTTTCTTCTGCCTCTGGTTCTGCGCTTTCCACCTTTTTCTTCAGAGCCTTTCCACAGGCTTGTAACTCTAACACTGACTATTCACTTCCACAGTTCCCACTTCTCCTGGTGCCCAGGACACATTGCTATGGCACAGCAGCCTGATGGTTTGCTACTTCATGTACTCTTGTGAGATTGACTGCACCCTGCTTTGGCCAGGCTGATTTGCTGTGGTGGCAAGGGACACATGAAGCTCCCTTTGGGACATGCAGCCCGTAGTGCACCCAGGGAAATGAGCATCCAGTGTGCTCTGACAGAACTGGTGTTAGCTGTTAGGCTGTGACATGTAAATGCTGAAAAGATCCTTGATGCACGTGATCAACAAATACCACCAAAACACCAAGTACATAAATAGCTTTGAGAGGAGGCAGTGGCAGGACTGCGTGTAATGACTCTGAGCCCAGGCCCGGCTTGAGCAGCCCAGGTTCTGCCCCAGCTTTGATAAATTCCCCAAGTTTTCCAAATGGAAATAGCTGTTGGGTAGGTACAAGATGTACACAGTAATAGGGTTTAAATTTCTCTTTGCTGTTTTGCAAGAAGGATGTGGTTTCTTGTGCCAGTACTGGTTAGTGCTCATTCAATGCCTTGGGGAGATCAGGAGGAGCTAAGGACTTCCCACCCAGTTAATCTCTCAATTGTGGTACTTACTACATTTTTGTCTTTAAATTTAGAGGATTGAAGCATAGTATGTGTCCCATCTGGTTTCCATGCTGAACCAAGTCTTCCAGATGGTTCTGTTTTTTCTTCTGAGCGATGATATCCCAGCTGTGACAGCAGGACAGCCTCACAGGTCTTCCCGTTGTCACGTGAGAGGATGTCTTGTGGTTCAAAGCAGATGAGGAGCATGTGATATGAAAAGGCCTTTGTAGCACAGAGTCACACTACAATAACTCTGTGCTCAACAACAGGTTGTGGTTTGAAGAAATATTGCTTCTGTCAGCCCTGCATAATGGAAACAGTAATCAGCATCCATTAGGTCAGAATGCATTGTCAATCCACAGTGAAGCAGAAAGGACTACATCTCGGAAAACCTTTTCATTAAGCAAAGAAAATTGATACCAGTGCTTGGCTCAGCCTAACACTTTGTTCATGAGGCCAAGTGGGGATAATGGCTGGGTTTGTTTTCCTTTCATTCATTTCTCTATGCACAGTTATTTTGATTAGGAAACATCCACCTTTCATACTAGATGAACAATTCTAAAAACTTTCTCCCAACATTTATTATCTTGTGTACACAATCAATGTTTGTGTAAAGAGCAGCATTAGAACATAGTTCAGGAAGAAGTGTTTTGGCTTGTGGTTGAATCACACAGTCTCATTCTAGATGAAAAATATTTTTTATCTGCATAGTAACTACAATCTCTTTTTTTCTTTGTGGATTTTGTCAAAATAGCTATAGGCCATGTTTATGGGTAATACTGGGCCTCTGAGTAGCTCACTATGTGTGTGCACTAATGATGTAATACTGGCTGTGTGGGGGCCTGCCTAGTTAGCTAGCAGTGTATGAAAGGACTAAAGGTTGAAGGGTAGATACAAGACGTACACAAAATAAAACACCATAATAAAATCTCTCTGTGGTGGTATTCTGTGAGGATAACAGAGTAATTAATTTTAGGTCTGATTTGTTAACCAGAAATCACTGCTGTATATCAGCCTTGCAAATACCACCATCCCCTTAACATGATGAACCGATGATAATAATGAAAAAGAGAAAATGGATTGGTGGGCTCTTTCATACCACTGTCAGGTCTAGTTCTATGAGTGGTGAATCACTGCTACTCCTGTTGCTAGAGGATTTTCTCTCTCAGTACTTTTCCTGTTGCCATTAAGCTTCTTTTTGTAGAAAGGAGTATCCTTCCAAGCCTTCCTTCTAGCCCTTCTAATTCCATGTGTTTTCCTGCTTGCCTCAAACCTCCTTTGTTTATAGGGATGTAATTACGAGTAGCTCTTTCTCTCACACTTGTACCGTCAATAAACCTTCTGGGTTACAAAAAATACTTCAGGAGACAGAGAAGAGAAAACACTTTACTTTTACTCTGTTGCAGAGGGCTTTGGGAAGCCTTGATATTGTGGGTAGTGAAACATAAAACAGGAGGTCAAGGCCTGGGAATAGCAACACTGTGTGCTAGGTGCAATATCGCTTCTGTCTCTTCCCTTGTATAATTCATGAGTGATTGTGGAGAAGGGAGTTTGTTGTAGGGCTCTCCCCCGGGATCTGTGCCCTTTTCTCACACATGGGTTTCTGAGTGAGCCTGGGCTCAGCTAGGGGGGTTACAGACAGGCAGCAGAACTGTCTGGCTGTGACTTGGGGCTACCTGCTTTCCTGTGATTAGTGCATCTTCACTCCTTGATGGCATCTTCTCAGCTGCAGCGTGGAGTCCACAGCTGCTTCACCTGTTCTCCCAATTCTGCTGGACTGTTTTGTTTGCCAGGGTTGGACAGGGGATGAAGTGTGCTGTGGCCTGATGTTGTTGCTCATCCTTTGATTTGGTGTGCAGAGAACCACAGTCCTGCATTGCTGTGAAAGTTGTTCTCTCCTGAATCAGACTGAATCCAATGCCTATAAATATGAGGAATCGATGTGAAGATGGGGAATATGCGTAGGAAAGATTTGTACTGATATAAAGTACAACGGCATATACCATTACCCCAAAGTGACCATTCCTTGTAGCTGCAGAACAACATCCCAAACTTCCCAGTGAATAAAACCTCTGCAATCTTGATTTTTTCCTTTTTTCTTGCATTGCCTTCCCCATAGTTTGCTACTCTTACTGCTTGCCTGTCTCTAGATATAAATGGCTCTTTTCACTGCAGTAACTGAACATCATGAATAAAATGAGATTGTAAATTCCTGTAGGGGACATCTAGCCCCACATCCAAGAGCAGTATAAATAATGATCCATCTAGGAGGAAGCTGCTAGAGAAATAGGAAGCTCTTATCGTGGTTACTTCCACAGTGCATACACCTGATATTGGGTGTAACTGCCACAAAACTGTTTAACAAGTCCCTTATTGCAAAGCTCTAAAACAATTCCTCCCCAGACTAGACTTTGTTCTCTCCTCATGCATTTATGTCCTAGTGTTTTGGACCGCAGTCGTACATTATGCTGTCAGCTTTATGGTTCCTTTCTACTATCACTCATAAGACGTGTTATGCTTAGTCATAAAATTGCAGCTAAGAAAAAGATTAGTGCATCTAACATTATTAGGAAGCCCTCATGTCGTCATCTATCTGTTCATCATTTCTTTGGTTTCTCATTTGTGACCTATCACAAATTGAGGTTTCTGAGGAAAGTTTTTTCTGACAGGGAAGATTTTCATCCTTATCTGATGTACTCGTTTCAGGGAAGAAGTCTATTCTCCATGTTATTTCTTTCTTTTCCCAGATAAAGCATGAATCTGATTGTGATACAGCAGTTTTGAGTAGGGCACTTTACAATGGATTTGGCCCTGGACTGAGGTGCAGAAACTGACGGCCAGTATTAGTGATACCAAGAATTCTTGTATGAAGTGAGGATTGCAATAACCTGAAGGATAGCACAGACATGGAAGTGTTTCACACAGCTGTGGTAGGGCTGTGGTGTCCAGTAGGCAAATGAGAGAGAAAGACATAAGAACTTTAAGACTCTTGTCTCAAGAGAAGTAATCCAAAATGAGGACTGTGGCTGTTGTTTTCTATTCTGGAATGAAAACAGACTCCCAGATTTATGGAGTTTTCAGCAAATGATGGAGTTCTACAACGTTTTCAGATATTCTCCCATAGGAAATGTACTTTTAGACTAGACAACAGTCTTGTTGATGAAGTTGTTATGAAAACAGTATCCAGTTATGGTCAAAGAGTGGTAAGGTCTTAAGGAGTCTGCACTGCACCATTTACACTACACGCCAAAAAAAAAGGTGCTGTCCTGAAGGAGGGTTCAGGTCTCTTCCAGTAAGGTCTGACCTAAAACATGAGACTTTGCTTTGATTCCATGGGCTTTTCCCATCCCCTTTGTCTTATTCTTTCATCTCATCTCGAAACTATCTGTGCTGAAGGAGGTGTCATGGTCCATCCAGATCTCCTTATCCAAGGGAGTGTCTGAAAGGATGAAACTGGCTGTGGGGTGAAAACTTAGGTTTCCTTGTTAGGTCCAAGAAAAGCAGCTTTCATGGCTGGTGTCCCAGCTCTGAAATTGAGCTGGAGACAAAGAAGCTTCTTCTAAGACAGACTCAAAAACAAAGGAGGGGGTATGGTGGAAAAAAAAGAGAAGATAAATAAAAATGTAGAAAGTGTGGTATTTGCTGACTACCTCATGCTTGGGGAATGCTACTTCCTTTTGTGTTTTGGCTGTTATATCATCAAAACCTGGAATCTTTTCCTCTGCCTGTGGGGATTGTCAATACAGCAAGTCTGTACCTGGAGGCCTGAACCTTGCCTTAACTATTTAATGTTGTGCAATGATTAGGCCGTGTCTCTAGGCCCATTTACTCCATCAGATTAACACATCAGGCAAGAACACATGCTTAGAGAGAAGTATATCCTGACAGATATAATCAAACACCATTTAAATCAAGGGAGACAGTGGTGACATTAATCTACCCTGTTATAACAGCCCATTTAAATGAGTAGGAGGAGGGAGGTGGGACAAGTGAGGATAGATGGTGTGTTTAAGTAGAGAAATGAAATCTGTAGAGTGACTTCAGTGGAGATAGTTTTGATTGAAGTCAAGTAGTAAAATGAACAAGTGAGAGAGATAAATTTCTTTAAGGTGGAGACACTTCAGGTTAAAAAATGTGTGTAAGTACTAGGGATCTGTAACCTGCTCAGACCCACAGAGATCTGTGCTCTTGATACAGATAAATTTACAAACTAGAACAAAATGTCCCAGATTCCTTGTGGAAGCCTAAAAATTGCTTTGTACCTTTTACAAATCATTCAGTATGAGTTTGAGTTAGTAGATTAAGGCCAACCAGATTATAAATAAGAGGATTTTTTGAGACTAGAGACCAGTTTAGGTTGCCAGCTGTGAAGGAAGGGAAAAGGGATAAGGCAGGTTCATGGAGAGCTACTGACCACTGATGTTCCTGAAAAGATGCCACTGTTTCCCCCCCCCCCCATGTCTGACATACAGTTACGAGTCACTAACTATACTTTTTCAGGAAGTGTGTGACCTCCTCCTGCCAGGACTCTGCAGCTCAGAACCCAGGTAAATCAGGCTTTTAGAGACAAATGCCACATTGAGCACGAGGAGTTCTCCAAAGTTGCATCGAAAGTTATTCATGCCCTGTTCTAACTAAATGTCACTATAAATTACACAAAAAGAGTTTAGGATTGAAAGGTACTTGCTGTGCTGTTCTGGAATGACTAATTAGCTGATGCAAATCCAGTCCAAAGTGCTGTTAAGGAAATCAGCCCTAGGAGGTAGGTCTGAGTATTGTGTAAGTCTCACCAGGAAGAATGCTAAGACTAGATGAGCTTGCTAGATACAAATACTAAATTTTTTAACCATAGGGAGACATAAATAATCCTGAGATTACAGTCTTTCTATTAAATTTTTTTCTTTTCAAACTCAGAAATATATCCTGAAGATAAAATTACAAATCACTATTGCACCTCAAAAATAATTGTTTGGATGAGAAGAAATCAGACAAGGAAAAGTATTTTTAATAAAGCACCTTACAAATACAGAAATCTTTTTGTCCAAAGCTTTTTTTTTCCTTTAAAGATTACATCAGCTACCATCTTCCTTTGACCTCAGTGAAGTTGGTACATGAAGTTTATAGAGAGCCAAGGGCAAAGGATTCATGAGTAGCAGATGAGCCACATGTCCTGTCACATACCTCCAACCCTCTTCAACAGGATTCCTTAAAGCTGGACTGGGATGGGCCTTTCCTTTCTACATGTCTCTTCTGTTTTTCTTTTTCCTGTTTTAGGGCAGGGCTCTCTATCAGAAGAAAATCTCAGTAGGTTTGCTCTCTTTATTAGGAGTTTTTCTCTGTATTGTTTTCACTTATATACACACTACATTTTTTTTCTAACACAATGACTGGCTTGTCATGCTGAATAAGTTTTCCTACCCTTCATCTTCCATTTGGGAATATGGGCTAAACCTCATAACAAAGGATATGATAAAAGACAGGCACAGCACTTTCATTAGGAGGACAGGGAGCTTTTGAAGTACGCTCCTGAAGTCAGCAAACAAAAACTAGGCAGCAAAGATCACTGCCTGTTACAATATGCTGCAGAGATGAGACTAAACCCAAATGAAATATTATGCTTTTTAGTCACTGGTCCTGCTCTTGAGCGATGAAAAGGATCTGATGACTTTCTCCTGAGTCAGAGCTTTCATTGCCCCTGAGAAAGGGATGCATTGGTTATACAAATGACAATTAATTGAAGTACCTCAGAGCCTGGGAATCTCCAGAGCAGAGACACACAAGCCTTTGTAGGTTGCACACAGAAACTATCAATCAGAAAACTATAACTTTTTTTTTTTCCTAAACTGCAGTTGTTCCTGCTAATATATTTATTTCTGAAATCCTACATCCAGCCCCCGGAGGCTCAAAGATGATGTGCAATATCATTACAAAGCCAAGCTATCACATTTGAAATGCACTGAGTATAATGAGGAAACCCTCATCAAACTAGAGCAGCCACTCTTGCTATTTTGCCTGAAACTGTTTCTGTATCCCACATGAGAGCTCTTCCCCACACTCATCTTCTAAAGATGTAAGACCTACTTTAGAGAATGACATTTCCGAGTATGGAGGGCAGAGCTCTGAGAAGCCCTTGGGATATTGGACTGGCTTCAGATTCCTCTCCCTGCCGAGTTTGTTCAGCCGCGCTCTATCTACAGTCTATGCGATTAATTAATGTGTGATAGATTAGTAACTCCCAAATAGGAAATCATGTTTTCGCCATGGGCTGTAGCAGAAAGTAGCACAGGGTCCCACTCTGACATTGCTTTTGCTGATAAATCCTGAGAGGGGCTCTGCTGAGTCTATCAGGCTGGCAAAGCCATGGGAAGGAAGATCTGACAGGGCACAGCAGCGAGCGAGGCTGCCCATCACCCTCGGCTCTGAGTCAGCCACCGCAAACACACAGACACACACGTGTGCTGGGCTCGGTCTCAATTCTCTTGTTTAAGGGGATGAAGAATAATAAGCATCCAGGGAATAGCACAGCTAAAGAAGGCTCCAGGGAGACATTATAACAGTCTTCCAGTACATGAAAGGGGGGCGCCTACAGGAAGATCAGGAAGGGGCTTTATACAAGGGCATGTAATGATAGGACAAGGGGCAATGGCTTTAAGCTACAGGAGTGTTGATTTAGACTAGATAGGAGAAGAAATTCTTTACTGTGAGGGTGGTGAGGCACATGAACTGGTGGCTGTGATTGTGCCATCCCTGGAATTGTTCAAGGCCAGTTCGATGGAGGCTCTGAGCACCCTGGTCTTGTTGGAGGTGTCTCTGCCCACAGCATGGTGTTTGAATCTAGATGAACTTTAAGGTCCCTTCCAACCCAAACCATTCTATGACTCTGAAGAGCTGTGAAGCAGCTGCATATAAATATTAGTGTTTTGTTTAAAGTCTTGGGAAAATGCAACCCTAATTGCAAATCTACCCACTATTAGTGTCCCATAAACCTAAAAAATTGTGGGTGAGCAATCCCTTGAGATGTATCTTTAAGTCCTATACTTTACCCATTGCTCCTAAAAAAAGAGATTGATTTGTACCAAATCTGAAGATTGGGTTCAAGCACAGTGTGTTTTTTTTTTCTGGAGAGGGTTCCAATAAAAGGTCAAACCACATCAATATTGTCGCTGTGGTCTGCATCTTGTAATTTTGTCATCCTCATTGAAATCCCAGTACATTGGTTTTATTCACACCCAATCTTGAAATTCTACCTCTACTGGAGGATGGAAACTCATTTATTTTAGTGGGGTACCAACAATGTATATGTGGGTTTATTATATTTGTCTTTATTACAGCTCCTTATAGGAGTTCTTTATCATAAAAACCCACACACATTCGTATGTGATTTTTTCCCCCTCTATCTAGATCTCACCTTGTTAATCAGTGCATGACAATGCTTTTAGCTGGCTGCAGTAACATTTCTGAGTTCAGTGACTTGAGTTCATATTTTGCCCACAGACCACCCAGCTGTGCTTTGGGTATCGTTTTCCGTCTGTGTGCTGCAGTTTGTGCTTGTAGTATCCCACGTGACTGCTTTTCACTTTGCTTGGACCATGTGTTCTTCTCTTCCACTTACTTTTGTCACTGCTTGTGATTTTCTGAAGTCAGCTGCACAGAATCTCTCTCTCCATCCACCAACTTAACATGAAAGGGCTCTCTACTGAATACACATATTTAAGGTTCACTTTCCACAAATGTTCCTCAGGATTCTCTGGCAACATGTGCAGTTGAAAAACAGTTATGCCAACAAACCTGTTTTGAGAATAGCTGTAGAAATTTGCATTCTGTCCCAGTTTCTGACACAGACTTCCCTTCTAAGGATGGAAAATTGCTCAGTTCTTATCTGTCTCAATTCTCCAGCTCTAAGGTGGGAATAACAGCATTTCCTTTCCCCAGTGCTTTCTCTGGATATTTAGATTAGAAGCACAAAAGGGACACAAGTGCTTGAATTATGTTCTAGGGTAGCTGCTAACACACAGAATTGCTTCTCTTGGTAAATATTAATATACATAAAAATAATGCTTTCAAATACAAAGGAAAATTAGTTTAAAATTTGAACCAATATTGATTTTCAGTATTTTCCAGAGCGTAATTAGTAACAAACGAGGGGACTTTTTCCTTCATCATGTTTGTATCACTGTGTTACTGTGTCATGTTAATCCTGGTGCTAAATCACTGTGCATGTCATGCATGTCCTCCAAGAGGTTTTCCTAGGCTGCTCCTGACATTTCCTAGGCTCCTCAAGCCTGCAAATGAACAAGACCTTTCTGTTTTGTCAGCACACCTTTTTTTTTTTTTTTCATGGATACTTAGAAAGAGGGTTTCCCTGTACCTTGCAACTACAGTTGCAGACTAGGCCACTAGGTAGCCTGTCATTCCTCGAGAGTATTTCCATACTGTTTCCATGTTCCTGTTTTGCTTTGATATTTATGTGTTCTGAATAGCGAGAACAGCTGATTGGGAGGCTGTATTTCCTCCTTGCAAAAACAAACAAAAAAAGGGGGCGAACACTTGGGTATATATTTTTTTTAAAATCATCACCTGCCAGTTCTCTTAAAATTTTTTTCCGATTTTTATACTCCAAAAAGGTATTTGCCATCTGAAACTGAATACTTTCCAAGTTAAACCTGGTGTGGGGTTGGTTTTTTTTTTTCATGAAAACCTCAGCTTCAGTAAAAAAAGTAATTTTCCTTCAGGAAGGCAGTGTGACCCTTTCTGTAACAATGAGCACAACGCATTAGGATTGTTTTGGTCATGTATCCGTAGTGCTGTTAATGCAAACGGGGCTCTGGGTCACTTGGAATATCTCTACTGCCAAAAGCTGTACACCAAGTGCAGGGAAGTATGAACACCTGTTTCTCAGGCAGTTACACATATTTTTTTCATCTTAAGAAATATGTGAGATGCTGGTAATTTTAAAAGTGGTCAGCAAGCCTCTTAGCTCAAGATTCACACATTTAGTTGCTGTCTTGCTGGGAGGAGAGTGTTTTGTGTCTGAAGCCAGTCAGATGAGCACTAAATTCTCCTCTGATTTTGAGAGTGTAACTAGTGGCCATTTAATTGCCTTTATTCCTGTTAGCTGTCTGCAGTATATTTAATTTGCTGGCTCTCTAAGATATTTGCTTTGTTTCTAACAAGCTTTGAGGTATAGGTTAAGTGATGTCTTTATAGAGTATCTGACTATAATCTGCTGAGCTAAAATTTGTAGCTCAACTGTCTCTTTTCATAGCATAAGCAATTCACCATTTTTATGATTTTACCTCTACCCTGACCCTGGTGGGGGGGGGAGGGGCGAAGGGGGAAAGAAATTCTATAGATCACCTTGGAGTCTGAGACTTGTGCCTGGCCAAGGACTTTTCCTGCTAATTACCAGAGCTGTTAATTCTGTTGTCAGGTTTGACAGTCTAGAGATAGTGACTGCCAATGCCCATTTCCTACCAGTGGAGTCAAGAGGTAAAAGCAGGACTGTAAAAGGATGAAAAGCAATTTCAAAAGCTTTCTGCTTTTCTTGGTGTGATATTATTGCAAGATTTCAGCAATATTCTGTTTCCAAAGGAGGGATCAGCTCCTGTTTACTGAGTATCCCTGGAGGGGTAGTGGTGAGGTGCTCTCTGCTGACAGGTTATTTATTGAGGTAAGTCTTCAGAACACCTCACAGTAACTTCGAATGAATGTGTGGTAACAACCCAGCAGATTCTTGCAAACAAGAGTAACTCTGTGGTTATCTTGTGGCCATACTGGTGCTTTATCTCGTGGTAAGATGACAAATAATTTTAGCCAGAGCTGCAAGCAGTGAATTTAATCCATTTAGTTCCTACTGGACATTAAATTATAGGTTTGACTGAAATGCCTTCGCCCCTGCAGATTGCTTAGCAGAAATGTGAACGTCCATCTCTGTATCCAGATATGTGGTGTATTTCCTGCTAGGAACCAGCACATGAACAAGGTCATTTCTGATTGCTATGGTCTCTGTGGTCATACTCTAAGCCCCTTGCCTTTTCATGGCTTCCAAATCTGGTATCAGTATCTTACTTTACATCTCATACACACAAATATGTGATGGCACGGCAGGACTGGGCAATAAGCAGCACTGCTCACCTGTGTGTCGTAAGCGTTAATCAGTTAAAGAAAAAGGAAATGCTCTCTTAGTTCAGTGCACTGGGGTTCTGGAAGAGGGAAAGAGGTTTGTAACCACAGGCTTCCTAAGGACAGCACTGCACCTCTTGTCACTGGAGAGTTTTGGGAATACTCAACAGCATCTCTGCTCTTCTTTCGTAAGGAAACAGAAAAATATTAATATATACATACACATATATATGTTCCCTACAAGGATCTGTGCTGGGAATCTGTGGATTTTTGACCTGCCAAAATCTGGCACGGTTTTGGATGTACTTTGCAAAGTCCAAGGATATCCACTGGCTTCCCAGTTCCCGGTTCTGGAAGAAGTTAGTTACTCCCTTCCATTTTAAACATGTTATCACTTACAAATATGGCTGCTGTGATTCAGCTCCCAGATCAACACAGGTGTCCATCAAAGTTTTCTGATTGTGTTTAGATTAATTTTTTTTAAAGTAATTTCTTTTGCTATCCCTTAAGCACATCAATCTTTGAAGTTAAAAGTCTTCTCAAGCACAGTTAGTGAGCTTGCTTCAATCACAGTGCTGATCTAGCTATTGATCATCAAAAAGCCTCTGAAAAGCTTAATTTAGCCTTCCTAAACTATCTGGACTTTAAAGTTTATTAAATATTTATTGGTTTTTTACACACAGAAAAAGTGGAGATGATGGGAGGCTTAAAGCATTTCACTGGAATCTGTTTCCACTTCTCTGGGGCAGATGTTCACTCCACAAGTTATTTTCTACTGATAACTTGTTCTCTGAGTACACTTGCCTTAGCTTTCAGCAGGCAGCACACTGTTAATGGAGCAGAGAGATGCAAACAAGAACATCTTGAAAACCTTGTCATTAGCCTGGATTCTTCAGCTTTCTGAAAGCAACTGAGCTTCCTGTCCACATGAGAAATTATTTGTGGGGAAAATAGTCCACTCTTGTTTGATCATTTTTGTTTGCACAAGGCTGCATGGGGTTATTGTGGAAAAACATAGCCTCTGAACTTCAAAATAGGAATTTAGCATGAAAATGTTTATTTTTCCTCTTGAAAATCCTTTAAGAAAGATTTTTGCTTTCATTTTTTTCCCCATATCATTTTGCATCCTCTGCTAACCCCTGCTCTGAGGGGTCTATATGTCCATTGCTGACAATGGCAGCTTTTCTGCATTTCTGTTCTGTTTTTCGCTTTCGGTATCTTGCCTAATTCTAGGAGATACCATACTGAGGAGAGATTCCTGAGGGGAATGTCTCTTGCTCTTCAAAACAGAATCTCCTCTGAGGCTTGAAGGAGCTACTATAACTGAAAATAGTGCTATTGTGTGGATGTCCTCAAACCAGCAAGGGTTCTTCACATTTTTCCAGGAAAAAATGATGAAAAGCTTGATGTTTTTCCCCTGGTGATACTCCACTTTGAAGATGTATTTATCTGAATATTGATTGAAAAGCAGAGCACAAGATCTCAAAAATCAAGCTACTCTGAACAGCAAAGCTCCTGTGAACCACTTGGAGCTAAACCCATGGTGTTTTTCTTAATCTTGCCGCAGAGGATGAGGAGAGCTGGGAAGCCTGTTACACTCCTACTGCCTCTAGGCATAACCATGTTTTGCCTTAGCTGTCAGCTTATCTTTGTGGAACAGAGATACTGCAGATTTTTCCTTTTTCAAATTAAGGTTGTTCATATATTGAAGTCTTCTATCTCCCTCCTGATAACTGGAATAACAAAGCCTGCCGATGTTGTCTCTTGCAGTGTAGACTTTAATACATTTGACCCACTTGTCATATTCTTGGCATCACAGACTGTGTGTTTTAACCAAACTGCTTTGGAAATGAGCTAATGGCAGAAATTGGGGATTTGTGTAGCTGCAGTGGACCTGCACAACTGTGTGGCATTAGGGCTTTAGGAACAGGGAGAGGAGCTCTGTAGTCCATTGCTTGAAATGTAGATCACAGCAGGGCTGGACCTATTTAAAAATCACCAGAGGTCTTGCTAGTTAACTTCCCCTTCATGTAATAGAAAAAAACAAAAAAAGAAAGGTTGAATGAGTCATGTGAAGCCAGCCATGAGATTAATATAGACAAAGATGTCATATCCTCATGCATGCAGCTGTGAATGGCGTATCTACTTTGCCATCTGCAGATTAAATGGACATAGTGTCTCAGTGGCTGCTGCAGGGCTTGGTATAACGCAGTTATCATCAGGCAGATTTCCTGTTGCCTAATACCCAAACACAATAGTTGTTTAGCATCAGACTTTGGTTTCTGGAGTAGTTTCAAAACCCGTCAGCCACAGTATGTAGTTTTATAACAACACCACCGTTAACTAATTGCACTCGCTCACAGAATTATGAAACCCGAGAGGAAAATTTGGTGCATCATGAGTATATCTTTGTGAATTTTTCATAGGGTTATTTTCCTGCAGATCTGTTTGCTCTAATTTCTTTCCTCCTGGTAATTTGGGGTTTTCTTTTCCAACAATTAGAAGAACAACATTCTGTTTAATTACAATATTTACAGGAGCAGCTTTTTTCCATATTGCAAGTTGCAACAAGTTTTATGTCAATTAACCCCTACATTTGCAAAGACACACCTTTAAGTATCATTCATGCCATTTGCAAACTGGGCAGTTGACTGTGAGTGCTCAATTCATAAAAACCATGTAAGGACGTATTATGTTAAGCATGCAATTAATCTTGATAGTAAAATATCATAACCCCCTCAGATCACTCTGGTCATGGCTGATATCACTGAGGAAGTTTATCTAGAGTCTTCATCAAAACTTATTTGTGAGTTCATTACAAAAGGCCAAAGCTGGGAGAAAAATCTCTGCTCTTTATACTGAAATCTTTGATGCAGTCACGTAATTCACATTTACTTCAGTGAGTCACCCATGTGCACAGAGATGAGAATTCTCCCTTGTTAGGGCTCTAAAGATTTCCATGGGAGTTTGCTTCCTTGAATATTTTATTTTCAGCTTTGTTATGGTAAGATGATTTTTCTGACATTTCACTGATCACAAAGCAGCTGGCCCCATAAAAAATAAAGCACACACACAAAGAAAGAAATGACTGGGTGTCTGGGGGAAAATGTGAGTTCTGTGTCTGAGCTGCAACAGATTGTCATCATTAAAACAAAGCATCAGCAAATGCTGGAATGATGGGCATGAAAGAGTGGGAGCGTTTTCTCAGACTGAAAGACAAAAGAAAGGTGGTGCTTTAATTAAGTCATTGTTCGTTTTGAGTGTATCATCCAGCTCTGATCTTTTTTAATATTCTAAAATAATGGTGTTAAATACAAAGAAGATAACAAGCGGAAACACTGTAAGGTGCACTTGATCTACCTGTACAAATCTCACCGTCTCTCACTGCAGGTCTAAAAGTACCCCTGCACAGATCTGCCAAGAGCACCATAAAATCCAAAAATACAGATGCTTGTCTATGTCAGGGGCTCTCTCACAGAGAGGAGTTAAAATCCAGATTTAAAAGTGCAACAGAACCAACCCCAGCCATAGGCATTTTCTACTGTCATCTCTTTTCCATATCTGTAGTATGTTTGCAGCAGAAGACGGTCCCTATTCTGCATTCCCAGAGCAACCCTTTGCTAGTTCCTTCCAGGATTTTTGCTTCCTGGAGACCAGACAGACGAGTGATGGAGGGGTCTCTGGTTATGTGTTTGAAGGACACACGGGAAGAGCCTGGCTTTCTTGTTGTACCAGTTCCACCCCTGGAAGATGAGGGAGCTCTACCAACTCCCAAAGACTTTTTCTGTCATAGAAAAAGACACAGGCAAAAGAAATGGCCCACGAAGGGCAAAAAAAATCCCAGCCAGCTGTGTTACATGGGGAACCAGTTAATTTCCTTCCCCTTCACAAGTTTTTTATTAAATGCTTTTTCTTCTGAATTTTCCATTTGTTTTCTATTTCTATTGAATTTCTTTATTTATTTGTTTCTGCTTATCTATATTGCATGAGTCGTCATGCTGTTTAAGACCCTTATTAAGTAAAATGAATAATCTCCTTGAAGTTACTTATAGTGCCTCTGTTCCCTGCACTTACTGTTGTTTTCTCCCTGGTTATTGGAAATTAAAGGCCAGAAAATGGGTTTGGCATGGAATTTTCATAGGAACTTTTTGTGAGGTTTTCCCTTAAAAGCTTTTTAATCAAAAGCTGGAACTAAAACCCAAATGACTTCTGCATTTTCAAAAGGAATAGGTCAGCACTCTGGGCTTATATCAAATGTTACATTTTCAGAAACAAAGAGTTGTAACCTCAAGTTCAATAAAAATGTTCTTAGGCAGACAGCATCCTGGCCACTGGCCCAGGCAGCTGCATTGTTTCTCCCAGGGCTGGGTTTCTGGGCAGTCAGAAGTGATGCAGAATCTGGAAACCAAGACTTCAGAGTAGAACAATGATGGAAATGAATGTGCTGTTGTGTGGGGACAATTTGCTTGGCCCTTTTTCAGCAGCTTTCCTGTACTTCCTTTCATCCCACCCCCCTCCTTCCCATTCACTTTTCTTCCCTTATCCCTTTTGCCTTGTCTCTCACAACTCACTTCCCTGTCCCCTCCTCGCCTTGCTGCCTTCACTGTTCTCATGTCTTCATCCTTGCAGTGGTGCACTGACACGGCCTAACCCCGGCAAAACTTTGCCAGGGAAAACTTCCTGCCGAAAGCCAAGATATGTTTCAAGGCAGGCTTAAAGTGCTATTTCTTCTCACAGCCAAAAGAACCGGGTCCATACCTCAGAAAATGCTCCCTTGTTCATCATGTGATTGCTCAGCTGGTGCCTCACAAAGACTGTATGAATTTTAATTCATAATGGTTCATTAAGAGGGACCTTTCAGGTTTGTTCTCGTGGCCTCTCAGAGCTTCCCCACTTTCTCTACAGTTATCTCTCAAGAGGGAGCTTCCTTTTAATTTAAGTTCTTTTTGTCTACTCACTGTTTGCCTTATCAGCCAAGGAGGAGAAATGTGAAGATGTATGTGTCTGATCAAATATTTAGACTTTTAATAGTAGCAGCTCACAAGATACATAAACCATAATTTACTTCTGTTTACAGCACTTCTGCTGGAAATACCCCGCTAATCTACCTAATGTGTGTAAGAAAATGCAGACATGCCAAGATTTTTTTTTTATTAGGACTATCAATCTTTACAATAGTATTATGAAGGAATAAGGAATGGACTTTTTCAGGGACGAGATGTTCTATTTATTAAAGGCAAAGTTTCATGTTATCTGTCAGTTCCTTGTAAGCAGCACTGAATGACCTTTTTTGAAGAAACTCAGTTGGATGATGTAGTTTTCCTGAAGGCTTTAGGTGGTTTTGTCACTTTTCCAGATGAGGCTGCATTAGATCCTATACACGTGTATCCTGGAATGAGACATCCTGGGGCTCATGTGCTCACCGGAGCTGCAGGACCAAGTGCATCTGGACAAACACAGTTGCCTGGGCCCAGTGGAGGAACAGTGTTCCCAAAACAGTCCTTCCCAACACAGTCCTCTCCTCAGGTCTGATGCTCAAGGGAAAATGTATCAGAGATGGACCTGGGGGATTAAATTCCCACATTTCCAGAGGGGTCAAGAGTGTGGTGACTTGGGTCTCTCGGTTTCATGACACCCAACCCTCACATCCCAGCTGCACCCAGGCCCTCGAGGCAAAAATGACCTTTCCCACTGCCCCTCTCTCTCTGCCCTCAGCAAACCTAGAGTAATTGTTTCGTAACCATATTTAGTTTTTTGTTTGTTTCTCTTCCACCCTTGAAGAAAGGATTTATATCCCTGCTGCTGATCAGTGCTTTTTCCCACTTGCACCTCTTGTTTCTTCAGAAAAAGTGTCTTTTCCTTGGACTATTACCTTTTTCTCTGGAGGTTTCTACCCACTTGTTATCTTGAGGTGGATGTGGTATAGCCCTGTCTCTTCCTGTAATGTGCATAATTACAGTGGCACTAGCTAGGTGTGTTTTCATGCTCAGACACTGTCAGTGGATGTGGGTCTTTAGCAAATGAGATCTAGTTTTTTTTTCCCCCTTTCATCTTATGTGGGAACCGATTAACTGATGCTCTGGTGACTTCTTAAAGCAAAAACTCTGGCAAGGAACACTAAGGGAGCAGGAGGAGCTTAACCCCCAAAGCAGGGAGGCAGGCTCATAAGTGGGGTCTGTGCCCCAGACTTCTAATTAGCAGTTCGTCCAGGCTTCACAGCCATGGCACAAATAAGTGTGCAACTAAAAATGGAAATGGAAATGGAAATGGACCCCAAGATAAAGAAGATGAGCAGTAACAACATGGTTGACTGAAGTCTGCTACATTGTTTTTAAGTTAACTGGATGCTCTGCTCTTGGCTTCAGTATACAAGATCAAAAAATAAATCCTATTAATACTTTTATTTGAACTAGTCATTCAGCTCTGAGTGGGCTGAGAAGCCATAAGCACCCAGGTTAACCCCGGATTACTCCTGACATAAATTGTGTGCACATATCCAAGGTATGAGAATATCTAGTAAGTTCATTTAAATTAATGGTATTAAAACAAATGGAAAATTGATTTTTGGTAATAGAAGGCTTGATTTAACCTAGCTTAACTCCACTGACTTTGGTGGATTTGCACCTACTTCACTTTGGTATAAATCAGGGGAATACCACGTCCAGGGAGCGTAAATGCTAAGACCAAGTGAAATATTTACTGTTTCATGTCTTATTATATTCAAAGTAATAGAAAATGTATTTCCTCTGGTTTATTCTACTGTAGTGCAGACAGTTGCCAGGAACAGCAGAAGTAATGATTAGCTGTTTATTGCAGTGCGTGGCCTTAATAACTAGTATCATGCTAACACAAACATATTTACAGATTCAAATCGAGCTTATATTTAGGATATTTATAAAGCAACAAGCAGAACTCAGGTATTGACCTTTCACAGACAGAACTGGTTTCCAACCTCTGGGCTCAGCAGCCTGCTAAGGTCTGTATTCACTCGTGTACCTGACTGGAGTCCTTCCTCCCCCTTTCTAAAGTGCCTTCTTGCTGCTCCACGGGTGAAAAATTAATGGACCTTCTTTCGTTTGCTTTTGTGACGAGAAGGAAGCACTTCCACTAATGACACTAAGAATAGGATTTACTGTAACTTGGCCTCAAATGGTATTTGTGGTTCCCACACATCCTGTAACAATACGCTTTCTAAACTTAAGCGGATATTGCCACACTGACTGTTAGAGGAAAGCAGAAGGGAGATGATGAAGCAGCTCGTCCAAGCTAATTTTTTTTTTTCCTGAGGCAAATTTATTGGCCTCGTGTTCCACACCTTGGCAAGGAAAAGAAAAACCCCAACACGAAAGTGAGACAGGTTGCGACTGTATTTTACCAGTGTGTCTGCAGTGGGGTGATTTCCTGTAAATAATTACTGATGTGAGGGGACAAATGGAAAAACAGATGTCTACAGCTGTTTTTTCACTCCTGCATAGTGGTATTATCTGACAAGAGCACAAATGCCATATTCAGCTCCACCTTTCCCATTCCTTGGTGAAAGCTCTCTCCCACCCCTACATCAATTCCTCCAGCAGCTGCATCCTCCAGCGACCTTCGACCGATCACTTGGCACAGGCCCCCCCCGCTCAATGCTCCTCTGGGGTAACTCCATCACCCAACTGATGAATTGGTAGTGCTCAGCTCCAGATGGCAATCAGCTCCTTGACCTCTTGCCCAAGGCAGCCTGTAGACCTGTCAATCAAGGAAATATTTTTTTGTGAAGTCAAATCTTCAAGCAATTTAGGATCTATATGTAGGCAGCCAGTGCATCTTAAATGGTGCTTGGGCCAGCTAAAACTTCTCTTACCCATTACCAGCCTCTGAGTAAGCCAGTCCTGCATAGAATAGACAAATACCAGCCATCCATCATCCCCTGCATGGCTTAGGAGTGTAATTTCATGAGCTGCCTGTGTGGGAGAGAAGTGTGAGAAGATGCTGCGTCAGTGTGTGGGCTGCACAAGGGACAAAGAGGTGACTTAAAATTTATACTGGAAATAGAGGGTGAGTAATAATGTGCCCACTGTGGACCTTTCTTCAGAAGAAATATGCAAATGAAAAACTACTTGATTTAACCGCCAACCGAAAATTAATCCGTGAGGCTGAGGTGTGAGCCAGCCCTCTGGCAAGATGGTAGCAACAGGCATAAACCACAAAGTGAAATAACACTCTCTCTGTGTGTGAGGGTGAAGCTGTGGGACTTGCAGCTCAGAAAGAGAAAGTTTCTGTGTACCTGATAGGTCTTTTTTCTTCCTTTGTGGTGCTTTCCCATAATTGATGGAACCACCAGGAGATTAAGTGACTTGATGCTCCAGAGCTGAAATCCGAGTCCTGGGGGAATTTATCCTCAATTCCCCAGACCACAATACTGGATCCACAGGGCTGTGGGAAAGCTGTTGGAGTTTGTGCCTTGGAAGTTAGAGACAGATGGATACGAACCAGACCACCAGATCAGACCCTTCCGATTTTGGAGGCATTGTAAATAGGGCTCACGTGCAAACATTACTGCGTTACATTTTCTCTAGCAAAAAAAGGCTTAACCAGTGAGCCTGATGCAGAACATAAACTGCTAGGAAAACGTAGGGACAATATTTGAGCTGATTGAATGATCCAGTCTGATGTGATATTTGTCAGCTGTGGTCTCCTGAATTCATCTATGTAATTCTGCAGCATTCATCAGTTAGGCTGAAACACATTTTTAGCAATAAAGAGAAGACTTTCTTCAAATAAAATCTTTTTTCATGCATATGATCTGAGGAGAGTTTCTTTATTTTTCCTGTTGCCATTTAGGATGAATAAGATATAATATTTTTTCTTCTGTCCATTCTTATGCATCTTTCCTGCTTGAGATCCTTACAACTGCAAAGCCAGTTGGGTGAAAAACATCTCTTTCCCATCCCCTTCCTTCATTTCCTATGAAAATAGATACTTTGAAAGGCATGAAATATAATGCCAAGTGCTGCCTTCCTAAAGAATGTCTAAAATTCCTGTGAGACAATGTATTGTTTCAAAACAAAGCTATTTCAGGCAATTCTATCCTCGTCTGTACAAAGCTATTCATCTGAGGAACTTTTTTTTCCAGCACAAATATTCTTGCTCTGGGGTTTTATCTCTCAGAAAGAAAAAAAGAAAGTGTTTTGGAAGATCAGTTTCATATTGTTACATTTTAAAATAAAACAAACAAAACCAGATTCTGCAGAAGCTCAATCCAACTCCCATTCTTGCTGTCCGTGTCTAGTCAAAGCCTACACCATCCCTCTGGAACATCTTTTGCAAACATTATTCCTTTGACAGCCTCTGGTGGATATTTTTTGACAAATTGCTACCCAGAACCCTGTGCCATGCACAAATTTTAAAGGAAGAGCGTAGTGCGTTTGGTTTTACTCACTTCAGGGTCTTACATGGTCTTTCCTTGATATGGTGGGAACCATCCCCAAAAACTGCTGACTGTCTCTGTGTCTGGGGCACTGGCACTGTTATGGTTGTTTTGGTGTGGCTGGAAGGAGGGATAACCAGAGTTCTGGCCTGTTGCAAGCCATTTTCTACCAGCAAGGATTTCTGCCGGTGTATAGACTTTTATGAACTTCAATTCACAGAATCCCAGAGCTGAGCTCTGGAGAAGCTTTGACATTTCCAAAGGAAATACTTTATAGAAGGCACATTGGTTTTGGCTAAACAGAGAACCTTAGCTGCTGTTTTATGTACTCTCCCCATGCATGAATAAATTCATTGTGAGCTTGAACCAGGAAGATCTGGTTAACCCACCACAGTAAAAGACAGAGTGAGATGAAAAGGATGGATGGAGACATGATGCCTTCATTGATTTTGCTTATTTTGCAGAAAACAGGGCCTCAGACCAGCAGTGATTTCTCCTTTCTCAGCATCCAGCCTGCTCACTGAAATTACAGACACAAAAGCATTTCACCAGCCCCTGCATTTTGACTTCACTCCAAGTCATCGGTTTTCTTATTGAGGAGATAAATATTCACAGAGCAAAGGCAGAACACTATTGCACTAAAACATGTAACATGAAGTAAATTTGTAGGTGTTCTCCTAGTTAAAGATTTAAAAATGTCCCTTTAAATTCCAGTGCTGGTGAAAACATGGATGAATCTGGTTTTAGCAGCCATTACTAATTAGTTTGCAAGGTTGTCAGAAGTTTGTGCTTTTTCACAACAAGAGAAATACCCCAGAAACATCCTTTCTGAAGAAGTATCTGTGAAACAAACCCAAAAAGTGGAAAAAGAAAATTAGCAGCTGCTGTTGCAGTAAACTTCAACATACAGACGTTGCTTCCTGAGAGCTATCATTAGAGCCAAATTAAAATATAGCCCAGATTTTTCTAAATAAAACTATCAATGAAGATAAAAAGTTTTTATGTTGACAGTAAAGCAAATGATTCTTTCCACTCTGTTGAGGTTCTGTAATGGTGCAGTATATCTGGCTGACTTATGGCAGGCTAATGACAGATCACCAGCTGCAGGAGACATGACTGCTCTCAGAATCACTCTCGAGCGAGTGAAGCTGAAGGCCCGCGGGCTGGGGCTGGGTTTGGGGACAAAAAAAATTGTGGAGGATTTACACGAGGCTGCACATCAGTAACAGAGAGAAAAAAAATTAAGGGAAGCACTCAGGGATATGAGAAGTGGCTCCTAGGGTGGGGGAAGCCCTGCGCTGGAGGTTGTGTCTCGGTATTGCCAAAACTGAGCTGCAGTAGCAAAGTAACTGATTTTGGGCTTTTTGTGTAGGTTAGGAAAGGACTGCATCAGTGTCAGTGATAATTGCTGGGGATATTAAGTAGGTTAAGTACGAATTATGATCTGCTGCAGCCTTTTAATGCATTCTTAGCGTGTTCAGCCAGCACAAATACCCCCACAACCATCTTGAAATAGGAATTTCCTTGTGTGTTTCCTTGAAATACTCACATAGAGAGAAAAGGTCATGGTTGAGGATTTTTTCTCTTCTCGCCACCCAAAACTGAAGGCCTTGTTCCCCCTCTGCGATGGAAAAGGCTCAGGGCTCAACTATACCTGTGGTCTGGCAGGAGAAGGAGTCCTGCCGTGCTGGGTAAATGCTGGCCTGTCCTGCTGCACTTGGGAAAATATGAAATTAAGAGAAGGCTTTGGAAAGTTGCCTTCTTGGTGGAAACACCCACTGGATTAAAATTCACTCTAAAGAGCTCACTAATCTACTACTATTTTATGCATTTGGAATTTGTGTTGTTTGTTGCAAATGAGGCAAGAAAACAGTTTGAATATCATAGTTTGAAGGGAGAAAGCATCCCTCTGCTTGGTACCTCCATTGTAATAGGATGTCAGTGGTGGTTGCACGTTCACTGATGCTCTTTGGTGCAAACAAGTGGACAAAAAGAGGCTGGAGTGGTGGAGCAGCAGATGCCATTCATTGCCTCTCTGTCCTCTCTGCCCACGGCAAGTGGAGAGAAAGGGACTGTAAATCCTTGAGCCCTAAATTATTCTCAAGCCTCCAGATGTGCTGGAGCTGCTCCCTTCATTGTACAGGGCCCAGTTATAACTCTGATCAGTGCCAGGGACTATTGGCAGCCGTAACACGTCCCCCACCCTTTAGTTCCTCAGTCCTGAATTTCACCACTTTTAGTATAAAACTCTTCAAAAGTACTATAACTTGGAGATCCTTGGATGCCTCCAAAACTGCTGTCTGTGATAACCTGAATTCACTTGGCGATATCTTCAACATTTAATTAGACGAGTTATTTCAGCAGGGATGAGGAAGGTAAAAAAAGCAGAACGCTTAGAAAAAGAACAGTTTTTCCTGGGATTGTGACATCTGAATAACTTAGAGGTTTTGAGAACTATGCTTTATTTTAATTAGTTTCTGAATCAGTTTCTGCTTTGCCTATTCTTTCTCCCCCCTCTTTGTACTGTTTATTTTTGATGACATCTGCAATCCTGCAGAAAAAAAAAAAAAGGAAGCAAATTAACTTGGTTCAAGCCACATCAGCACATCCCTTGGAACATCACAGCAGTCAGCTGTAAAAAATGGGCTTATGCTGAAATAAAATGAGGAGCTCAGAGGGCTGAAAATGAACTTACCTATTTATTAACTACATCTATCTTTATTATTTTTGTATGACACCCAAAAGTGTTCTTGGCACTACGCAGACATTCGCAGAGGATTTGAAGTGGACTGCTCTGGCACTGTTTTATTAAGGCCACTCAGCATTTACATCTCCCAAGCTAGGAACAAGGTCCATCCTTTGACAAACTCTCACTCTAAACAGGCCTAGTCCAAGAGAGTGGTGGGGCAAGAGACGAGGTGCATGTCTGGGATTAACGCTGTGATTAAGGAATATCACAGTAGTTCCAGAAAACTCTTCTTTGCTTCTTGCAGGCCCCTGCTCTGTGATGTTTTTACCAGCAGTCTTTCTTCTTGTGTCTGATTTCTATCAAGCATCAGGTGAAGGGTAACCTAAAGAGAGTGGAAGGAGTCAAGAGGGAAGGAGATGATGTTCACAAAGTTCTTTAGCAGAGACATGAGAAGGAAGAGATCCAGCAAATCAAAGCTGAAGGAAACAGACCTGATGCACTGGTTGCTCTTGACCACTGCTCTCTTAACTACAGCTATGTTGTCTTTTCAAGAGTTGTCCCTGTTGGACATGGGCAATGCTATTTGCAAACAGAAGTTGCCCATATAAAGAACTGCTCTCTGCGGGTGCAAAGAAAGGAGCTACAGCTCCCTTCTCATAAACCTGAGGGCTACACAGGTTGATAGAAAGTTATTTGTATCCCTGTTCTATATTGCTAGCCCACATTCAACATTGATAATCCCGTGGGCTTCCTGGAAAAACAGGATGTCTATGGAGTAAAATAACATGAAATACAGTTGTAATTTTAAGATAATTTTGGATGAAAAATGAAAAATTGGCTTAACCAATATATTTTGAAAATTAATGTAAGCCTCAGATAATATTTCAGTAAGAAAGAAAAGCTTCAAGCAACTTGTCACTAAAAAAGACAGAATGAATGAAATGTTTCGTTTCAATATTTGTCAAACTACAAGTTTTAAAATTTTTATTTGAAGTGAACATTTGTGGGTTTGAAATTCACGCCCTCCCTCCTTTTATCAGAAAGTGAATCATATTTTTTCAGCCCCAAACAACTTTATTTCCCAACTTTTCTAAATGTCATGCAGGCCAGAAAAAAAAAGAGTCGTTTGAGTAACTGTGATGTGATTTCTGAACAAAGTGTGTCGTGCTGAGGTCCTGAGCACTGACTCACAAGTTCTGATCCAAGTTCAATATATGGTACATGTAAGGTAGGTGATGGAGGTAATTCTGTTATCATGTCATTCTGTCCTGCCAATCCTCTCCTAAGCATTATCAACTAATGTGTGACAGTTATAAAGTGGATTATAGGCTGGTCTGTCTGATATAGCTAAGCTGAATCCGTCAAACATATATCACTCAGACTCTCAAATTGGACAGAACCTTGGTCTGAGAAGCTGCGAATAAGTAATTTGTCACATTTTGCTCACACCTTTCCCCTGCCTGGTGTGTCCCTTGTGGTCCCAGACTGCCATTTAGCACGCTCATTTTACCGGTGTTTTCTGGATGTAATATGAAAATTACCAGGCATTATGAAAAGGTCAGCTCTGTTAGACTCACAGAGTAAGTAGGAGGAATGGAGATGTTCTTAGGATATTCATCATCTGTCATTATACCTCATTAATCATCCCAAACAAATCTTGGACTCCAGTTCGTTAGAGAGTGTTTGTCCTACAAATATCTGGGATAGGTGCCATTTTTGCTGTATCTTTCTGATTTTTTCACTGGGTTAATAATCGAGATTCTTATTGTGGCATTTTGATTATTATGAATGTAAAACACATGCAAACATGTTACCTCTGTTAGGAAAAGGTGATCGGAGAACAGCTGTGCAGAAGGGTGAGAGCTGGCCTTACTGAGCAGCAGAGCTGTGGATGGGGAATTACCTTCGTGCACAGTTTGCTGCTGGAACCAAACTCAGCAGTTTGACAAGCTTCAAAAGATCCAAAGCATTGTCAGTGCGAGAGAAATACATGATGTCAAAAATGTTTGACAAGCTTGGTCTAAAGAAGACATTAGACAACATAATGATGCAAGTATTTAACTGCCTGGCACAGCCCAGTCTGCTGCTCCCAGCAGAGATGCAGTTTTTGTAAGAACTTCCTCTAAAAGAACTGCTGAAGCCAAAATGGGCTTTGCACAGGCAGATTGGATGGGGTGAGCCTTCCAGAGGAGTTTAACTGAAGTTGTGTTCCTTGTTTCCCAAACAACAATGTGGAGGGGGAAGGAGTATATGCAACTGAAATATTCAATTTATTTGTGTAGCCCTGAGGAACCAGCTCACACTTCAGCACTTAAAACATCCCTTTAAAAAGAGCATTCAGATCCTGTCACTTCAGAGGGATTGAGGATTTAAATGAGTTAGTGGAAATGTACTGGAATACAGCCAGTGTTCTCGGGAGTTATCCTCTTACTAATTTGGAGATTAGAAAAAAAAATATTTTTTACCTTCTAAATATTTGCACACCTCGGACATGAAAGTTTAAGAGCTTCTTTTTGTTCTTTTTTTCTTTGTATATTTTAATGGGGTAAAGGGGAATAGAGGTGCAAGATTTATTAGAAATGCATGTTTCTTTTACTGCCCTTTTAAATGGGAATAGTGGTCCAGGTTCTTCTCAGGTGGAAATGTGCTGCTGAATTTAGTAAAGCTGCTATCACTGGGTTACCCAGGAAAAGTGAGATCTGGAACCATGTGTTACAATTTCTATTGTTGCAGGAATTGCAGGTTTTGCAGAGAATTCATTAACCTGGCTTCCAATGTTGTGGGTTTTTTTTCACCTGACCTCTCAGAATGATGAGAATAAAACAATAATCTTTTCAGAATCAGATGCTGGCTGCTTTTACGAAACCACAGGACCAGACTCCCCTCTTGTGTAAACAGGCACAGATGTGTGTGAGATAGCCAGAGTTATGCAATTCTGCTCCACTCCAAAGGCTGTCCTGACTGTTTGCATGGCTGTCTCCTCCAGCAGAGTAAATCTTGTGATGAAAGATCAGGAAAGATAACCAGACAGACAGGTTGGCCTCTGACAAGTATTTCAGCTCAGCTTGTGTAATGCAATGGTCACCTTGTGCAAAGTGCTGTGGCAACACCTGTGCTGATTCCTCATGCCCCTTTTCTAAGTTGATTTTCATTGTTCCTCCCACACATGAGGAGCTTCCATGGGACAAAGCCAAGTGGTGCAAAGAGAATGACTCTGCTGCCAGACAGCCTCTGGCCCTTTCCCTCACTGGCTGCGAATGGCCACAGGAAAGGAAGAAATGTGTCCCAGCTCATGGTGGCACCTCTTACAGAGCTGTCAGCTTTATTGTGTGCAGCACTTAATGCCACTACGTAGGTGCTGACAGAGAAAAAAGCTTCTGTGGGAGCCTTGCTTCCTGATAAGTTGGATCCTGAAAGTGTAGGCTTTGTAGATCCAGACTGTGGACCATCACCACACATCGGCACCAGAAGGATTTGCCTCTGGGAGCAAAGGCCAGGACTCTGCTAAGTCTGTCCCCTTCACCTGGGGGTTTCCTTAGAGGCTGAGGGGTTTGATGCATTATGACTTAGAGATGCCAAAGCATCTTTGGCTTTGTCTAGATTCTTCCTTTATATTGAGTGCAAGAAATTGGAGAAATAGATTGGGATGGTATAAATGGGAAGCAGGAGGGCTGTGCCGATCCACAGCTCGGTGATGTGAACGTGCTTATGCATTGATAGCGATCCTAACACATTAGTGTGTGCTTTCAGAAACCACCTCAGCACAAGTAAGAAATGAACAATAATTTATTTCATTTCCTTCTTCTCCCACAGAGTTTGGTCTATTTTTATACACTTAAATGTAAGATGAGCCACATAGACAGTTTTTCAGTTCTTTTCCTATTTGTCACACTGCTGATAGATTGATACATAGCAAAAAGTTCATAACTTGGCTTTTTCCCCCAATATCCAGTGTTTGTTTACAGAGATCGAATTTGTCATTCCAGATTAACAGGCAGCCACCAAACAGCTTTATGATTAGAGTGGGAGCTCAGTTGTTGTGGGGGTAAAGGGTGGGTGTGAACTATGGTGGATTTTTTAACGGATAAACCCTTTAAATAAAGGAGTGATTTTAAAAGCAGCTTTTATTCGTGGGAGTTTCAAGAATAGAGTGTTTCAAGCGTTTCAGGTATTTGTTGTGGGGAGTCTGCAAGGCAGATCTTTGTGAGCAATGCCCTTCAGTGACATGGGTGGCAGGACCAGGACACCAAACCTGGCATCCCTGCCTGTGAATGAGCAGGTCCTGCCCTTGGGAACTGGAAGGGCCTCTCTCAGCAGCAAGGGGTGGTGGGAGCAGCCAGACAGCCAGGCTGGATCAATCCTTTCACTGCTCAGCCACCTCTAGAGGGTGACAAATGGCCACACTGAACGTTGTTACCATAACTTTGTCATAAGATGCTGCCATAGGATTGCACCATAAAGTTATATGGCAACTTGGTCATAAGATTCCCTCTGATCAGCGCTCTTCTGGAACTTTTTTGCAGGGTCTTTGCAGGGAGGCTGTGGAGCAGAATGAAGATGACGAAAACCCCTTGTTCAGGGCTTTTTTTTTGATGGTAACACTTCACACACTAACTCTAGAAAGTCCTTGTATGGCAGACTTTTGGAAGGGCGGACAGTCCATTGTCTGTTGAAGCAAAGAAGGTTTTCCTGTACATTTGTTCACTCCTGGGCAAGATCAAGGCACTGGGTTTGGGCTTGAATGACCTTTGGTCTGTCTTGGTGTGATAATTGTTGTGTTGAGGTGCATTGTAGTGGAATAAAATATAACATTTGGCAAGAATCAAATGGCTTTGTTCAACAAGACTGATGCAGACTTGGAAATCACATGAGGGTTTTTGCAGCATGGCTGTATGCAATGCAGTTCTCTGAGTCAGAAAAAGGAGGTGATGTCTACCACCAGGTGTGGAAACGCAACATGGAACCTTTTAAATCAGTAGAGGACAAAATACAACTGCTTTCCCTCCCCAGAATAATGACAAAAACTGTAAGCAAAACACCCTCTTTTTTATGTGGAATTAACAGTTCAAGCAAAAGCTTCATGTTTCTGGAAATCAGAAGAGGGTTTCTGTCCAGCAGATGAAAGAACATTTTTAACACTAACAGGACAAAATGATCAGTGGTGCAGGGAGAATGATGCGATGTGCAGAGTTGTGGATGCAGAGGAAGGGACTTGCGTTCATGCATCAGCCAATAAACTGAGAATCCACTCCCAGCATGAAGAGATTAAAAAGCATATTTTCAGGATTTGTGTATTAGATAACCAGAATTGAAGGAGAAACTCCTTTTATATAGGAAAGTGAACGTATGATTTGGAATCTGGTGTCAGAAATTGTTAAACAAAATGCCACCCAGACGCAGCTGCTTTGTCAGCAGCATCTACACATCTCTTTTTCTTTTGTGAGGGACTGCAGAGATGCTTATGATAAAATTATATATTATGGTGCTATTGTTGCATACAGAATGTGAGAGGGGAGAGTGTTTGGAAGGAGGAAGAGAAATAATAATAAAAAAAAAATATTAAAACCATCAGGATAGCCAAGCTGAATAAAAACAGCTGAGGACCTGACTCATTTAGTGATGTCTGTGGCACACCAGATGCATGAGCATGTATTGTGCTTACTGCCCTGTGGGAGTAGCTGAAAGGAAGAAAAAAGACATTTGTAGAACAATACTGGCATAAGGCATTTATTATTATTCTAACCCCCCGATGTATTATGGTTTTAGGGTAATTGTGTGGGTGTTTGGTGTTTGAAGGAGAAAGGAGAGACGCTGCAGTGAGTCCCTTCTTCTCCCCTTCCTGGCTTCTGCACCGTAGGCCAGGCTGGTGGTACTCCAAAGCTTTCTGTCAATATACCACAAAGATGTGCATTGACCTTTTAAAGTATTTTAAGGTCACACGGTACCATTTTGCTTCACTTGACATAATCCAGTCCAGCAAATGCTCTGTGAGAGAGGGATGTCCTGACTGCCCAGGATGTACCACATCTCCTCCCTCTCCCTCCACTTACTTGCTCTCCCCTCCAGCACAAGCAGCCTTTGGGGTTTGTGTCCTCTGTAAAGGACAGAAGAGCAGCCCGCTTAGTCCTGACTATGCAAGAGATAAGCCTGAAGTGCTGGAATTTCTCTGGCAGGATGCAGGTGCATGGGATTTTTTCTCCCAGTGGTGTCTTTTTGGAGTGTGCTCTGGAGATGAAATCGTGGCCACAAGGAAAGTAAAGGGAAGGTTTCCATTAAGTCTAATGGGGATAAAGCCTTAGCTGATGAGGCAAACACATAAGTGATGTATTCTATTTCTAACCTCTACATGATTAATACGGGGAACCAAATGTCTGTATCAAATTCAGCGTCTGTTGTAGTTACACCAAGTTTCAGGGCTCAGACAGCTGGCAACCAGCAAGGAATTTATTTGGAAATACAAACCATCTGCAAATGGCCCTAATTCTTTTACTACCTTTTCCCTTTTCTTAGCTATTTTTACCTCTCCTTTTATTCATTCCTATTAAGTTTGCAAGGGATTTTTCACAATCATTTCGAGACATTTCGGTTTGTACCGCAGAGGAGATAAAGCCCTGCTTGGCTGAGGTGAGGAGCTCCTGGGGATCCCACCGCACCTCATTGCGTGGCTCTTCAAAGGAAAGCTGTGATGCAACGTAGCTGTGGCCAGAGAGCAAAACGAGTCCCATGGGAACAGCTTCATTTCCTTTGATGTTTGGTGGACTTGGCAGTTCAGCATCCCTTGATTCACCAGCCTGGCAGAGAGCCCTGATGCCTGCAAAGCAGGTCAAGGCTGTCATAATTTCACCGTGGAACAAACCCATTCTCGGCCGCTGTTTCGTAACAGCAGCCGAGCGTTTCCCTGCCCTGTGGAGAGGCTGGTCCCAGCGGCACACGGCAGAGAGCGGGTGAAACCCTGGCTCAGCACTTTCTGGTCCCCAGCCCCGTGTCAGCTCCCAGCCGTGCTCATACAGGCACGGCAGCACTGCAGCCAAGCCAGCATCCTTGCTGCGGCTGCACAAGTGGAAAACAATACCCACATGAGAAATAAACTTACATTCTTTGCTGCAGGAGGACAGCTGTGCGGTGCAGGGAAATTCACAGCTTGTCAGCCGGTGATGCTGTTTCTGGGTCAGCCTTGCCCAGGAGCACCAGCTCGGATGGCCAGGGAATTGTTGGCCTCAGGGTGCACCCAGGACCTTGGAGGAGAGTTTTCCAGAGGTCTGCCGCTGTTCTGTGCTCTCTCGCAGGGCAGGGGAAGGGGCTGCAAGAGGTTGATGCAGCCCCTTCTCGTGCCTACAGCCGCAGTCAGAGGAGCTGCCATGAGCTCTGCAAAGCCTCTGCAAACCTGGAGCCTTCCTCAGGTGGCTGGAATAACTTATTTCTGCTGTGCAGTAGTGTCCTGATACCCTGACCGTGGTATGTGTATATGTGTATGTATAAATACATATGTATATGTATATATATACATACATATACACACACACATATATGTGTCTTCTTTTGGAAGCCTGAATAATTGTTCTGTATGGAAAACCTCCAAACCTATGTTAGACATTTATATCCCTCCTGATATTTCCTAAATCTGCATTGACTGCATGTTCCCAGCTCTCTGAACAATACTAGTCATAAAGAGAGAGATTAAACGCAGAGATCAGGTTCTGATGAACTTAAGTGGGAACCAGGTATACCTTCTTTGTTTCCCAGAACTGGTCATTGCACAGGGCTTGTTTTGGACTAAACCAACCTAAATAGGCAGTGCTGAATGTCAGGAGTGGGGATTTTAGGGTTCAAATGGATGTTACATTAACAGAAGCATTCTGTGATAAGTAGGGGTAAACATGATGGTGCCTGAGCCCGTGGAGGTTGGTCAGCTGCTCACAAGTGGCTGTTGTCTGCAGGAGGACACTGTGTTGGTGCTGGTTCTGCATGCAGGGAAGGGACAGCGCTGGTGCCCCAGTTTTAGCTCACATGCAAAGGGCTGCCTGAGTATAATTCTGTACTGAGAGGTCTCTTTTCAAGCTTTCCTCCCCATCCCACATGGTTAACCAGCCTGAGTTAGAAGCCTCCGGTCATAAAAGCAAAATGTAAGCATGCCTTGCATTGGAACTAATAATAAAAAGGGTTAATTATTTTTAATACTGGGAGATGTTGGAGCTGAATGAAGTGAGAAAGCAGCTTAGAGTGTGTTTGCTTGGATGTGTGGGAGGAAGGTGTGGAGGCTGTTTATTTACAATTATTCCCTTTCTGGAGAGCTGGTGCAAACCAGTGCTCCCTCACCTCATTCAAAAATCAATGAGAATCCTCCTCGGCTTTGGTTTTGTTGCTGTTTCACTTAACCTTTAAACTTTACCTTTTAGGTAAGCCAGGAATAATCAGTGAACCAAAACAGTTTGGATGTGTCTGAGTAAAAGCCAAACCCTTGAGCCTCAGCTTTGATATCTATTGCACTGGAGCACTGGCTGGTTGTGGTGCTCAGAGTTTTTCAGCACTTGGAGTACCTGCTGAAACACCAGGTTGCTGCAGGACGCCAGGGCAGACCCCACTGGTGATTTGCATGAGCAGTTTTTGCTAAGTCATCTCCGGTTTTCTTGTGTTCTCCTCAGAGTGGAGAAATAAGCTGCGATCTTGCAGGTTTTTTCCCTTTCATCCAAAAGTGCTCGAGGTCCTGAAGGAGAACCACAGGCATAGGGGACATTTTCCATGCACCCCACAGGACCTCCACCACTAAGTCCGTTCTCCCCTTGGAGACCATCCCTTCTGTGCTCCAAGCACAGCATCCCCTAAAAAACAACTTTTCTGTTGCAGCCTCTTGTCCTGCCCTTCCTGAGGTGGTTTGTCTGGGGATCCACTATGGTCTCTCTGTGTTTTACCCCAGAAGCATCATTTGCACCTTTACACAGGCTTCCCTCTGACCAATAGGTTACAGAAACACCTAAACAAAGAAGAAATCCTATATGTGTATATAAGGAGGTGCAGGGCCTGACACTCTGCTAGAGCACCTGTAACTGTCTAGAGCTACCTGTGAGCTGGTTTTGAGTCCTCAGTGATGGGCTTGGCACAGTCATGCTGGATTTAAAGGTTTCCTGGGTGGAGAGAGTGAAGCAGGCCATGAGATTCTGACTTCAGCCTTTCTTCTGAGCCAGTTAATTCCATCTGAATGAAGCTTTGGTGCCAGATGCTATTTCTGAGAACTGAGATTGCTGGAGATTTCCCCGAGCATCTGTGATCCTGGGGCGTATGGTGGAATAAAACTAATTTCTCTCCGCTGGGGCTCCCTGGATGACACGTGTCAAAAGGGACACCGTGGTGGGATAGGGTTGCTGCATCTTGGAGTAGGCAACTGTCAGGCAGACTGTGAGTTTTTTGCTAAGAAAAATATGGTAGGAGTATTTGTAGATATTTAACCATTATGCTGCGCTACGTTCTTGCTGTGCAACACACTAAACAGCTCATCTTAAGAGAACAGGCTCAGGGTGAGATTGAGCAGAGAGGAGCGAGACAGCTGCTGGAAGGAGATGGGAGGGAAACGTGGTTCAGCATGGAACCACAGGAAAGAGTTGTGCCCATGACAGTGAAGGAAAACGAGGTCCCTGAGTACATTTGGTGCCCACGGCTGCAAATGAAAAGGTGTTCTGTTACATTTGTGCCCTCTCTGCTAGTCATTTATCCAATTTTCACCTCTTCTTAAGCTGTCAGCTTTACAGTACGCATTTTCAGGAGTAAACACTGTGCTCACAGCTTCTGTGCTGTGAAAATCTGAAAACTTGATGTCAACTTGAAAAATGTTATTCTGCAAGAATAGGAAAAGGAAAAGAAGAAGAAAGAAGAAAGAAAAAAGAAGTGTCCACATCATTTCTATTTGTGGAATTAGGAGTTTAAAACTACAACCAGTCCTGAGTGTTAGTTCACTCAGGATGAAATGAAATCAAGAGTGTTCTTGGTTTTAACAATATGGTGAGATTATGTAGCAGAGATGTGGGTGCCTTCATTTCTTTTGCAGAGAACACATTAAAAATGGGTATTTTGGCTTGCACCACAATGCTGCATAATGACGGTGTTGTGCTGTGTGCCAGCAATTCAATGGGATGCTCCTTTCTTTGGATCACATATCTGTTATCGCTCCAGACAATGAGTATCTGATACAAAATAAAAGTGATGGATGCCAAGTGAACCAGTGAGTGGGGAGAAGATACTGTGGTTCATTGACTAACCAAATTACTTTGGGGGTATTTAAATGCATCTCTTGCTTTTTATTCTGCTTGGGCTATTATAGATGAATTCTGTGATGATTCAGCCTTGGAAAAATTAACCAGTTCTGTTCCATGTGGGATGCTGGTGATTGCAGGAGTGTGATGATGTGGTGAGGGGCTATAATGCAGTTTCCAGGATAAAAATGTTCTGGGTCTGGACACTGATGAAATTTTTTTATTATTTATCATTTTATTTTAATCAAGCAGTGTAGCTGTTTATGCTCACAAACTGAGCTAAACCTGAGGAAATATAGGCTGATCTGCAAAGCTTTAGGCAGCAAATAGTGTGCACTACAGTAATGCATTCACTTGGCTTTATCCCCCATTTCACTGCTGGGTTTGCCATTCCACCATAACAGAAACTGAGGCAGATTGATGAATTTGCTGCAGAAAAAGCAAAGCAGCTGTTAACTGAAGCAGAGAAAATCCCTTACCAAGTTATCTGTAAATAAGTAAATAAAACCCTAGATTGGCTTTCCTGGTGTTTGCACCCATCTTGTATTTTGTTCTGAGGAGATTGTAACAGATCAGTTTTGTTTGCAAAGACTTTGGCATAAGCAGGGAATTAGAGGCTGGTGCAAAGAATGTACATAGAAAGACATTTTGAACTTCTACATATAAATACACACACTGGAAACTTTTTCTGAATGTGGCCAAAACAAGTTACCACCAGCTGCCTGTATCTTATCCAAATTAATGAACAAGGACTGCATTTCCAGTATCAAATACCAAATTCCTTATGAACAGCTCCAACTGTCACAAGAGGTATTCAGACTGATGGTAAATCAGTTTGGAAAATCTGATGCTGTTTTTGGACAGTTCATACCTAGGAGAGATCTTATGCTGTCCAATCGATCAGTTCAACCTTTAGTACAAACTTACAGAAAATAGAAGCCATCCAATCATCACGAAAACTCTGTTATCCACTATTAGAAACAAATTTCTGAACAAAAATTATTTTAAAATAAAATTTCCTGTTGCCATACAGGGTGCACAGACCAGGGCAATGCAGGGGCACTTTTGGGGCACTCTGGGGCTTTTCTGAGAGCTGTTTGCAGCTGGATTTTGCTGCAGACAGCTTGTTGTTGTGCAGAGACTGACCTGCTTGCTGTTGCCTCAAATGAGTTTACGGTCGACCATGAACTCTTTATAATGTTTGACTAAAACCCATCAACCAGTTAACTTGGAAGTTGCTGTGTGTTTCTCTGCAGCTGTTGAATTAAGATGATGGCAAAATAAAGTTGAACTTAAAGACATCCGGGAGGCTGAGGAGCTGAAAACCATAAACATGGAGAATTATTTTTGCAGATATGCATGTATAAGGTGACAAGTAAAGCCTTTAAATTGAATATGTGCTGTCAGTGAGGTGTAGTCAAATAATTATTGAAATCTGGGGAGTGGGAGAATACATAGGAAAACAGGAATATTGGTTAGAGGGAGGCCAACAGGGGGCAATCGGATCCTTCCCTGCCCACGGCTGTAACCCCCCTCCAGCCATTGCCATTAGCCCAAATTGTTGTCTGTTGGACTGTAAAGTGTTACACGTTCCATTTAATTAACACCTTAAATTTGATCTTGGTAGTGTGGGAGCTCCAGAAGAAAATGAAACAAATTTACAACTTGTATTTAACAAAGGCAGAGTTTGCAGGGGGGTGGAAAAAACCAGAATCGCCGTGGAAATGTTAAAGTGTCTTACTGGTTGGAGGGGTAGAGCTAGGTGAGGTCTGTGGGCTCACCGTGCAGGGCTGGCGGTTCTGCCCTGGTTTTTGTGATAGCCGGTGTGGGTGGGTGATGGTCTCACCCCATACCTGCAGCCGTGCCTGTGTCTGGAGCTGTTCTCCAGGTGGTGGACTGATGTCACACCATCCCAAGCTTTCTCCTGCGGAGGGGGACAGCTCTCTCCAAACCGAAAAGCACTGGGAATGACACTGTATCATTGAGCATTGATGATTAATCAACAAACTAATTATCATTCCCAGAGCAGGCTCTTAGGAACATTCCTGTCAGGAAGAGCAAAGGCTGAGAAATGAGATTTAGTATGCAGCAAACACGAGCTGTTTCCCACGCTGCCTGCCACCAGATGACATTGGAGAAAGTTCTAATGTTCCAGGAGTAGGAGAAGGACTTCTGTGTGTAATTATGGTTTGGTGACCAATGATAAAAGTTTTTCAAAAAAGACAGATTTGAATTGAAAAATAGAATGGAGTAGATTTTCTGTGGACTACCATGTGTATCCGCTACTGGAGACCTTTAAAAATGTGGGGAGACATTTGACAAAAGTATGTACGTAGGGTTGGGTCTGCTTTGGGAATAAGGATGGACTAAGCAATTCCTTCTTTCCAGCCCTGTTTCTGATTATTGCTATTCTTCTTGCCAAAGGTACCCAAAAAAGTGCAAAACTCTAAATTATTTCTATACAAACACGTTATTCTCTCTTCTTTTATAGGGAGATAATAATTTCTTAAGTAGTTCAACATGAAGAACATATTCCATGTGTACGCATCCTGGCTTTAGGAGCAGGGAATTTCATGGGCTGCGCTGCTCCCTCACTGGGTGTTCCTTGGCTGGCAGCGTCCTGTGCTGCCCCACCGTACAGAGGAGCTACCCTTCACGTGGGCCTTGAAATTCCTCCCTCCTTCCAGCAGCTGTGATGTGAATCAGCACGATCTTCCTCAGGCCTCTCCTTGGATTCCTGCTTGTGTTTCATAACAGGCTGTGTCTCTTTGTCATTCAGCAAGACGCCTGCCCTGCTTGTATTCCCCACATTATCGAATTAGCTATGCCCACTGGGGTGCTCAGTGTGTACCACAGCCACAGCATTAGCTCTGGCTGCTTTTTTTGGTTTGTTGGGGTTTTTTTTTAAGGGAAATATTTTCTCCATTCTCTCACTTCACACCAGTTTAAAATCGGGGCTGCAGCCGCCCTGGAAGGAGTGAGCAGAGCGTGTTTGGTGCCATGGCAAGAGCAACCTGCAGGTGCAGCCTGCGGTGCTGCGGGGGAAGATCTGCCTTTATCCACACCGTGGAAATGGTGCCTTGAAATACGGGAGCCCTGCCCGGCCACTGAGGCAGTTCCCTGCCCCGAGTACACCGGAGGGGTTGGCTCCCCTGGGTGCACACTGCTGGCACACGGACAGGTTATCCTTGGGTCTGGAAGGGGACTCCGCTCCCTGTTTATCATATCAGCCGAGTCACTCTCTCCACTCCGCTCGCACTGCGTGCAGCCTGCAGGCAGAAAACCCTCGGCGTATCCATGGGAACGTGGTTTTGCTTAAGCAGCGCTTGTAAGGATGCGGTTCATAATGAGCCAGGGTGATCAGGGTGAACGTGTGGGGGAGAGCGAGAGTGTTCGTCTTAGCTTTCCTCTGCCCCCGCGCTAATCAAATGCAAGAAAGTCGCATAAATGAAGAACAATAGTTTCCCTTCACCTCCCCAGCTTTTCCCAGATGGTCTATCACTGGATATCACTCCTGCATTACACACACCACAGGGCTCGTTTTGGAAATCTGATTTTTTTTTTTTTTTAATGGGTAGATCAGTGACATGCTCTGTGTCCTGGGAGCCTGGGGGCATTAGCTCCAGCAACAGATCCAGGGTCATGGGGGCTCCGGCTTCCCTGGCCCAGGGGCCACCATGAGCAAGATGTTCAATTAAGAGGTCAGGTAGCACCTAATGGCCACCTTGATGATGCTTAAGGTGATTTTTAGGGGATTTGCTGGTGTTGGGGTGAGATCCCTAAATGACAATTTTTTGTGCCTTCCTGTTTTTGTATCCTGTATTTTTGCAGCGTTGACCACAGAGTTGGTGTCAGAAGTAAGGGCACACAGCGGCAGTAAATTTATTAGCACAAATTGGTAAATCCCTCTCCAGGTCTCCAAAAGTGCATGGGTGATACCAGTGTTTGCTGCCCCAAAGATGTCAGAGGGAGGTGGCTGTAGCGGGTCACAGCTCTGTGGCTCTCAGAGCATCAAAGACACTTTATCTCAGTTGCTACTGAGGTTTTTCTCCCAGGCTTTCTCATGATAAGAAGTCATCGTAAGATGGAGCTCAGCTGCACGTGGACTTGTCTGAAGTTTTCATTCCCCCTCCATACAACACCCCAGGGGCAACCGTAGGATCCAAACTGCTTTAAGCCTTTCCTCCCTAATTTATGGACATGCGTAAGGACATGCTCAATTGCAGCTGAACAAACATGTTTCTGTGCCACCCTGAGGAGAGGCTTCCCTAAGCCAGCTCTTGCTGTCCCGGCTTTAGTGGGAGCTGCAGAAGTGGTTTTTCGGAAATGTTAATGCAAGAAACATCCCTCCCTCTTACAGCCTTCGCACCCTTTCTTTTGTGTGAACCTTTTTTTTCAAATATTGTCATCTACATGCATGACTAAAGGCTGAACCAAAGCCAGTTGGGTTGGTAGATTCATTCCCACAGAACTTATATGAACTTTGGGCAATCAGCAGGTGCACTGCGGTGTTGGAGTTGTGATGGGAGGTCTTAGAGCATTTAGAAGTGAGCAATTTGGGTATCACATGCTGAGAGTTTGGGATCAATGGCTTGCTTTCTTCCCCTCCATCTCCTCCAGAACAATTGCTATTTTTCACTATTCTCTCTATTTCTTTGTTTTAATTTTTTTTATTATTTTGCTTGTTCTTTATTATTGTGTTCTGCAAATAGTGGGAGAAAAAAATCCATCTAAAGCAAAGAATATGAGCCAGCTATTGCCCACCCCCTCAGAAGAAACCATTTTGGAACACTGTTTTATATATATATATATAAATTGCTACACCTGTGAACTGAGACAAAACTGAACCTGCATCCTTGTTTAGCTGCTCAACATGGCAGTGTGATGATTGCAAAAATCTACTCCTTGGAGTGAGAAAATGGCAGAGATTTAGAAAGCTGGATCGATTATTTTTCACATATTGGATTTCTCCATTATGATATCCTGCCAGGCTGCTGTAGGCAGAGGGAGGTAACTCGCTTTCACATGAGGGTGCACAGGTTGGACACGAACCTGTAGCAAATCCCTGTGAGATGTACATATCCTCCTTCAAATTTCACATCGCTGCAGTTACATCATGAAATGGAGTGAAAAGATTGATCCATTAAACCAGTTTGCTAATTCCTTCCCTAAAATTGAATCTGGGCAGAATTCCCACTCACTAAACTTTGTCACCTAATCTATGGTTTGTGAGTCCTTCAGGCAGAATGAAAATTCTCTGCAGCTTTTCACTCACAGGGCCCTGCCCTCCATAAATAAGGTTTATAGAGAAAGCCTAATCATGCTTACTTTAGGGAACATTGTTTTGCTTTCACAGCTACACCCAGTATGGGACTGGGACCAAAACCGCAGAGTTGCAGACTTTCCGTCCTCCAGGATGGTTGAATGTGCATTTGTCTGTTGGTGCTCAGGCTTCCCACTCCTTCTCCAACTTTGTCTCCACTTGTGGGCAGTCTGAAGCTGGACATCCCAGGGAAGGGTGGGTGTTTGAGCGCACAGGCTCTTTGCCTTTTCATGGGCACGTGCTGTGTGTGATATGCCAAGTGCTGCCTCCTACTCTCCTGTGCTGTGGCAGGATCCAAGCAGAGCTTCTGTCTGGAAGGTAATGAAGGGCTGAGAAGGACCTGGGGTGGAGCTTAGTTGGACCTTCAGGGTTTGGGGCACTGACTTCAGGGGAGCTGGTGGCATTCAGGTGCCACGTGCTTCAGTCCATACGGAAAACATGGAAAGGCAATAATGCCAATAGGAAAACTTCTTTGCCCATCTAAGGATCTCAAGGGTAGTACATTGAGGCCAGACTGTTTCTTTTACTCAGCTTTTGGTTTTTGACTATTTGATGGCAGCTGAAAGTTCAGTTTAGCTGGATTTTCCTCCTGCTCCAGTAGCAGCAGTCTGTGTTCACTCAAGCCCTCACTAGGAATGGAAATATTAGCAAATTGAGCTGAGCATGAGAGGAGGCTTCCAAGAGATGGTTTTATTGTTTAACCACATCTTTGCTAATAACAATACTTTCCTTGCAGGATAGAAAGCTGGATGCCCTCAGTGTATATGTTTGCACCTCTGGGAGCAAGTCCAAGACCCTTCTGAGAAGGGATAGAGAAGAAGGAAAGAAGAGTATCCAATTTTATGTGTCCCGGAGAGCTGCAATGCTCTCCTCCTTACTTCCTTCCCACCTTCTGGACAGACCAGGGTAGAGGCAGGGAATGGTTTGGGTTGCTTTCAGAGTGGCTGTCACTCTCTTATGATGGTGGTTTCCTTGTTTTGTGAAAAAGCCTGAGACTGACTGACATCTCCACTGCTCATGTCACTGTGGCACATGCTGGACTTTGCAAATAAAGAAATCATGGCATGTATCCGCAGGAGGTGTCACTGTCTTCGTTGCCCTGAAGGCAGTGGGAGGAACTGTGAGCTGCAGGGCTGGCCCCTGTGTTAGCTGCATAAGAGCACGCGCTGCGTGAGTTACGTGATCTGAATCTTAATCAAGTATTATTTGCATCACTCAATTATTCTGACTCAGCCTCTGGGCTGGGTTTTCCTCTTGTTTCCAGGGCTCAAATCAGGAGGTGTCCTGTGGGCTGGGACAGGTTCTGGCCAGCAGACACAGCCAGAGAAAGCAGAGGGTTTTGGAATGATGGCTCTCACTTGGCAGACCTGGGTTTGGGACCCTCTCCCACCACAGCAGTGCAGGCAGTGTGTTTGGGCAGGACATTCCACAGGCACAGTGTCAGGTTGGGGGGCAGAGCTGAGCCCCCTGTTTTGGTACCTGCAGACTGGCTGTCGTGTTGGCTGTTTTATCAGCAAATCAGGCTCTGGCTGTGTGGAAGTCTCATTTGTCTGTTAAAAACAGGTGATGTCAGAGTCACTTCAGAGAGGAGTTTTTATTTTTCCACCTAGCAAGAGAGGCACATGAAGATGGCCAGGCTGCATGTCAGGCTGTGCCAGGTATCAGGGTTCTGGTTGGAGCTAGAATTTCCCCTTGGTATCCCAAAGCACCACATTGGTAAGCTGGGGCTGCTGTAGCCCCTGCAGTACAGGCAGGAGGGAGGCAGGTGATTGCCTGGTATCTGCAGCAAACTGCACTGTGCATGCCCTGGGAGGTTTGTGGGTTTGTGCCAGCTCTTTTCTAAGCCCATTTCTATTTTACTACATGAAGTAGTGGGGCATAAACTACCTTCGTCAAGATAATGATGCATCTCCTCTCTAATATCTGTTTTTTCATCAGAGTAAGAGTTTACCATATTAAACCAAAACAAGCTTGTTAGTGGGCTGGTCGTAGTGTTGTTTCAAGGTGGATGCAGAAGATTCAGAGAGTTGGATTGCATCCTTTTTTTCTGGCATGCTGAGTGATTTTGGCCAAGGCTCTCACCCTTGTGCGTCATCATATTTTTGCTTGTAAAACGAAGACAAAAGTGCTGTGTTCAGCTGAAAGGACCTTTTTTATTCAAAGAGTTTTGCAATACACAGAGAAAAGGGCTGTGGAAGGACAGATAAATGACAAGTGGTAAAGTAAAAGATGCAAGCCTTTGTAACCATATGCAAGAATTATTTGGAATCACCAGATGGCAGGATTCTAGACCAAATTTGTTTTTGTTCCGCAAATCAAAACATAGCATCTTTTACAAATGTCTGTCAAGTGAGATGTGGATCTTCTTAAATGCCAGGAGTGTTGGAGTGTCACCACAAAAGGCGCAGGTGCAGATAGTCTGGGTGATCACGACCAGCAAAAACTTGCTGCTAGGCAGGGTGGTTGTGGGGAGTGCAGCCAGCTTTAGAAACAAACAGCACAGGGCAGTGGCAAGTTGTGTGTTCCCAGGATTCCCACCAAGGTGGGGTGTTTTTCTGGAAGAGACGCTGCAGCCCAAGCAGGAATCTGGTGCTTGGAAGTGCTGTAGCTGGTAGATGAGGCCAGCAGGGCAGCTAATTGCCATGTTCTCTGCACCCTTCCCTGTTGCAAACCTGGAGTGTGTCAGCTGTAGACCTCAACAGTCGTTTTTCTGGGTGGCAATAAAACAATATGCATTTTCCAATTAATTGTGCAGGTAGCACTACTTCATTTTTCATTGCCTGCATGAAGTGATGGTGCTCAGGTCACCATGGCCTTTCTAAAGAGTCAGGAAGAAATAGGCTTTTTGTGGGATGTCTTTGCTGGCAGCTTTCCTCCCCTTTAATAGAAGACATCAAAAGAGATCACAGAGAACTTAGAGTAGAAACTAAATGTGTAGCACCAGGATAAATAAGGCGCACGTCTTTTGGATTTAGAGGACATCCCTTCATTTTTGCTCAGTACAGTCCAGTCTCTCCTTTTCTAGTTCTCATGACAGATCTGACAAAGACAATCTTCTCTTTTAATGCTAAGCTGTGAGTACTGCCAGACGCTCCGTTCTGTAAGAGCACGCGGTTTTGATCAAGCCAAACCAATTATCCCACCAGAGTGATAGTTTACCATGCGGAGAGTGTCCGTCTTACAAAACCCTGCTGGAGTCTGGAGTCTTTTTTTTTTTTTTTTTTTTTTTTAATGTACATATGTATTTTTAGACCTACACCGTTATTACTCTGCTAGAGAGAGCAAATGACACGCTGCTATGGAGGTGAGCTGCCTTCAGCCAAATAAAGACTTAATTGTGGCACAAGCAATTCAACACACATAATAGAAGACAAGTGCATTCAGTCTGGAAGATCGATGATGTTGACAGCTTTTGAAAATTGTAAAATGTAACTGTTATTAGAGCAAGGTAGTGGGTGAGAAACAGCATGGCCAGAAGTAGATCTTGTCAGCAAGGCAAAGCAAAATATATATATCTTGAATGATTTCAGAGTTGCTGAGGAGGAAATATAGCTGGTTTGAATCTCCTGATGAGGTGTGAGATGCTTGGGAGCTGCTCACAGAATACTTTTTGGAAATGTAAAGCTGCTGGGCTGTAAAAATTAGAGTGAAATCAGAAAAGACTTCAGCAGTGTTACAGTGCTAATTCGGTGGGGCTCTAAGCTGCACCTCTGAGCACTATTTATTTTGTCTTTAATTACTGGAGAAATGGTCAAGCTGGTGGAGGTTTATTCCCATGTACCCCAGGGCAGAGGCTGTGCACGGGGGGCTTTCAGAAGCAACTGGTCTCAGCAAACTCTGTGAGCAGGCTCCCATTATCACAGGCAGCAGGCATGGGAAGGAGGATTTTCAGCCAAGGGGAGGAAAGAGAAAGACATTGCAGTAAAAATAATCCAGGCTGTTTTGCAAGCCATTTAAAAGCTTGAAAAGAGTTGCTTGTTTTTTAGAGCCCTTTGGAAAGTGTTCATCAATGGAATTTTTTTTAAAGGTCACATATTTCCTGAAAGGAAATTACTCCTCATTCTGAGACTCTCAAATTCACTGTCACTCCATCACTCTCCTAATGTGTGGTGCTCTTAAATACACTTGGATTTAACTTTTCATCTCTTCTGAGAGGCATCGCCCTCTTTCCTCACAGTGCTTATGTGATTTTTTTCCAGCACTCTCCAAGTCTTCCACTGTTGTCAGCCTCCTTCACATGCTGCCTCTCTGACTCTTCTCCCAGAGCTCCTGTGTGAGTTCTCTCATGCTCTCTCACCCAGCGTCTGCTGATGAGTCCTTCAAGACATTTTTTGAAATGCCTTTTATGCTCCTTGTAAGCTCTTTGCTCTAAGCTCCTCTTCACTATGCCCTCTGCCTTCCCTGCTGGAATCCAAAGCACACTCCCTCTTGAGTCTTTCCTATTAAAGTTGCAAAAGGTGATGTGTTGAAGTGATATGAAGTGATAAATTTGAACATACAAGGGTTTGCATAGGACTGACATTTTTTAAATGAACATCTCACATTATTATTTTTATTTGTTACGTGGCCTTTTGCTTTGTGGTGGCTTTTCTTAGTTTACTTGCTGCTGTAAAAAATGCAGAAGAAAGGATCTACTGGTCTCTAAATTGATTTCCACACATGCAATAGAAACCATGGTGGAAATTACATTGGAAATTTAACATTATGTGGAGTGATAAATAGTCATTTGGAGGTATATTAACCTGCTTCCTTTAGGTAAAGAAATGTCTTATATAATAACTGTCCTCGTTCAGGAGCTGACGTTTCCTCCTGATAAGGCATTTATCTTATGGCTTGATTAACTTTCTGTGAAAACACTTCAACTCTGACCTTTCCAGATGCTGTAGTGGGCTGCGCTTTCACACTGACTGGCAGCTTGCGGTGGCACGAGGGCAACTGGGAATACGAGGTGTTCTGCCTACCCTAAATCACTGAGGTGGTGACAACTTGTTGAAAAGCTCTTTGATGAAACCTAATTCCCTTCCTTTCACTAAAAGATAACTTATCTAGCAAAGTAAAATGGCTTTGATGTAAGAGAAGAACACACGGAAGCGTGGAACAGGTCGTGTGGTGCAGAGAGGGGTGCACTGTTCCCCAGTCCCGCTGGTGGTAACAGCTCCTGGGGAGCTGACAGCTCAGGGGGTGACAACCTGCTTTCTGCCTTTAGTGTTACCAGAGAGATTTGGGCACATAGCAAAACAGTGCTGAAACAAAGCCCGTTGTGCTATTGTTGTCTACTAATTCAGGAAGTTAGACTTCTTCTGGACTTCCCCAGGCTTACCCTGACCTGTGATGAGCACAGAAACTGGTTTATTTCTTTAGAAAAGGTGGAAGGCCATGGAAATAAGCTGCACCATTTCAATGTGTTTATTTACTGTTATATGGAGACAGAAAGGTGTTAAAACAGGACTATGGACTCGTGGTGCCCCAGCCTCTTCCAAGGACAGTCTGTGCACATGCAGCCCTTTCTCTCACCCTGCTCACTCAAGGGCCAGCTCTGTCTGTAGCACAACTCCCACTGAAGTTGCTGTGGGATCTGCTAAAGCCAGTATACCAGCACCATGCCCTATTTTCTTTTGCACTCACTGCCTGACTGCATATAACAAAAAGGCTGCCTTTGAAGAATTTACTTACAAGAAAACATGTGAAACATATCCATGCTCTTGGGAGTACCTTAGATCTAACCAGTGAATCCTTCTACTGCAAAAAATGAAAACACCCACAGAAGATGCATCTCAGGTTCAGTGCCATCTGAACCAGCCCAAAGCCACTGGTTCGTGCTCTGCATCACCAGTATGGCTGCAGAGGGTTTAGGGCAGCATCCCTGGGGGCAACGGCTGTCTGTACAGATGGACTGTGCTTGGCTCTGCATCCCCCTGACAGGCACCCTGAAGTCTCTGTCCCCCACATTTGCATCTGACCCTCCCAGAGAGGTATCAGTAACCTTGTTAGCTTTTGTAGTTGGCTTATGTTTTCTCTCTTTTCTTATCCTGCAACTGTTTTATTATGTTCTCATCTCCCTGAAGAGCTCAGGACTTGGTGCACCACTCCTTCCCTGCCTCCTGCTGCAGTGAGAGTCTGGCTTCTGCGAGAGGAAAATCAGGATCAGGAGAGATGTGTCCTTGCAAAGCTTTCTCTGTAAGGAGAGAGGTAGGGCAGTTGTGAACTGTTGGGCCTCATTAGAAGGAGCCCAGACAAAGCCACAGGAATAACAGAGACAACTGGATTCCCTCGGATTACTGTCCCCCTGAGTTTTTGCTGTGAGATGATTTTCCCTGAGACTGCTGTGCCGTGCTCCCCTCGGCAGTGAGGAGAGCAGCACCTGCTCTGTGCCTTCCTCAGCCTCCGCCCTTCTGGAACTGCTTTCAGGAGAGAAAGTGCTCAGTATTGCTTGGATTTGGAAGAGTTTTAGGAATATGAGGGTACACTTTTTTACATCAGCAGTAGGTAATTCTGGGAGATGAGCCTTGTGCCTAGAAGGGTCGCACAGTTTGTTTCTTCCAGCTGTCTGTCCCACTGCCTCCACCTGCCTCAGAGAATTTGCTGTTGCAGAGACAAGCCCACCATGCAGAGAGTACTTTATTGTGCTGAAGCACAGAAACGTGGGAAACACCTCGTACCTGGGAGCTGAAATGTCCGTGTGGGTGTCCTAGGGTCGAGCTATTGAACACTTCAGAGATGAGAGCTGAGACCTTGAATATAACTCCACGATTTGCAAAGGGCTGGTGAAGTGACAGAAGGTCAGGTGTGATGTGTTTGCAGGAGCCTGTGCTGTTAAAGACACCCAGTGCAGTTTTTTGAGCCTGTTTCTGTGTGTACAAGGGAGCTCATTACCCAAACCAGAGCACTGAGTCATTTTCAGGGGAGGCAAACTAGCAGTGCTGCTGATGCCCCTGTGACCTGGCAGCTCATTACAGCACAGGTATGGGAGAGCTGAACACATCCGTCACACTGAGATTGGATCCCACGTTCTTGCTGTGTCCTGTTGAGCCACCCAGAGTTGTTTATGTTCAGACCTGTTATTTTCACCCAACAAACAGCAGCCTCTAATGAGAAGAGGTCTCTTTCCTCCTCCTGCTGCTTGCTGCTTGGTCACTCCCAAGGTATAGTCCGAGGAGCAGTGAGCTTTAATCCTATAAAGGAGTTCTCTAAACTTTGCAAAACCACCTGCCATGTCTAATTTCATAGAAGATACCTTGGAGATCCTGTTCAAACACTGGTTATTGTGGTGTGGTCATTCTAGGTGGAGGAGACTCCCCTAGGTACACAAGTGCTGGGGGTAATGCGGTCCCTGTCACATCTCTATTGCTTAAGCAAGGCATGGAAAACCACAGCAGAGAAATGCCGTGATGATGGCCAAAGGCATGTCAAAGCTGGGTACTGAACAACCTAATTATAGCTGTCTGGGCAGACCAGCAAGCAGAGGACTGGTGTGTTAAAAAGAGCTGTGCTGGTGGTGCTGAGGGGAAATGCGTGCGCAGGGCAAATCTGTGCCTGGGACTTGTCGGTGTGGCAAATGCATGCAAAGGATTCCACACCAGGGACAGTGTTTTGTAAACACAACCAGAATTAATATTTTGGGTAAATAAACTCCAGATATACTCATCCACAGATTAAAAAAAGCTTCAAGAAATGGGAATCCTACAGCCATGAAAATGGAAGCAAAGTTCTGAGCTTGGTTTTACATATGCTAGTATGACTCAAGAATAAATTCATGGAATTTGGTGGAGTGATGCTTATGAGACAGAGGCGTAAATGAGAGGACATGGCCCCTGCAGTCTGTCAGAGAGGAGTGTGACATTACCAAGAGCTGTCCTTTACGTGTTTTTATAACATTCTGTAAAACTTTGTACAAAATGTAACCTTTTCTAAGAAAAAATAATTTTGCCAATTTTATTCCTTTTTTTTTTTTTTTTTTAATGTTTATAGCAAAGTATCTCCTTACTCTCTGGAACCTTCATCCCTCAGTAGTCAGTGTGAAAGATGATGATGAGGCCTGAGAGTCCAATTTCCTTGACAGGCAGAAGTGGGTTCTGGGTTTGCAGTCTGCCAGAAAGGCTGCCCATCTCCCCGTTTCTCCCCCAGATTATCTCTGAGCTGCCCCAGGGCTCTCTGGACTAATCTGAGTTCCCAGGCTACTCAGGCAGGCAGCTGCCAGCTTCTCCTCCTTGCATGTTGCGTTTTAAATTCAGCCAAAGATCCCTCAGCACCCGCATCCGGGTGTTGCTGAGAAACTAAACACTGCAGAGATCCAGCTGTGTGAAAAAGCATCAGGCTGTGGGAGTTCTGCCCCAAATCAGCGCGTGGGGGTTACCACCCTACACATTTTGTGAAGCTGAAATGTCCCTGTCCCCACCACCCAGATACATGGTATACATCAAACACTGTCAGCAAGACCGACTGGCTTTTGTCAGCATTTTGCCTTCTCTCCTGCGGCACCACGGAGGTGAGTGGGATTTGTAATTGCTTTCTCCCCCTTCCTTCCAATTAGTGGTCCCTCTTTTGTGCATCCTAAAATTGGCCCCTTGTGACATTTCCATGTCTACATGGCATTAACATTTCCAAACTGGCACGGAGCGATGCCGTAGCTCAGCAACGCAACCACCTGAGGTGCTTGTTTTAGCTAAAATGAGGGTACACGTGTGTGCACTGGAGGGGGGCGTGGAGGGGAATGACTGAGATGACTAATTGCTTGGGGATTTTAACCCAATTAAGACCAGTTAATGGACTTAGGAGGTGGATCATTTGTAAATATCATCAAATGTTGGAACAGTTTAATTGAAAAGAATAGGGAAGTTCCCAAGGTCTGACTCGACACAAGCTCCCATGGCACTGCTGAGCCCAGCCCAGTGCTCATAGCTAAGAGGTGTCTAGGGGAAAAGCTGGATTTTGTATAATCATCTCTTTCCTGTACCTGAGGACTGAACAGATTTTTTAGGGCACTCATCTTTTGGAGCAGAGGCAAAGCCGAGGTCCTGACCATGTGTGGTCAGAGAGACCCCATGGTGTTTCAAGCAGTGGTGCTCTGGCCAGATTCCAAACTGGGTAATTACATCATGTTTCCCTAAATTCCCTCTCTAGTTTCCACTGGATATACTTTTCTCTTTCACATCCTGCTCAAATCCATACTCCAGTGCTGTAACTAATTAATTTAAGTGCTTTGAAAGTATAAAACGCTATGTAAGTGCTGTGAGTACTATTATTTCTAGTGTCCCCCCGTGATGCTGAACAGCTGTAATGGGCCAGCCCCAGAGGTGGCTGTATCAGAGAGGGGATATCATTTGGAAGAGCTTTAGGCTCATTTCAAGGACACTGTATAAACCTGCAACAGAATAATATCCCTGGAAAAAGGAACAAACACATAGGTTGCATTTATTGAACTTTTTAAAGTTTGATGCCAGTATAATCTCCTTCTCTTAATCTCCTTGAACGAAACAGTTTAACTAATATATTCTTGTGATGTTGATTTACTCTCATTTATATTACAGTTACCCTCTCAGAGATAAGCATCTCCTTACACTAAAAAGTGTATAAACTATACTAAAGGTATAGGGCTGGTCCTGCCCAGGATGAAGATACCGCAATTTTGTTGGCATGTGGCTCCAGGCACCCCAACTGCAGGACCTCAATTATTTATATATTTTAAACTCTGGTCAGAAGAGGTGGGCTGCAGCTTAATTTTCCCTCAGAGCAAAAGTCCAGATCCAAAGGCACTCATGTTTCTTCACCCGTTTGCCTCTCTTTCCTTATTCTATTTCGTGCGTGCCTAATGCTGCCTCAGTGTTGTGAAGCCCAGGTTAAGGTCTTGAAGCCCAGTGGGAGGGAAACACAAAGGCCTAGAAGCCTCTAAATCACCCTGAAACAGCTGTGACTGTTGTCCACAGGCTGTGGCGCAACTGAGTATGAAGGCAGTTGTGCCAGTGAAAACACATCTCCAAGACATTCGGCTCACGGCTGCTTTCCCTTTCTTGTGCTCAAATATTCACACTTTTTAGCTCCCTATGATAAGGAATTGTCACGGGGAGTTGATTAACTTCAGAGAAGAACTGCTCCAATGAGTCTAAACACAGGGACTTAAATAATCTGGTTCTCAGCATTTAGCCCAGACCACCTTGGGTCAGTGTTGTGTTTGGATGTGCAGGAGTCTCTCCAGTCTATTTACCTGCTCCTGCACTTATTTATGTTGCTCATTCAATGACCAAGTGAATTGCTTCATAGTCCGTGTAATTATTATATTTCATGTTTTAATACAAAAGAACATACTTACTTCAAGGGGAGCTATTATTTTAAAGGGCTGAAACCCAAGCCTGAGGAGGTTGCAGGGATGCAGTCTACCAGCTGTTTAGCTGCTCTGGTTAGGCTTTATGAAACCCATTTTGCTCAGGAGGATGAACTGGATGTGAAAGGTTGACAGTGACATTTAGAAGAGACAATCTGGCAAATAAGAAAGCATGAGAGTCTCCTGTGGTCTGTCAAATACTAAATAAAATATGAATAGTGCTGTGTTATTACTAAAATGAGCTATTTTTAATGATTCCTCTTATAGCCCGCCAGACCTCTGACGTGCCACTCAGCAACAGCACTCAAAAAACATGAATAATAAAGAAAAGAGTTTAAAAGTTGGCCTATATATTAACATATAGTCTAGCACAGGTCTCATGTGTTGCTAACGAAGAAAGATAATTGCTTAAAGAACTAACAAGAAGTTCATGGATTTCTCCCTCCCACCTGAAAGTTATTGATTTAATTTAGTGTAGAGATACAGAGAAAAACCAAACAAGTTTGATTAAAATTTTCTGTGCAGTTTTTTAACACAGTGAAGGAGCTGTACTAGCACTACATTAGGAAAAGGAAGTAATTTTCAGATTAATAGCCACTGAAGAAAATGCTCAATGAGATTTAGTAGAATTAAACATTTTTGATTTAGCAGTCCAGGATAATTTGCACTCAAGAACTTTAAAAGTCTGGATGAGATTAGTGTCTCTGGTTAACAGATGTTAATTTTTAATAAACCTTGAAATAACAATAAGGAGTAATAGACCACAACAAATATGGGAATACAATGTTCTAGTTGAGAGAGAGAGCTGAAAGGCAAGGAGGTCTTTTTGGCCCAAATCCAGCTTCTAGCTGAGTGGATTCGCCTCTGAACAGGTTGCTCAAACAGTTTGCAGCTTGGAAGGTCTCTCATCAACTTTCCAGGCTTAGCCCAAGGCAGAGGGTTAAATCTATTCAGTGATTTGGGCATTTTCAAGGTGGCTGCCACACTTTCTGCCATTTGGTAAGACCCACAGTAGCATCAAGGACCCAAGGCTGCCTGATTTCTCCCCTGGACAATGGGAAGTGGAAACCAAGGCAGCATTCCGAGATCGGAGTGAGCCACAGGACATACCTTGAATGGGACTGTGCCTTAAATACTGTCTGTGCCGGCATCGGCATCAGGGCTGCAAGAAGAGACCTCTTTCCAGTTAGGTTCAGGATCCTGCTTTGCTCACCTGGATTGTGCACATCTGACATGAAAAGAAAAGGAATTTAAGTTACCTGTGATAATCAGACCAGAGCCTCTCACTGTCATTGTTTCCGCTCTTGGAAAGGGCTGTGTTGTATCCCAGTTCTGCTCTCCATGCCTTTTATGTCTTCTATGTTTGAGTTGCAGTGAAGAGAACACAGAAATTGTGCTGGAAGCAAGGATCAGGACCCAGGAGTGGGCTTCAGTGCACTGCAGGAATTGTACAATGTGTTTTTTGAGGCCCAGAACATATGTTGATCCCTTTACTGGCACAGCTGCTCCTTTCCCTGTGGTGGTATTCCTCCTCCTCCTCCTCCTCCCCTGCGACATCACAGAGTGCAGTGCTGGCAAACCCTGCTGTCCCCCTGGGGCAAGGAGGATTCCAGGTTAGCAGATCCCCAAGCCCTGAATCAGGAAAGCAAATGTTGACTGGGCCAGGAAGCACCCCGGGGATGTGGTAGTGTTTGGGAGCATCCTTAAGGAAGAGGAAATCACTGCTAGGGATAGATAAAGAGCCGTGGTGCCATACAGCACTGGAAAAAAATGCCCTTTTTGTCCCTTTCCTGTTGTCAGTCCTTCTGTCTTGCTTGCAGAGGGAAGATGCCTCCATATGGTCCTGGCAGAGAACCTGGGAGTACTGTGTGAAAGGCATGATTCAGGAGAGCAGCTGATGTGCTCACCTGTGTTCTGGGTTGCCCCAAGCCTCTGTTTCTGTGGTACTGGGGGTGCGTGAGGTGCCAGAATTCCAGTGGTGTAATGTGTTCTCCGTGTGTCTGTCTCTTTGTGCACCTTCTTAGTCCCTGCTGCTCCGGTAAGAGAACCACATCTGGAGCTGAAATGACAGGAACGGGCCAAATCCTCCCCATGCTCTGCCCAGGTTTGCTCAAAGATGACCTGTGGTTGTTACAGTTCCTTATGGAAGTGCAGCTTCTTCCACCAGTCGTAGCCTGTGAACTGGTGATTTATGCACATACTTGTATTTTTCCAGGGCTTTGCCCAAGACCTTGTCTCCATCCAGAAAAATTAAGGTGGATGATTTCCAAACCAGACATTCATGAGTATTAGCTTTATTTATGTGAGAACTTCCACAAGCCTGAGCTCTTTACTGCCATTGCTCTTGTAGTGCCTTTAATGGCTGTAGGTGCATAACAGGCAGACCTTCAGAAGAACAGCATCATCACTCAAATTCAGTAATCCTTTTCCAAGCAGATGTTGAAGGATTTACCAGGACCTTATGATATGTACACCTGGAAACCTCTGAATTTGATTTAAAGGGGCTCACAGGGTAGTAATTAACTCAGAACTGCCAAGCACAAATATAGTTCAAGGAAATAATATTTCAGCTTCTCAGTGCTTAAATGGAAAGATGAATTCATCACTGGCAATTACTGAGTTAAAAGATTTAACTCATGACTTGAAGTACGCCCACACAATCTTGTTTCCAAAGCTTTCATTAACTGAGCTAATAATTACTACTACAATTAGGGATGTGAGGCATTAAAAAGTCCAAGATAATAAAACATATGTAGTTATTTTAAAAAATTTACCAGTCAGTTTTGCAGTGGGTAAGAAATTCACCTTGTCTCTTGTTTGGAAATGTTCCATATCCACTCAACTACTCATCTTTTTGGACAGTAAAACCATCTCATGTGCTGGCACAAAGATCCCAGGACAGCCCAGAAACAACACTTTGCTCTGTCTCCTTATGTTTGCCCTGGGAGTCTGTGGATGCCATCAGGGGTCTAAATTTGTGGAAAGGCTGCTTTTTTCTGGAGGATATGAGTGAAGATGGTATGTCTGATGGTTTTCGATTGGGTCTTGTAGCTTCATGGATGGGATTTTTTATTCATTTCCTTGTTTTTGTCCTGTTTAATACAAAGGCGATTCAGTGTTGGTAATTGAAGGAATGACATCAAATGCTAAACTAGGCCAATACTGGAATCTCAAACAATAGTGTCTTTATGGCAAAACATCTCCCCCCAAAGAGGCGGGTTCTCAGTCAAAAGGAAAGCTTGGAAAAAGGAAGATGTGGGTGGGAAGGGAGTCACGAAGATGCAAAGGGTATCAGTGAACTGTTTGGGAGTTTGCCTTTTGGAGAAGAAGGAAGGGGGGGGGAAGGACTCCTTTTTTAAATATTCAACATGGTATTCTCACGTACAAGTAGCCTGGCTTCAAGGAGAAGGGTTAGCTAACACACAAATTGGCGGTTTAGTGAGATCTTAAGCAGATACTTTGCTCTTTTCGGTTTGTTAGAATAATTATTTCTTGCCAAGAAAACATGGAAAAATGCTGCTTTGCATCAATACAAAGTGATTTCGTGTTTGGTTTTTTTATTCCCTGACTTTCGGTTTAGACACTGAACAGGAAAAACAGTTATTTGCAGGGCTGTGGTGTGTCTTGGGAGATTCCCCAGTGCCAGCTACCCAAGGACACGCACGCTCACCCAGCAGGGTTTGCACAGCCTCTCCCGGGGCGAGCCAATGGAAACTGGGATGCAGCTTCTGGGAGTGATGAGGACTTGCCCTGTGTTCCTGTAGTACTGTCCATGTTTGTGGCGTGTTCCCGGGTAGAAAACTGAAGGCATTTGCCATAGTGTTGTACAATCTCCTTCAGAAGAGGGTGGGAAAGCACTGATCTTGATTTTGTGTAGCAAAAAGCAGGATGGCAGGGGACCAGAAATAAGATTCCTGGAGAACATAATGAATGAAATGAGTTATTTGGAAGTTGTTCTGCAGCGATTTATTCTTTTCTCCTTTGAATGAGGTGTGTGTACGTGCATGTACATCGGTGTGTGTATAATTCAGCAGCCGTAGGCAAGGGGAACTGGGAAATTCACAGAGCTGTGGCAAAAGGCAAGAAGTTAGGAGGGGGAGGCAAATGCACCCTGAGGTCCTCTCTCCCACTGTGCCCTTGGGCTGATGGAAGCTCTGGGATACAGCTTTGCTTTGCAGAGGGGATGGACTTTACACGAAACTTTATGGCTTGTCTTACCTTTTCAGCTCTTTGGGGTTGGTCAAAAGTGTGCTCACATCACAAATTCTCACCGAGCTGGTCTCCCAGCTGCAAAAAGCCCCAGCTATTGGCAATTCCTTCGTATAAAGCTTCAAGGATTTTGGGAACAGGAAAGAGAGATGGGCTTAAACCAAAATCAGAACATGTCTAGGCATTGAAATGCCTTGTTTTTCTTGGATACTGCAGCATGTCTTTGTGGTAACAGTCATTAGGCAAAGCATTTGCAATAATTTATTTGATGCATTTTGTCCAATTTTACTCTTCCTAATTATAGCAAAAGAGTGTTTGATGTCTCTGCATTTTATTTTTTATATTCAAATCAGATCCAAATAATTTTGCCAGCATATTCCTTCCTGTTGGGGCTATGGATTAACTATTTGCTTTGATTATTTACCATCTAGTAGTCATTCTTCCAACTCCGTGACTGAGAAGCCATGTGATCTACTACTAATTTTCGTCCTTGGCTGACTCTGAAAAACCTACAGAGAGGAAAAGAGATTTCCAGCTTTCCCTAGCTGCCTAACTCCGTAGGAGTTGTTCCATGAACTTGCTTTTCCAACCTCAGCAATTCAATGATCTGTGGTATTTCTAGAAAACTTTTCAACAAGCATTTTTATGACCACAGATCTCTTATAAATATTTGAGGAAAACCAATAAAAAGGGTCACAAACTGAAGCAGTTTCATGGGCTTTGCTCACATCACATTGGTATATGTCTTCCAAGCTGTGATGTTGATGGCTTTTCATCTGATTCATCTGATTTCCATATAATAAGAAAAAAGGATTGTGTTTCTCTAACTGTAGGCAATTGGATGAGCCATAAGTCAGAATTAAAATAGGATTATCTGTTATGAAGATCTCATATTCCTTTCAAACTTTCATTATTTACAATCCTTTTCTTGGTGACATTTTAGTTCTCTGGAAATTATGTTCTAAATTGTACCTAACTTGCTCACCACCCACATGTAACACATGCAATAAGCTTATGAATGTTTCCATTTTAAATTTGATTTTTAACGAGATTTTGGAGTGTAGGGTGAGTATTTTGCTAAAATATATGGCAGAGATTGCACAGTAAGAATCTAACAGGGCTTTCAGTGGCAGTCTCCCCCTAACTTTGGAACCCCAGCAGTTCCCCACAGCTTTATCACCATCCCTACTTCGAGTCCTTACACCCTTGAGCACAGTTTTCTTGAGAATGAAACCACGTCCTCCTTTGTCAGAAGAAAACTTCGCAAAAACATATATTGAGGGGAAAAATAATGAAAAACTTAAATTGGGTCAAAGTCGGATCTCTGTTTATTTGGCACGACCCTGAAGTAACTTTGTGGAACTGAAGCCAAGGAATCCAGTCATTCTGCCTGTCCTTAGTTGTAAAGGAGCTCAGAACCTGACCTATTATCTCCTGGAAAATACACCACTGGAGGTGATTTTGTCTTTTCTTTCTGGAGAATAACTGGCTTCTTTACTTAGAGCAGGTCTGTAAATCAGAAGTCTACAGATGACATACCTGTAATCATAAAAGATTTATATAAGGGTATTCCTTTCTCATTTCATTCCAGCAGCAGCATTGCCTAAAATCTATTTCCATAGGCTTAGAAAACTGGCTTCTGAAACTAGTATTTAGTGCACTGTTCACTGCTAAGTCCTTATGGGAACTGGCAATATTGAAATTATACTATTCCCATACAGCAACTGCAGGCTTTCCAGCGGGCTGAGAGATTTCCTGGAAAGACCATACGGATTTCACTTGTCTTCACGTTAGGAAAGTATTCCCATTTTATACACTAGTGTCCAGATTCTCAGCAAGCCTCTGTTGTTTACAGCCGCGAAATTTGTCAGCTCATATGTCTGAATGCTGTGATATCATAACAACGGATGCACTAGAAATTCCCCAAGCAGCTCTGTAGTTACATCTCCCATGTCCAAAAGACAGCTGCAGAATGTGCTCATTACTGCACAGTTGTATTCAAGGGACTACTGCACCCCAAATACCACAGATGGTCCTGCAAAAGCATTGGGCTTGGTGTTTGTTGGCACAAACAGTTTGGGAACTGGGGCTTGCACAGGCCTGGCTGGAGACTCCGGGGTCAGTGCTGTGTCAGGATAGCATGTATGGACAATGCTAGGTATGAACTTTCCTGGGAAATTATTTGTGTTACTGTGGCTCTCATAGCTGCTAGTGAAGATTAGAGCCTGCTGAGTGCAAAAGTGCACCAAAGTCTCCCAGCCTTAAGGGAGGGCTGGTGGGAGCAGTGTGGGGTTGCAGGGCGCTGAGACGCACAGAGGCAGAGGCAGGACTAAGCCCACAATACTGTTTTTTAAGTCTTGGCTCTGAGACAATCCTTTCTCACTTCTAAATTTTAGGGCACCCTCATCTAGAATTTCTTCAAGCCTGTGTCTGTACCACTCTCTATAAATAGTCTTTGCTTTCAGCAGCCTGGATGGAAAAAAAAAGGAATGGGTATGCGCTTCGCTGCAGAGCTCACTGAGCTCGCCTCTTCAAAACACTCTAGTTGGTGGGAAGGGGAGGAAGTAATGGGCGTTTGACTAAGTTAATGTACTTGGTGAACCACTGGAGAGCTGCCAGCTCTCATTTTTAAATAAATGTCAACATTAATTTTTAAAGTTTAAATGCATATTTTGCATTTCTGCTCTCAGCTCTCCCTGGTGCTCTGGTGCTTTCTGAGGAGCAGCAGCCTGTATGGCCAGGCCTCCCTGGGGAGCTCCCAGTGGAGGCAGCTGGGAACGGGTGCTTGGAGCTCTGCTGTTCCCATGGCATTTGCTACGTGGGTGTAATTCCTTCCTTGCAGAGAAAGCCTTACCTGCTGCTTAATTCACTTAAAAAAAAAAAAGTAAAAAAAAAAAAAGAAAAAAGTAAAAAAAAAAAAAGATTTTGTGTTTTCCCAGTGCTGTTTATTCCCTTTAGGCGATAAGAAACTGAACCCAAGCAGGGTCCATGTGTAACAGATATCAGTACAACAGTATCTCCTATAAATAGGGTCACTGTAGCTGTGTCAGAGCTTTGCTGAGCACAGATTTAATTTAATCGAGGTATCTTTTAGTGTCAAGGCCATCTGTTTAAAATTAGCACTATGATCTCTCTAGGCCTGCTTCAAAATTGGGACGGTCCAGAATCCGTGCCCCTTAAGGGCTTCTGGCGGGCAAACAGCACCCAAAGTTCGAAGGAGAAGGGTGTTTTTCTAAGGTTGAAGCGCTCTTTGGAAAGCTCGTAGGCAGCAGTAACAGCAAATCAGTGACAAGGGAGTTGTGCCATTCACTGGGGACTGCAGGGAGGCGTTTGCCAAGAAGGAGGGCTATGGAGGGTAGCGCAGAAGAAGCAAGGTGTAAGCAAGCTGTTCCCTGGCACCAAAGCAGGAGGAAAGGTATTTCCAGATGGCAGTCAGAGGGACCAGCTGCAGAGAGGGGAAGGAGCAGCTCTCCATGTGGAGGATTCCCCTGGCCCCGGCTGAACCTCCAGCGCAGCTGTGGCCAGCAGGACGGAGGAAGGCAGCTGCCTCCCCCTGAGCTTGGCTCTGCAAGCTGCAGGATTTGCAAGGTTTGTCCCCAGGACAAGATCTCTCTGAGTAAGAGCGTTAAGCAGGCTGATGTTCACGTCTCCTCTCCTCTCCCCTCCTCTTGCTGCATGATGCAAGCCAAGGTCCTCAAAAGTGACCCCCAGCTGTCAGGTCTCATAACCTGAGTGCCTTCAGTCATCCCTCCAAGGGGGACAGGAATTACATGGGTTTGATTTTATATCAGTGGCACTGCAATGTAGGAGCCTACTCAGGAGCTGATTTCAGTATAGATTTGCTAAATAGTTTTTGGATTAAATGGGTCTGTTACACCGCCTGGGAATGTATCACTCAGTACAAGAGCTTTCCCTTCTGTGAAATGCAGGTTTCTTCCCAAAATCAACAGCCATATCAGTCCCCTTGGCCACCACAGTTGCCTCCTTCGCCCCAGGGAGAAGAACACACTGCGCCTGCATCCGTTTCAACCTGACCTGCCTGGAGACGTTTCCCAGCCCCCATTGCACTCCCTCAGTGCCTGTCCTTTTCAAAATATCAGCAGAATTTAAAGGCAGAGCTTGCAGTAAAAAAGAGCTGTGTCTTAGAAAAAAGAGCACCTTTAATCACAGTTTGCAATGGCAGCTTGCACAGTAAATAATAGTGGACTTAAAATCATGTTGCTCCTGTTCAGCACCCTCTTCTGTGCCAGAAACCACACCCAAAAGGCAAGGCAGTGACAGTGCTCCAGCAAAAGCCCACCTGCACCCCATAGTAGTGTGAGCACAAGCTGTCTATGTCTGAGGTCATAGCTTTAGAGGACCAGTGCCACTAAAACATTTTTCCTGGGTTTAGGCATTTTTTTATCATCTTCTAGTCAATAATTCCTCTCCTGAGAATGAAACCCTGTCCCCAGGCTTGTGTGTCAGAATCATGAGAGTTTGTGTCCAGCTTTGCATGTCATCCAAAGTGCCCTGCAAGCCTTGTATCCCCAAACCTTTCCTGAAGAAATTGCCTTTGGACTGGCTATAACGCCACAAAATGCTGCATTTCTGATGAAGCAGCATACCTGGTTCGTGTTGTTTTAGTGTAAACACTCAGCCAGGCTGGGACAATGGTCTGTAGCCTCCACGCACCTCCACCTTGACCACCTCACCCAGCTCAACCCCATGTAGGCTTGAGAGTTGAGCAGAACCCCCTCAGCTTTTCCCATCACCACTTCGCTGCCTCGACTGAGCTGAGACATCATTTCCCTGAGTGCTTGTCTGTTTGCAGCTCTGCCTCTGATGGCTGTTGCAGATTCCAGGAGGAGAGACATTAAATTGAGAGTGAATTACCCACATTCATGCCATACTTCTGTGGCTGATGGCACAAGTGCCCTGCCCAGGGGAATACGGGGCCACAATGAGCGATGAGCCCCTCTGACTCTCTGAGTCACCTCAATGAACTGCAAAGGCTGAATAAATTCCTTAGCTTTGATGGAGTTTACCCCAATGACTCCAGGCTGCAGATGTTTTCCATTTCTGCTTTTGAACTTGCATTTTAATATTAGCCCAAGTCATTATTAATTCCTTTTTTAAGCTAAAATGAAGATTATTATGACTGTCAAGTATGCACTAGCACTCCTTAAAAACAAGTATTTTATATAGCACCTTCAGATTAATATATATGCAAATAGGATATTACAGATTAATTAGTATGCAAATTAATCCATGTGTTATTTGTGTCTACATCTATCTTTCCAAGCCTACTGCCGGGATGGTAAGCAGGTAGCTTGTGTACTTGTTTATGAACCCATATGTGTTACTCCATGGTAGCAGGGAAGATGTGCATGTCATTTCATCTGCCTCTGCCTGAAGATATGACACTGGAAGTTTAAAGGATCTCTCCTATTTTTCAAACTAATTTTTCATGCCTGTAACTGTTTGTAACTGAGCTGCTGATCTCCAGCTAAATTCATGCAGTTAGATTTTGAAATATCTCCTTTTCCAAATGAAATCATTAGTGGGACACCATTTACTGAGTTCGAGTCATCAAAATCTCTGCGAGACGATGGATTTTACCCAGGTCGTTATAACAACAGCAGCAAAAGCTGCAGACAGGTTATTTGTAAGTGCAGGAAAGAAAACCCAGCATTATCAAACCTAAAATGACTTGGGAGCAGCTGTTCCCAAAATAGCAGGTCAGTGAATAACGGTGGGAATGACATGAGCAGCTGTGGCTGGAGGTGCTGCACAAGAATCACTTTCCTCATGGTTTGCCTTGGATAAGCAGGGGCCAGATCCAGCCAGTGGCTCCCGGGAAAGCTCACCTGTGTGGTAGGAGGTGCAAGAAATAGAGCTGAGACCTCTAGGGGATGACTGCTCTGAGGGGTGCATTTCCGTCCCATTTGTCTTTCCCAAACCCCGGGTCATGTTCTCCACTCCACATGGGTTTGCATCCTATTTATTCCGGAGAAACATGGAGTTTGGCTGCAGATGTTAAAATCTGGAAGCTCAAGGAGGGCATTTTCAGGGTCTTCGCATGGCCTGAAGAGCTCTCATGGTATATTCCTTGCATCATTTTCTTCCTCCTTTCCAAAACAGTGTGACTGATCTCTCTGAGCCTCTGGAGTAGCAGTCAGCTTTTCCAAAGCCTGTTGCCCCTGCCTTGCATCACTCAGCACACCAGCAATGTGGGGCCAGTCTGGTGGGAGGCTTCAGTACAGCCAAGTGTAATGATGAGCTGTGGGGTGGACCAGCCTTCTGTTTAATTTAAGAATCTTTTCTCTGTGTTTTGAGCCCAAAAGCGAAATCCCTGCATCCTAGCTTCATTTCACTGACTCATTACTTTATAGATCATTTCAATAATCTGATTCCAGAGCTCCCACACTCTATTCCCACTTCTCCAACCATCAGCCAAGAGAGCTGGGTTAAATTTCTTGCAGCACAGAGGGGACTAGAATAGGCTACGCAAGAGCCTAATTAGCAGTCTTTTCCTTTTACAACATATTGAAGTTTTCTAGGCACTGAGCCATATTCTTCCACAGCCTTTCTCCTTCCCTCCCCCTCTCTTCTTTTTTTTTTGGGTAGCTTCTAATTTTTTATTAAAGGGTAACAGCGTTATTGACAGCGCAAGATACTTTCTTGCATACTGCTAAGTGTTAAAAAGGAAAATGTCAGAAACACAAGATAAGACAAAAGTAGAGCTGAGGCAGTCATTTCAGGAGCTATACTTACAGCCATGATAAAAGCTATACCAGTAATCTGCTTTTAGCCAGTTCCTGTCTTGGGGCTTTCCTCCAAAGGCATTCAGTATTACCTGCCTAGGACATGCAATAAAACTTTCAAATTTTCTTCCTTTTTTCTGGAGAGGGGCCCTTTGGCCTGAGTTTCCTGTTGCTAGGGGTTGTTCCCCCAAAAAAAGGAAGCATCTCTTTCTGTCTGTGTGTCCCTCAGGCCAACAGCAATTAAACTTGTTTGGGCATAGGGTATGTGTTCAGCTGAAGTGCAGTCGCTGTGATTCACCTGAAAACCAGAGGGAAATCCTGTGTATTAAATTGTGAGTCTTTTCAAGACTTGTGTTTTGGTTTGAGAGCCGGTCACCGACCATCTAGAGCATGGATGGTCCATGTGGATCACAATCAATCCATGGGTGGAGTGAGGAGCTTTTCCCTTTCCCTGAGTGTGCTGAAGGAGAGGGATTGTGGGCCTTTCAGCTCCATGCCCTTCATCCACCTAACGTGAGACTTCAGTTCTTTTCTCACAGCCTTAACGAGTGCCCTGGGCAGCCAAGTTAGATGTTTTTCCACTGTCCCAATCAATGTTTAGCAGCTCCCACAGAAATGACCCAGGCAGGCTCACCTTGATGAGCAGGTGGTGTCTTGGGCCATTTCCAACTTGCCTCCAACTGGACCTACTTCTTAAGGATTTGATTAAGTTCTAACTGAATTAAATAGTAAAATTGCTATTAAAACCTAGTAGAGCAGGCCACGTGGTAACAAATGTTGGATTTTAATTTATTATAATAATATCAAAGCTAATGCTGGCTTTGCAATGAACCCCTGGAATGGTGGCATAAGAAAGAGGTGAAAAAGAGCGGTGAAAAAAATGCTATTAATTCAGAGACAGATATATTTATTTCAAGTAGATTATTCTTAGAAACACTCATAGCATTATTTACAAGAATATTTAAAAAACTGCAGTGCTACAAAACTGAGATTCATCACTGAGGTAAAACATTTCATTATTATTTCTCAAATCAATTCCCCCAGCAGAGTATGAATTACAGGATTTCAGCCAGCCTTTTCAAGAAACCTCTTCTAAAAATTTACATAGCTTATAACAGATTGCCAGAAATATTGCAAGCAGCCATTAATTTACTCCTAGCCAATTAAAGCCTATGCTAACACATGCACTGATATGCACACACTTGTTCCTAATTTTTCTTCTGCAGTTAAGCATGAACAAAAAGACATGCCTTAGAACTAAAAAGAATTTGAAGGCATTTTCATGCTTTCTTTTTTTTCAGGCTCAAGGGCAAATGTGCCTTTGATAAATATCATTCTGTTTTTTTCTTCCAATGAAGAAGTGTCTTTACAAATCACTAAATTTTTTTCTGCTGTTGATTGGCAGGCAGATTTGCAAACAGCAGAATACCCTGCAAAACAATATCTCCTTGAGCTTTTAAGTTTAAATTGTTAGGGGGTTTAATTTAATTAATTTATTAAGTATACTAGGTTGAAGAAAGATATGGAACAGAAGGATTTGGGCTCTTTTGTATTACTGAATTGACAAGACGGTTTACAAAAATGGTGACAACCCCCAGTGTTCTCATGAGAACTCTGATTATGAACCCCCTTATTTGCTCTTTTTGCTGGTGGAGGTGGTGTTATTTTAGTTAAATGTCATCACTTAGTAGTAGTCTACATACCCAAGAGGTGAGTGCAATAAACTGTTATCAGCTATAATATCAGCTTCTTCACAAGGGGAAGCAGAGGGGCAGGGACTGATCCCAACTCTCTGGCGACCGGTGACAGGACCCAAGGGAATGGCCTGAAGCTGTGTCAGGGGGACTTTGGGTTGGATATTTGGAAAAGGTTCTTCACTCAGAGGGTGGCTGAGCACTGAACAGGCTCCCCAGGGCAGTGGTCACAGCACCAAGGCTGGCAGAGCTCAAAAAGTGTTTGGACAACACTCTCGGGCACATGGTGGGATTCCTAGGGCTGTCCTGGGCAGAGCCAGGAGTTAGATTTTGATCATCCTTTTGCCTTTCAACACAGGATATTCTGTGTTTCTACAGTTCTATGAACTGGGTCTACAGGCTGAGAATTTTTACATGTTTCCGAGAAAGAATGGATTGCAAGGAGAAACACCTCCTCTCTCATCTGCATGTCCCACTGAGTGCCTGGGGTGTGTGTGGTTTGTTATATGAGCATCTCAGGGCTGAGATTCATCTGGTCCACCTGCAGCCAGTCTGCAGGAGCCTTGGCTTGCCCTGTAGCTCAGCCAAGAGAACATCTCTGAGTCAGGGCAGCTCACAACAGAGCTGTAGGAGTGCATGAAGGTTGGCATGGCCACTGAGGGTTCATCCTTCATACTCATTCTCCTCGCCAAGTAAAAGTCAGTGTGAAAATTGCACTGCAAAGCTGTGGTCACCCTTGAGAATTATCCATCTGAGCTGCTGGCTGTGTTCCACAGGGCAAGAACTGAAGCTAAGCATTTTCTGAATTATAACAAAACGCAAAGAAGACAGATGAGGTTTAAAACATTGTGATCCATGCTGTGAACTTTCCACTACGTCTCAGCTCAAACCGTAATGTTATGATCAGCATAAAAAGGCTTGAAATACTGGATTTACAATGGAAATACTGCCTTGTGCTCCCTACTATACCTGGAGGTGTTCACAAACTCATATACAGATAGCATTAAAAGGTGTCACAAGCCTCTGGGGAAGGCACCATGATTATTTTTCCTTCTGCTGTGACAAGGCTTGCAACCCTTCCACATCCATTAGTACTACAAATTTCAATAGGAAAAAGAAAATCAATTCCACTTGAATATCATTTTTGATGGTTGCTCTAACTCTTCTGATGGGCCCAAACAAAAGACTCCAGTTTAATGTGTGTGTATTTTGAGCTGTGCCCCTTGCTGACCCTCCAGTTTAATTTCCGTCCTTCAGATGAGATGAATGGAGCGTGAAACAGGTCATATCTCAAAACACTGACACATGGGTTACAGATAGAACTCACAGGCAGGAGAGGCAGCCAGTCTGTAGATTAAATCAAAGCAGTTCTGAAGAGATGGGAGGTCAGCGAGGGCCAGCTTTGACATTTGATAGGACCTTGTGATCAATCCGCTCTTCCTTGAGTCTTACAGGTTTCTTGATGACAATGCTTCTTAAAATAAACAAACAAAGCAACCAACTCAGATGGGACATCTTCAAATCTGCCAAAGGAGCTTTGGATTGTGCAAGCAATAAGGATTAATTATTATCAAAGATGATAATAGCAGGAATTGTTTAAAGCAGCCAGCATGGAAGTTAATGCTTTTTAATTGTAAGCTTTTCATCTGCTTGCAGTGGTAAAACTTTTTTGCAGGGTATGTATTATATCACTCTGATTTTGGTAATAATCCAAAAAGCATGATAACAAATCTTGGTTGTTTATGGCACTTGGGAGTAATCAGAAGGAGTCCCTGATTAAAAACCTCCCGTTACGTTGAAAGGAAGGATGAGGTGATATCCTGGCCTCTGATGAAATTTGTCCCCTGCTGACTCACCCCTGCCAGGATGATTTATCTGGAGGGAGTAGGAACACCCCTGTGAAGCAAATGTTTGGCTTTGGGCAGGGACCATATTTCAAGAAATTAAGCAATTTTGCCCATAGGAGGAAGCTCCCCTCTGTCTTTGTGGACTCTGCCACATAAACATGCTCAGGCACTAAAGCTGGTCAGAGGAGTATTTGCAGCATTACATCAGAGCTGATTTTGCCCCTCTGATGTACATGATAATTTTCCCACAGGTAGAGCTCATTGGGAAATCCTCCATTTCAATGTTTTCAGAGACAGCTTTAAACTTTTCTGGGAGAATACACAGCCTAGGAGTGTTTGTCGTGATCAAATGGAGCTGTGCTCTCATATAGTCACAAGAAGATTGTTTCGGTTGTACTTTTCCATCCTTATGAAAATATATGATATGGTTTCTTACTCCCTTCCTTGCTTCATGCAAGAATTGGAAATACAGGATCTATTTATGAGGTTGGCTGTGGAATCTCATTAGAGATCATTCTGAAAATATTGTTTTTCAAGAAAATATTAAATTTAAGAAAGACTGCCAGAAGTTTCCTTTTGGAGCATGAAAGAAAAATAGATGCAAAAGCCTTATTTGATGTCAAGGGACGTGCTGTAATGAAATGGAGAAGAGCTGATGAGGAAAGCAGGATTTGGAAGTTGGTTTAGAGAATTGTGAATTTCCCCAATGAGCCACAAACTTCCCTGTGTGGTCTTAGCCTCTAGCTCATGGTTCATAGGCTAAGGCTAACATTTCCTTACCTTGGGGGATAAACTCCTTTCATCTACAACAATATAAAGGCAGTAGGTACTGCGGTGATGGAGAAGCACATAAGCAACTTGACAGGCAGAGTAATGGGCCTGTGTTTCATTGCTCTGCTAAATAAGACTCCCTGGCTATCCCTGGACACACACTTTCAGGAGAAATGAAAATGTCAGAACAGCTCGGTGGTGCCACAGAGATTCAGCCGAGCTGTGATCTCAGCGGCGCCGGGAGTGGTCAGTGCCATGTGAGGGCAGGAGTGGGCAGGGCCCTTGAGCCAGGCAGTGGCCGTCAGAAGATGCTAACTTTCACAAAAAAATTCCCACCACTGATGGTGAGAAGGTAGGAGAAGGGAATTTGCTGATGATGGTTGGAGAGATAGAGCAAGAAGCTCCTGAGTTTGTCTCTCACCTTGCCATCCAATCTCTTCTTGGCTTGGACTGTGTACTCTGGGCATCTGCAGTTCTGAAAATGAGATTAGGAGCCTCTTGGAAATAAGGTCCACCTGCATGACTGCCAGGGTGCCCATTCTGAGCCAGTCAATGCTCACTTCCCTCAAAAAGTTCTGGAGTTCAACACTAGGATGTTGCATATAGGATGATAAATTATTAGGGTTACATAAAAGCATTGCCTTACAGTTGGTGAAGAAGAAGTTAAAATGATGCTGTAAATTAACATCTTACATATATTTCAATCCTCTCTTTTTTATGTCTATTCCTTTTATTGGAGAACAATAACCTACACAACCTACCTCGCCCACGCAATGTGCTGTTGGAGTCTCCTCTAGTGCTTACCCATCTTTTTTTTTCCGTGGTAGCCCATATCCTTCCTATTTTCATCAGTTGTTTCAGCACAATGACTTGTATATGGCCATTTTTTCATCAAGACACCCCAAATCAACACTGGATCTGTGCTTGGGAGGAAGAGGGAGGTAGCAAGGTTACTGAAGTCACCAAAATGCCAAATATGTATTCCCTGTGAAGAATACAGGTTTGTTTTTCATTAAGAACTCAAAGCAAATGCTGTGTGTTTAATAAGAGACGCATAGAGGGAATACTGTCTGTGATCAGTGATTTGGAGAACATTTGTGAGAGCCTTAAAAACATCATGAGCAGCAAGAGGCTATTTTAAGCTAGAAGTATTATCCTGGGGGAGGGACAGAGCAGCACACTTGGCTGGGGAGAGAAGCCCCAGAGCAGCCAGCCCTGGATTGAAGCTCAACCACCGTTTCAGCCGAGGCTCTGAAACAGCTCAGAAACAATCTGGTTAAATATAATGTGTAGCTGCATTTTATTGCTTCATTTCACTTTATAGGAACTCTGCTCTCAATTTTATAATTGAGAACTTAACCCTTTGCCCACTGAAATAGCAAGTTGTCTTCCTTTCCAAGCTGGCAATGGAGTGAGGAGGTAAATCCAACATCTCTCATGGATTTACTCCCCAGAGGGTTTGCAAGGAAAGCAATGAGCAAGCACTGCAACCAGATCCTCAGGGAGCCTCCATTCAAGGGCAGATCAAAGGCTGGGGTTGGGGTTGGGGCAGTGGGAGAGGTGGTGCTTATTCAAGGAACTGTGAATTGTTTCCTGCAAAGCTAAAAGAATTAGCTTTGGGCTAGTAGAGGTCAAGTGCCAAGACCTGGAGGACAGATTTGGCTAGGAAGTGATGTCCCTGTCTCCCTGGAGAAACAAGAACGTGCAAAGATGTGCCCCAGCAATAGGTACCTCTCTTGTGTCACGATGCTCCTGAGCAGTCTGCAGAAATACTTTGACTGTCTGCAGGTCCTGGGCTTTACACTTGAGAGCCTGGGGCATTTAAAACGTTGCCTCCCAACACTTTCCTTTGGTATCCTCAGGCTCCAGGAGATGAGCGCTGGCATTAAAAGCGAGCAGTGCGAACTGCCTGCAGGCTCCTCAGATGCCCCCTTCTTCCATAAAATCCCCAGTCCACCTCATCTTCAGAGACTACTACTGAGAGTGTTTCCATTTTTAGGGATCTGTGAAAAGCAAGTTATTCTGAAACCATTACATATTTTGTTCCTATTCCAAGTGCTGGCTTTGATAGCCAAAGGGCAGCAACCAGAAAATGTTTTGAATTCCTTCCAGTGGAGGGAGAAGCAGATGCACACGTGATGTAATGGAATACTACATATAATGCATACACATGCCTGCATCAAGCGCTAACAACGAGGAAGAATGCTCTTTAACACCTTTAGGACACCTTTTTTCCATGCCCCTCCCCAGTCCCCAGTAAGTCTGTGCCTGATGTAAGATCCGTCACTTGCCTGCCTCATGTAAGGAGCTGGAAAATACACAACCCACTCTTTAGATGAAGTCTAATGTTGACAGATGAAGAAAGACATGAGGCAGGAGAAAAAGGGACTGTTTGGTAGAGTTGATCTTTATTGCTACAGTTTAGCAAAATATGTCTGAGGGAAGCAAGAATGGCCCTTTTGAATCATTTCTTGCATTTATTATACAGCCTGTGGGAGAGAGGAATGCTTGAGGCAAGCTTGCTGCACAATTTCTTGTAGCTGTGTCTGTATGTGCTGGAGAGCTCGCTTGTGTAGGAGAGCACAATGTGATTAGAGCCATCTCTTTTCTCCCTGAGATTTGTCCTTTTGAAAGCATCTTTTGGCTTGAGCACCTGGTCTGAGATAAACCAATTTGTCACCACAATGTTTGATCATCCGCTATGAGGAAGGACAATTTCGGCACAAGGTGCTTATTCAGATAGCAGAATTGGTGTTTATGAATTTGGTTTAACCCTTGAGGTCCTGAATCTTGTTTTTCCTTTGCACTAAGCAAACCTTTAAAATACATATATCATGGAGCCATGGATTTCCAACCACGTAGCCATGTATTAGAATCTCTTTTTGATTTTTTTTTTTGTCACTGCAAAATCATGAAAATTAAAAGGCAATTTGAATGCTGTAGGAGGAATTAATAATTAGGATCGATACATTATTAGTCACACCATCATTTATTTGGGAAGTTTCTGCCCTATTTTTTTTATTATAAATAATCTTGCTCTCTCCTAATTCAGATACTTCCCAGGCTCTGCAGAACACTATTTCCCCGATTTTTATTCAGCCTGAAAAGCAAATGCCACTCCAAGCTTCCATGTTTTTCATGCTTCATTATTGTACATTTTCTAGTACGTTATAAACTATCCCCATGAAAATTTTCAGTGAATTGTCTTGTAATTGCCTAGATATGAAGGAAAATGTGGTTAGAGTAAAATAACATTAATGTTAAAAATAGGAAAATTGCAGTTAATCCATGTGAAGAGAAACACTCCATCTCATCACAGAAAGAAGCAAGGGTGCTGGTGGAAACAGGGAACTCAGTGTACCTTTCGGATCTGGCCCTGATGGACGAAGGATATAGCAAAGGTATTATCATTGGGGCAGGTCTCCTTCCCAGTGGCCATGGGGAACCTGCTAAAGATGCCACCTTCAGCCTTAAGGCCTCTGCTTAAGAAAGACAGTAGTTGAAATAAAATCTGAAAAGCTGACAGTCATCATGAGGAGCTGGATGGGCTAACTTGTGAAAAATCATACAGCAGGGCAAAAAAAAGAATGGGAGAGGAATTAGCGAGAGGGTATCCTAGAAGTGCAGTTAGAAAAATAAGGGTGGTTTTAAGAAAGGTACAGAAAATACAGATGTAAATATAAATGTGAAGACAAATGTGCAGTCTACAGGGAGGTGATCCTTGTGCTGCAGGATTTTGCAATTTGGACTGGAGAAAACTCCAGGGGCTGTCACTAAGGAACAAATCATTTGCCTAACAGTGAGCAGAACTGAGTGATCTAATAAAGCTTTTCCGTTCCTCATGTCTGGGGCTGGGAAATTAATGCTGGATGCGGTGCCAAACTATGTATGTTAAATGTGTCTCTGTCAGCATTGGATTGAAGTTGATTTTGTATGTTGATGATAGCACAGTCCGTACCACACTGTACCAGAGGAAAGGCAGGCAGTTAACCTGGGAGCAGGCAATGTTTATTTCATGCTTGCCTTGGGGTAAGAACTAATGGTGAATGTTGCAGAAACAGCATGCTAGATACCATCTTCTCTTTTAAGTGTACTGATTTATCTCCTATGGGAGGTGGTGGAGTCCCTATCAGCTCTTGAGTCATTTAAAACTGGAATGAACAAAGCGCTCATGAATAGACTCAGGGGAGCAATCACGAACTGCTCAGGGATGGACAAGATTAAATACCAGGTTTTTATCCAACTGCGGTTCTGTGGATATAGAGTATCAATCGCTCGGGCGAGGGCAGGGCACTGGAGTGGGTAGGTGCTGGTGATCCCTGGCTTGGAGCTCGACCAGTCTCTGTGTGCAGTAGCAAGGAAAAGTGCCACCATGCTCCCCGATACAGAGCGCTTAAAATCAAAATCTTAAGAAGTATTCTTCAGGGATGTAAAGTAAACACACTCGGGGTAGGGAGCTGTGTCCACACTTGTTGTGACCTGACAGCCACATTCCTGGACGCTTCTCCCACCCTCACTCCATTACAGCACAAGACAGTGTTTGGAGAGGAGCTGCAGAGAAAGTGCCTGTTTGTCACATGTCTCCAGGGCGTGATGCTTTCCAGCCATAAATACACATGGCTGTCAGTGTGACAAGATAATTACTTTATTGGTGGGTTTTCAAGAAAAATGTGGGCCAAAACTTTCTTGTTCTACTCATCAGAGTAACTTCATTGAATTTAAAATCACCATTCTTCCAAGTGAAACAGATTTGGCCCTAAATCATAATTCATCAGTTGTTGGCACCCTGCAACTAAAATCTTTTCCACAACAAGGAAATAAATATTTTTAAAAGTATATTAAAATCAGTATTGATTATTCCAAGCAGGAGCACTGCATTCAGAGCTATAAAACTTTTTTTTTTAGGATCCCAAGTTAAAATATTTCAGCAAAGCTGCTGTATATAAAAAATATCACTATGGTTTAATCATGTGGTAAATTGCTAGGATTTTTGTATGTGGAATTTATAGGGCACCATTTCTTTTAGATTAAAGGGAACATTCCTGATTTAGCTCTGATTACTCATCTACAGATGGGGTTAATGTCATGTGTCTCTTTGGGGATGTATCTTCTTCAGTAATGATGTCCTTATTGTGTGCTCTATGGATCCGTTGTCAAGACGTCTTTAAATATATCCTTGATGGCACATGGAGGTACCAGTAAATTATGTGTTGAATTAACAGGTAATTCAATCCACCTTGGTGTTAATCTTATTGCAAAATAACAAGCTGCATAAAAGCCATTTAAGTGCAATTTTAAAAAATGCTCTATGAGATATAATCTCTTTAATCTGAAACAGATTTTGTTCAATTGCTTTTAGTCTCCTCTGTAAAAACAGGGAGGCCAGACCCACCGTATCTCCAGGGCTGCTGTCACAGCACATCCATGCAGCTGGGCACAGAGATTGGACTGGGAAGCCACCGAGGCAAAACTGTCATGCCCCACCACTATGTGGGATGGAGATGGTTTTGGGAAAGAATTTGTTCCTCTGCTCCCTTATCACCTCTCTCATTTGTCTGACGGCCCTGGATCAGTGCCCTGGTTGGGCTGATACAACCTCCACCCTGTTCCTGACGTTTCACCTTTGCTCTGTCTTTAACAGCCAGCCCAGGGGAGATGTGGGATAGGTGTGAAAATGCTCCTCAGGACTTCAGACAAGGAAGGTTTGCTCCAGCTGGAGTGGGAATGAGCAGTACAGTCTCCTCAGGTGGTACCTTCCCTGCTGGAGCTGTTTCCTTGCAGGAATGAGGACGCCCATAAGTTCCAGTGTTTTCGGTCCCTGGAACATCTCACTGGAACATCTCACTGGAACATCTCACAGGAACATCTTGCTGGAGGAGCAAGGCTCCTGTGCTTTCCTGCTGCTCCCTTGGGCTTCTGTGTTTGGGGGTCCAAAGCAAGTCACTTTGCAAGGGTTTGCACCAGCACTGACCAAATCATAACCCACAGAAACAAGTCCCTCTGTGCTTTCTCCTTTGCAATTTTCAGGCTCATTATCTATGCAAAATTATTTGCTCACCCACTACCAAATGCCTTTCCATTGAATGAATAATTGCTTGGTTTCCTGAGAAGTGTGCCCTGTTTTGGTTAATTTTCAGGCTGCAGAATGCTTCTCAGCTTGTGCTGGTCTCCTGCACTGCTGCCTAGGATTAGTAGAATTATAGATTTCACATCTTCAAGTCAAATGCAAGATTCCAAAATGTATTTTTTCCCATGAGTGAAGACCTTCCTGTTTGTGAGTGCACATTACTGGGGCCTCACGGCAGGTTAATTTAAGTGGTCAAAAATTAAAATTAATTCCTGGAAAAAGAGCTGTATTCTTGGAAATGCTCTCTGCTGTGCACTCCTCCCTTGGAACAATTTTCAGACAATCCTGTCACAAACTAACAGCCAACAGATGGGAAATTCAGAGCCCAGCAATCCCTTCGATTCACTCCACTATTCTTCTATTCTCAATGTTGATCCTGTTGTGTTTTTTTTTAATAAAATAGAGGGATATGGAATCCCTGTCTGAGAAATGGCTACAAAAATACCTTATTATGAGCCTACAGCTGGACTGTACATACAAAATGTACATACCTATCTGGATTTGAAAGAATGGGCCTCAGTCTGCTAAAAATGCATCTGTGGTCAAGTCTTACCCCAACCAATTTATTCTGAAAGAGAATTAATGATGACTGGTATCCCTCGACCATGGAATTTGATTCATCAGGAAAGATGGACAACTATGTGAACTTACATGCTGGTACAGAGATCCAAGCAAGCCCTTCACACTGTGTGGGAAATTCAGTGACAAAGATGTGATTAATATCAGCAGAAATGGACAAGAAAAGAGTTTTCTGAGGAGTCAGGACTGCAGAATTCCTCCAAGAACCGTGTTAAAATCATGTTTCCTTTTATATCAGCAGCTCACCTGAAAGGTAGGCATCAAAGAAACATTACTAGTCCCTAAATCTGTTCTTCCTGACCACTGCACTGCCATCAGCTAAATCCTGCCTTTGTATCCCACTTTATGCTGTATTCCCTAAGGCACAGAAATTGCAGCCAAGGAAGAGAAAAGCAGTGGTCACTTTATAATGACTTCGCTCCTTCAGGATTCTGGCTCATGGAAAGGCCAAAGTGACACACGATATGTGTCAGCACAACTTCTGCAGCTGCTCTCACAGCTCACAGGAGGCTTCCCAGGGCTGATGTTTCTTTGCACAGCCCTGCACACACAGGGTCTGTGCCTCTCTGCTGTCCTTGCAGCACCTTGCAGCACACAGCTAAGTGGGACAGCCCTGACCACCAGTGCTGGCTCTGCTCCCCCGCTGCAGGGATGTTGTCACCGTGTCCTCCAGGCGTCCTGCAGAGCCCACCTCTGCCCCCGGAGCAGCCAGACAGAGCACGAGTGGGGAGAGAATGAGCTTCACTGCCTCTCTCCAGAAAAAAACTGTGTTGTGAATAGACCTCTGCACAATAGATAAGGCTTCTCAGATGAAAAACTGCTTCCCCTTCCCAGAGGAGTCTAAAATTTCTTCTGATGGTGATGACGCCTTGAACAATGACAACCTTCATTCATCTCTTCTAGCCAGGAGAGAGCTGAGAGTTCATGTTTTAAGCTCTTTCACAGCGCTGAAGGCACATAAAAGCCTCTCATCACTGTTCAAACACAGTCCTCCATTAGGAGTTATTTAAGCAGGAACTGCTTTCCCTGATCCAAACCTCTTTGTATGAAATCCTTCCAGCTCCGCGTGTGGCATCAGGCAGCAGCTGATCTGGTGTTCACTGTGCTGGACAAACCACTAATGGATAGTTAATTAACCTGATCCATCAGTCAGTCCCTTTCCAAGTCTGTATTGATGATTTTAAAACCTAAATGTGGTATCTCCTTTCTACATTTGTGTCATTTCCTTATGTTAAAAAAAAAAGGAATAAAGGAGACTAGAGGCCCCTTTTGATTATTACAGGTTTTCCTCATGTGCTTAATTTGCTAGGCCATTCTTATCAGCCAAGTTGTCCTTATTGGGCAAACTCTGTCAGGAGCTGGGGCTTGCCCTTCTGGCAAAATTCCAAATTTGTTTTCAGCTTTTGCCTCAGTATCTTTGTTGTTTTCCCAAAAAGCTGAAATAAAACCAAAGAACAATCAAAAGTTAGTAGATTGGGGTTTAGCTGCCAACAGTGCTTTTTTTTTCCTCCTTAACAACTCTTTCAGTCGTGAAAATAACAACCTTTTTTTTGCAAAGAAGGTATTGCAGCTAACACAAGAAGAATGGTCTTGCAATTAAGGTGATTTTTGAGCAAAGTTTACTCCATGCCTTGCTTGTCCCAGCCTTCTTGTGTGACCTTGGATGTATCCTCCAACTCCTGACAATTCTCCTCTCTGGTAACCAGACTCTGCAAAGGTATTGTCAAATTAAAGGTCAGGCTTTCAAAAGTGATGAGTGATTTTGTTTCTCTGACTTCATCTGCGGAGGTTGGGTAATCCAGCGCCTCTGAAAATGAAGCTCTGTTACAGAAATTTGCTGTGGAAGGAGGCATCCAGCAATGCAGGCACCTTGAATAAATAGTTGCTTTTGAAAATCTTGGCTGACACCCATGAATGCTTGTAAAGTACTTTAACATCCAAGAATGGAGAATGATTTAAATGTTTTGAAGCTATTTGCAGTACTAGAAGTTTGCAGGACCATGTAACAAAAAGGAAAGAAAAAATTAATATAGCAGATGTAATGAGGAAATTCTGAGAAATTAAGGGAAAAGAGGATATTTTCCTAAAATGCCATTGATTTGCTTTAGTTTGGTCTGGTTCCCTTCTTTCAAGACTGACATAAATCTTCCATAATGCTTTCCTGGGAGCCGAGCAGATGCCTGCTGAATCATGGAATTTAACTCTTTCTCTGCAGCCTGCAGGCAGCACACATCCATTACTCTGAAGGGTACAAGTCTGGGGACAGTTTGCTGAAGTACACCCCATGAGTACCTGGCCTGTGACTTGTCCATCTTGCTTGCCCTTTTGCTGATTGTCTGTTCTGCACGCTGATGTCCAGGCTCTGCAGCGGGGACAACCCCTCCCCTCCTCCCAAGGGTGATCCCGCTGGTGTCTCCCACCACGCTCGAGCAGAAGGTCCCTGCTCCAGCCCAGCACCGTGCACAGCTCCATGAGGATGGCAGCCTGTCTGTGGGTGAGCAGCGGTCCTGTGACAAAACTGCGGGGGGGGGAAAAGGGCTCAGAAGAGAATCTCAGCTCCAACCAAAAATAGCCCTGATGCTTAGGGGCCACCCGAGAGGTGGGATCCCTTCCGAGGAACTCCATGCTTGAAAGGTGAGACAGGTCTCCTGAACAGGTTATTATCTTGAACACACAAATCCTCCAGTAGGCTGGGCTTTTTTTTTTTTTTTTTTTTGTGTACCTCAAACAAAGAGCCAGCATAATCAAAGAGCTGTAAGATCTTTCTCTTTCCTTATTTTTTTTTCCTGCCTCTGTCGTTCCCTTTCATTTCTGCTGCCCACAGAAACTACCGCGCCTCCCTCTCTTCTGCTGAATGTACATCAAATAGGAGGTGAAGCACTGGCAGTCTTCACAGGAGAAGCCAGGCAGTGAGGGGGAGGGCGTCTTGCATGCTGTGATGTTTCATTAATTTATTTTTCCTCCTCTTCAGGGAAAAAGTAAATGTGGGTGACCCAGAGCAGACTGAAAAATGCAAGTGAATCGCAGGCTGGGAAGGAGCCTGAGAAGTGTGGGAGGAGTGCTCCTGCTGCTAGGTTAAAGGGGTGTGGGTCTGCAGTGGGACTGGAGCCAAAGAGGAGGTGCCAGGATTCTCCAGGCCAGGATGAGCTGCTGTTACCACAGGGATGCTACCCCTGGCCACACTTGGCAGGATATACCTCTTCCCCTTCAGGTCTGGCATGACCTCAGGACCACTCCAGGTTAATGTCTTCCCCCTCTCTGAACACTTCTATCTATTTTTGTAGTCTCACCTATAAAGTGTAATTTGCCTTTTCAAACCAACACTGGCACATGTTCCCTTCTGAGTATGCATCATATACAATAAAGGCAATAAGCATTACCTTGGCCTGAAGAAAAGCATTGCTATCAGCCTACTTTATTGTGCTGTTTATTAAGCGTGAATTAATCTTGGAAATTATATCACAGAGGCCACAGCCACTCTTGTGATGTGCACTTGCTTTGTGAAGCCTTTGCTTGAGGGGCTATTTCTAACATTTGGCTAGTTTTCTTCAAGGGGTGTGGTGTTAGTGTGCTTGCAAACAGGATTCACTGACTACCTGGCAGCAGATACCATACTTATTTTAAGAGAAATCAGCTGCACAGGCAAGTAGAAGAGCTGTCAGATACAAGATGACTGAGTTGTGCTTGCTTTGTTCACAGGTCAGACAAGAAAATCGCTGCCTGTGTAATGCCTGGAACTATCACAGCCAGACCCCTGGGGCGTGGGGAAAGCCAACACCAAAAACGCCTTTGTGCCCCAGCTTGTTGTACTGGGAAAGAGCCTTGGAAGTCCATATTTCTGAAACCAAACCTTTATACATGTGGATATCAGCCAAGCGTTGTTCTGGATCTTACACTGGAAGGTGAACTGAGAGCACGTTTTGGCTCAGGTGCTGTGACGTGCTTTTATTGCTCTGCTTTGAAATGCATCTTTTCATTTCTCCCCAGAGCACCAGGCCTTTCTGGCAGCTTAAACTGTCTCACACAGTGTTTGGGCCATGAAAATATTTGGAGTCTTTTTCTGGTTTCTGCACTGCTTTGCTGAACGCAATTTCAAGGACCACCCTGCCGGGGGTCTCACTGGTGATGCTCACATGAGCATCACACGAGTGGTTTCAGGCTGGTTCTCAGCCCACCCTGGTCCTGCCCTCCTTGCTTGATGCGGCTGATGACTGGTGGAAGTGAAGTAGATGCATTTCCCCTGCTCAGCTCATGGCAGGGAGAAATTTGTTTTTTCTTAGGTTTATGTTTCTATCAAGTGTAACCCAATGAGCTTGATGCTGCTTGCTCTCACCTGAGGAAGGGTTGATAGATGTGTGTGGGTGACAGCACCACCCCATATGGCAGTGCTGTGTCACGAGGAGCTGACAAACCCATTATGCCCTGAAGTGCTGGCTGTGACAGGAACAGGCTGCTGCAGCTCCAGGCTGGCACGTGATGGCTTGAGGTTGTGGCAGCACAACCCATCTATAGAATTTGGTTTTATTTGTAAGCCACAGATTGTAAAAGGAGTGGCCTTATTTTTAAGCTCTGCCACTCTAGAGGTAGCCAGATGGTTTATGGAATGATAGTGGGTCACAGAAACATCTCTAGAAATGCTTATATGTCATGTCAGTGTGAGAAAGGTCATCTGCAGAGACGCAGATGAGATTCTCCATTTAAAGCATACTGATTTATATGGAACACGCAGCAAAGGTTGCAGTCTGTGAAAAAGCAGCTCTCCCTTTTTTTGTGCAGATAGTCTGGGTTTCACTGCAAATAACACAGTCAAACCAGACAGCAAAGGTGTACAGTTCTCAAGTTACACTACAGGCATTTATTCCCCCTCACATCCCGAGGTTCCTGTGTGAAGCAGCAGATAGCTCTGGAAGGCTGTCCATCTTCCCCTGTCACTGTCTGGTCTGTTTTTAATTAGATCTGGCACGATTTTTAAATGCATCTCGGACATGCCGGTGCACTGAGGCTGTTGGTTCATTAACATACATCCTCCAAAAGCTGCATCCAGCTCTGTGCCCTCCCCAGGGTGGGGGTGCTGAGCTGCCCTGTCCCACACTGACCCTCCCTGGAATGCCCTCCTGGGCTCTGGGCATTGGAGACCATGGTGCTGTTGCTGCCGAGCTTGATGCTGTGCCCCTCATCTAAGAATAGCCTTACTGTCTTGAACGCCTGCCAGTTCCTGAAAGCTTGGCAAGCAGAGGGAAGAAACACAGCCATTATGTAATGGTTTCTCCTGGCCAAGAAAAAATCCCATTTATTGATCTCCTGTCTGAAAACCTCAGTAACTCTGTGTAATTGATGACCAGCTGTTAAGAAAAGCTGTTTGGAGGAAGAACATTTATAATTAAAGAACAGACACTTCGAATTCAACTCTCCCTCCATTTTCTCATTGCATTTCTCCCTGCTGTCTCAGGGAACAACCAACCTGCCTGGGCCTTTAAGCTTCTTGTTTCAAGCCAATATATGCCTTTCCCAGAGAGCAATGCTGCGTTCTCCAATTTCACTCCCTGTGGTACAGAGGGGAACTATTCATGGAGCTGTGTGAGAGAAAGAGATTAAGGAAATATCAAGACTAACAGATGGGAAGCAGGCAGTGGATGACGTGTAGGCAGGCTGATGTTACAGCAAGTCTTATCTTGTTAGCAGAAATATGTTGCAATAAGCAGAGCTCTGGGAGAGGGTTGGTTTTGAGCATGAAATAGGAGAAGACCTTTCTGTCTGATGAGGGACCTGCCTGTGTCTAAAAGGGTCATACTGTTTAATGCGCTGGTATTCCTGAACATTTAAATCTTAGATCTCTGTTTTTCCAGATCTGCCTGTCTCCTGTGTGCTTTTGAGGTGAAAATGCTTCTGGGTTTCTCTGCTGAGAGCATGACTGTCCTGGTTGTTTGAGGGAAACTCAAAATGTAAGTCACTCAGCTTGGCTGTACAGCATTGGTCCCCCAGACCAGTGGCTATCCACAAGTTCAGCTACAGCCTGCCTCTCCTTCCCTTTCTCACACACTCTGAGAAGGCCAACACTGGAAATATGCAATTTAGCATGAGAATTATATTGTGCATTTAAATGTAAATTACCCAGGAACTGACAATTGCTTTGTTTGAATTGTAATGATTTGAGTACGAGTGTATTGGTTTTTTTCTTAGAATACATTTTAACTGGTATTTATATCCTTTTACATCCATCTCAAGCACAAATATGCACGTGTCTTTAAGCTTTCAGCTGTAAATCCTTGAGCTGTCACGTTCCTGTTTGGAAACCAATTTCTTTGACCTCTCCAGCAATTGTGGACAGACTGTCGCTCTTTTCCCCAGCCCCATCTTTGGTTTTCGGAAGATCTCTTGTTTTAATTCAAGGAGTTGAAAATCTCAAGTCCAAAAAGAAAATACAGTTTGGGTCCTGTCCCACTCCATGAGCACCAGTGGCAGTGATCCCTCTCCCTGCCTCTCCCCATCACTGCCTGCAGATCAGATCACCATGACAGCTGGGGAGAGCCTCTACAGAGTCTCTGCTAAGCCCAGAGATTCCTCACCAGCCTCACCAGCTGAGGGTACCAAGCCCATCTTCCAGGCTGGGCAGCCCCTCCATCCTGATGCTCACTGTCAGCTCAGGATTTGGATGCTGGGGATGAGTAGTTAACACGCAAATGGTCTGATCCCATTGCTGTGCAGAGCACCAGGAAATGAGACTGAGCAGGCAGCAATTTTTTTCCTGTGGTATGCAGGGGGAGGGGTTAAAAAAAGATGTACACAGATCTGTTCACAGGAAAGACCTGTTTTCATCCATGGATGCTCCTGTCCTGTTAGCTGGGTATGAGCACCAGCTCTCAGCAAGGATGAAAATCACTGAAAGGGTGGCCAAGTCCATTCTCAGGCTTGGCCCAGAAAATGATATTTTTTTACAATCTAAAGGACTAATAAGGTGAGGGAAGCCAGGGGTTAACAATTTCTACCTTCCCCATCAGGTTTAACAGCCGCTAGTGGCAAAAGCTTGGGTTTCAACTCTGTTTGCAAGGTGGGGATCAGTAAATACCATTATTCTCAGTCTTTCTGAGGTGCAGCCAACTTTCTGGAATGCTGCATTTCAGTCCAAGTAAAACCTGTATGTTTCTGCTTGGTCTGGCCATGTTTCTTGAGACTCTTTCACAGATTAATACAGGAGATATAAACTAAAACTGAACAGCACATGCCTGGTAATATAAACAAAACACTTTCATCAGGGAGAGAAGATTGCAAAATGAGCAGCTTGCAGGGCTCAAATGCAGCCATCCAGTCCTGAAACCAAAAAAAACCAAATAAATAAATAGAAATAAAACCCTGACCTTAATTGTGTGGACATAAGTCTGTAAAAGCTAGAATCAAGCTTTTCCCTCCCAGCCCCCACACTAATTCCTTTGGCCTCAGTGGCATAAAATGCTCAGTATCCCAGTCTAGTCGCCTCCTCTCCTCCTTATCCACACTAGCAGCCAGGAGGTCAAATCTGTCGCTATCCCTCTGCAGAGGAGACCCAGAGGTTCACCCTGCCAGTCCTGGGTGAACTGATTCCTCCCAGTTCTTACCCAGCTTCCAGAAAAGGTGTCTGGAGCAGCAGCCACTCACCTCCTGACCTGGATAGAGCAGTCAGCAATAATCACACAGTGCTGGTGATGAGCTTTGCCTCAGCAGTACATATAACCCTCGTGGATACTGGGAAGTTGGAGAGGCTTGACGTAATTTGTTGAACCACAGAGGTGTAATTATAATGAGTTTCGTGCCGTTGTTTTGTAATCTGTTGCATTCGAAAAAGCACCCCTAGTTACACTTAATGTTTATGTAGGACTCCATGTTAGAGTCATAGGATCATCAAGGCTGGAAAAGATGTCTAAGATCATTGAGTCCAACCACTTAGCCAAACTCTGCCAAGTCCACCACTAAACCATGTCCCTAAGGGCTGCATCTACATGTTTTTGAACACTTCCAGGGACAGTAATTCCATCATTTTCCTAGGCAGCCTGTTCCAGTGCTTGAAAAAATGCATCTGTTCAACTAAGATAAAAAGCCAGGCAAGATGCCTGGTGGGTGCATCCCCTGGGTGCACCTGCCATGTGTATCCCCACTGCATCCCCAGGTCCATTCCTGGATTCATCCTCTGGATGCACAGCTGCATTCATCTGCACGGCCATTCAAGAGCACAGGGTGCTGCCTCCCAGCAATTCTTAGACTTCCTATTTCTGGAAGCATTTCCCTGGGAGGTACAGACAGAAGAGCTGATGGAGCCCCTGAGCTGTGCTGCACAGGGAAAGGGTACAGGATCAAGCCCATGCACAGCTCCTCTTGGAAATCATCCCTGAGCCCTCACTCACAGACCTGGCAGCCCATTTCCCGAGCATAAGCTCCTGCTGTGGCCAGGTGGGAATTCTCCCCAGAGTGTTTGTTACTCTCTTTAAATATCTCAGTCTTCAAATTCCCTTTTTCGAGCCTCAGACAAAAATATGACAGCTACCCCACAAATCAGCCATCTAAAAGAAAAAAATAGAAAAGTCACATTTAATTACTCCTGAAGGGGAACTTATACATGAGGAACACTTATTAGTGCAATATATTTTTTCTTTTGTAGCTGTGAGCTGATCTGTAATAGCACCAGAGAAGTACCAGTGTAACCTTGGAGTGTATTTCATTATCATTCAGATGGAAAGTGCAGTCTTATGACTGCAGTTTTAAAATACAGTACATTTTTATAATTTCTAAGTAGGCAATCAAGTGGACATAACACATGAAATTATATCCAGTCCTGGCACCAAACCCTGCCCTTCACTTGTTCATGCTGTTCCATGGATATTAAAGGCTCGGTACAGCTGGGGCTGGATTTTGACCCCAGGGTGATCCTGCAGTCCTCTAGTCTGACAATAGCAATGCAAACATGTAGGCATTTATGGATTTACTAATTTTAATTTTAAAGTCACTCAAGCACTGGGGTATCCTCTCTCCCTTCCTTCCCTTTCTCATCATGAAAGCAGCAGGGCATGGGCAGCAAGTGGCTCCTGGCTGGAGAAAACGTGACCCATGAGCTGGTCCTCACGATGGCTGAGTCGCCAGGAGCCTCAAATGCTGCTGTGTGCTGTCAGCACTGACCTGAGGGGACCGATGTCTTCGGCTGTTTTCCTCCCCTCAGGCAGCTCTCTGGATCTGCAAATCCATTCCCTTAGCTAATTAACAGATGGCAAAGGCAAAACTAATCAATCATTTCCCAGTGGGGCTGCTGGTAGCCCGTCAGTTCAGCAATCAGAGAGGGTTCTGCCCTGGCTGCACTGCCCCGTCATTTCCAGGCAGGCACCTGAGCATCCTACTTCATCTCAGGCTTCAATTCAGACTCAGGACAAAGGAGGATGAGTATTTAGCTTGGAGGACACACATTCTATAGGAAGTTCAGTGTTTTCTGGCCTACATTAGAAAGCTGTTGAAAGAGATGTTATATTTCAAGAGAGAACAGTAAAAGAGAATGGGAACATCAGCGAGACATTGGAAGCCAATAAATATTGAGGAGGATAAATGTTTCCTTTCTACTGATACTAAAATTAATATATTTCCATTGTTATTTAATATATAAGTAGGGAAAAGCAGAAAGATGGGAAAATTCTTTTTGATTTTAGCTCTAGTGGACATAATGAAGTAACGTTATAAAGTGCGACGTCTCTCACAGATGACCTGATATATTGATGTTGAACCAGATTTGTCACCAGAACTGGAGGCACACAGACATCTCCAAGAGTTTCTCATGGCTCCTAAGTGCCCAGAGGCAGCCTGGGCTTGTCTCTGTTGGCCACTTGAGGTGATTATCCAGGAGCAGTTGGCACCTGAGATGCTGGGAGGCCCTTGTACCAGTCAGGGTGGACAGCTCACCGTCCTGTCCAAGCGCTGGGAGCACCGTGATGCGACAAGAACAACCTGCAGTACCTGAGCCATTATTGTCAACTCGCTCCCAAACCTGCTGGGAATCCCAGATGTTGGGATTCACTATAAACGAAGGGCAGTCAGCACAGAGATGCTGATGAGTGCACTGGTGATCTACTGCGAGGTGTTTGAATCATAGAATCACGGAACACCCTGAATCAGAAGGGATACACAAGGATCTTTGAGTTCAACTCCTGGCGCTGCACAGGACAACATCAAAAGCCTCACCATTCTACAAGTGAGCTCATGAGCATCTGCAAATACACTGAGTTTTGCTTTAGAGACTTTTTTTCCCTCCTATCTGTAGGACGTACCTGACACAAATGGCTTTGTTTCTGGGTATCTTGCAATTTTTAATGTATTTATTTTTATAACGTATCTGGGAGATATGATATTTGCCCATAACCTGCAGAGGGAACTGAGTCACAGAGAGACAGCATCAGATCTTAAGGAAGGTTTGTGGGGAGAAGATGCAATTTCTGGCTGTTGGCACTCTCAAATAAACCCCATAAGGCTCCTAAAAAGTCCACATGATCATCCCACAAGGCACACCTGCACTAGTAGGCCCTTGTGCCTCTCTTAAAAGGAGCTGAAGTGGGGTGGAAACACAACTTGCTGGATGGGACACCTTGTCTCCACTGGATCCCTGGCACTCTGCCCTGCCTGCTCTTCCATCTGCCAAATATTTCCATAAGCAGTTGTCGGCACCGCAAGTGGATTAGGTTACCCAGACCCAAAAGAGAGCTTCTTTGTGGCAGAAAAATGCCTCCATTTGTTAGTCAAACCTCAGAAGTTTTCCCCTGGCAGAGGCTCAAATATGTGCCACTGGAGTGATGGTTTCACTGTTGTCTTCCAAGTCTCTAAGCCCAGCCACATTGCTTGCCTCAGGTGTCCCCTCCGTATTTCCCAACATGCCTGATTTTTGGAGACCACCATCCTCTGAAAGCCGTGTTTTCAACCCAGGAATCCACCAAGTGCTGCCTCAGACATGCCAGCCAAACGAGATGCCCAAATCTGTGAGCAGTGACCACTGTGACCGGTCCAGGGCATAAATAAGAAAAAAGGAAAATAAGGGTGGCTTTACCAGGATTGACTTCCTTTTTTCTTTTTTTTAATTTTTACTTCTCTTTGCATGTTAACTCTGCTTGTTTTTGACTTTCTCCTGCCTTCCTCACAGCATTGCTGGCTCAGATGCAGCCTTGCCAAAAGCCTCTGGGGACAGCAGGCTCTGCCACGTGCTGGGGCTGGCCCAAAGCAAACGGGGTGATAGACAGTCTGAGGTGCTCCCCTTCCCTGAGGAAGGGGATTTAGTGCAGCTCGAGACTATCTGCCAAAGCCACATTGAGCACAGGGAGCTGATTGCAACACTCACATTGCTCACTGAAGTTTTATAAATATAACCAGCCCAGGCACAGTCTCTTCTAACACTGAACAAAGAGATGCAAGGAGAGGCCCTGATATACTGTCCCACTAAATTGTTTGAAGTTTTCAACTCCAATAGTGCTCCCTTAGCATACAGATGATGGTGTCCAGCACACCATGGTGGGAGGTTATAGCTGCAGGAAGGGAGGCCGGGTGATCTCCTTTGCTTTCCCTGGATTTTGCAGGATTTTCTTGCTTTTCTTCTGCATTGATTGACTGACTGTTTGCTCCTGAAGTTTGTTCCTGGGCCGAGTTCAGGAGACAGGATCAAGATTCCCTGTCCCACACCACATCTGTGTCTGTGGAGCAGAAACCTTGAGCTGTCCTAGCACATACCAGAGAAGGCAACACTCAAAGACTCCTTCCTTAAATACCTACTGATCAGACTAGTATTAATCAAGGGAAACTCTTTCCCCTTGCTAATGAGCTGACGCTGTGACATTGAAGCGCCTGATGCAGCAGTGATCGTACAGTGGTGAAGGTCTGGGACCCTGTGGAGGGTCTGCCGTGGGTTTGGCCTGTACCAAGCAGAAGCAGGGTCCAGGCTCTTTAAAAAGTGCAGATGTTTTCCTCTGCAAAATCAGGATTTGCCAGCATCTGCTCACAGACACACCTCTGGAGTATCCCAAGGTTTGGTCTTTTTCTCCTTAAGTTTAAAGGTGATTCTGTGTTCCGAGTTTTAGAGATTGCTGACACCAATTTCCAGTGGAGCTGCAGCTACAGTTGCAGTAAACTGACGCCAAGTGGTCCTACTGGGATCGTATCCTGCCCAGGTGCCACAGCAGAAGGACCACAGCACTCCTGGTGCATTGTCGATCCCAAAGTGTCTAAAACATTGTGGGATAAATGAGAACATTTAGAGAAAAAGGAAAGGAAGTGTCACACAACCAGAGAAAACTTCTTGCTTGAATACATGTACTTGTTCTTAATGCCTGACGAAGAAAGACACCTAATGGTTTCCAGAGCTCAGTAGCCAGATAAAAACAGAGTGCAGAGGTGCTGGAGTGACAGTATCTGTTAATGAAAAACCAGGATATACAGCTTGGGCTGTTGGGCACTTGGCCCAGCGCTCGGCCAGAGCAAATCGGCTGAGCTGCGCGGGATTCAGCGATGCTCAATTCTCTTCCCTGTCAAATGCCATAAACTAAAAACAGAATAAAAAGCTTTTAAGGGATGTGTTTGCTGACAGTTTGATATAAGTGGCTGTGGGATCATTTTCTACAGGTAAGTTTATATGGGGAAAGAAATTACAACTCGCTTCATAGCAGGTGTTTCACTGCTATTGCAGAGTGTCCTGACACGCATAGGAGGAGGACACATAAGGAGCGATTTTCCAAACAAGCATCATGTGGAATCTGTTGGGACAGTGAGTCACTGTAACCGTCCAGTTTTGTGGTCCTCTGCACCTGTGCCAGGCTGAGATGGGGCAAGTACAGGCAAAAGGTCAGCAGGGTTTCTCTTTTTCTCTTCTCTCCAGTGGTGGAGCAGCCTCTGCTGAGGGACACACGAGGTGACATCCCCAGCCACCAGCCATGTCTTCACTGTCACCCTGCCTGCCTCCTGTCTGGTTTGGCTGACACAAATCACCAGCAGTGCCCTCATCCAGATGTGTTGCAGTGCATAAATGCACTGTCCACCTTACATTTTCATTCCTTCAAAAGCTTAAGCTGAAAATGGGATGAAAGAGACTTAAGTAAAACGAATATTTGCTTTTAGATCTTTGATTTGTGGGGGTTATGTTTGGGGGGGAGGGGAACACCTTCATGACAACCCAGAAAATTTTTGTTTTCTGATTTCAACAATATTTTAACATATTTAGCAATATGCAAAAATCACATGGGTAAAATTTCTGAATAATATTATTGCATCTTCTTGGCTGTTGATACCCAATTCACCAACACAAACAACTTACAATCTGTGAGACCATAGTGAAGTAATTTGTGGTTGCTCTGTGGAACCTATTCTTTTCATTGTGCTTCCATTCAAATTATAGATTATAGACTTTCACCCTTTCCCCCACTTTCCTACTGTATTTTTTTAAAATTGTAGTCAGCTTCATGGCTAAGTTCAAGAACCCTCTGGACCAAAGTTTCAGAAATTCTAAGGTAGTGCCAAATTGAATATTAATATACCTGGATTTATAACAAAGGTGACACCACTCATAATGTTATTATTACTATCTAAGAAATTTCATTAGTAGTATGGACTTGGCTCGGTGCTGATGAATGCCAGTGGAAACCCTTCTACTGAGTTCAGCAGGCTTTGTATCAAATCAGATTTGCATATGAAGATATACATCAGCTAGATAGAATCTAGGATAGAAAAAGGTCAGCTTCTTTGGAAGGGAAAGGTTAAGAGAGTACATCCTTCCTTTTATGCCTTTGTATGCATAATTTTTTAAAAGCCTGCCATAAGTAATCTTCTTTACTGCGGATTTGACCATTTCTTTTCTGCCGGGAAAACACTTTTTTAAAAATTAGCCTTAGGTAAGAGTATTAAGGGATATTTGTTTGAAATGAAATACCAAGAATAATAAGAGTTTGGGCTTGTCAATACTCTTGACATATTTTTCAGTAGGTAAGTGCTGTAAGTGCAAAATCAAAAGGTTTCCAAAAATGAACCAGAGGGAATTCACTTTGCAAGGAAGAATCAAACAAACCACTGTTCTTGGCATCTTCAGTAACTGCGTGTGCTGCTGAAATTTCTACTGACTGGCCTTCCTGTGCAGTGAGACCTCACCCAGATTTGCATTTGCAATGCTTTGGCTTTCTTCTCTTTAAGATTTTTGATTTTAAAAAAATTGTTCTGATTGGTTTGTTGCTATCACTGTAAGTCGTGAAGCCCCTCCTTAAACATCTACTGCAATCTGGATTTTATTTGCATATGTTTAATGGAAATAGTGGAGCAAGCACACATTTGCAAGGAAACAAGTGTGGAAAAAGCTCAGCTGCTGCACAGAGATGCCTGGGTGTCGGTGGCATTTGTGCTGCTGCCGTGGTAGTCATGTTGTTGGAGATTTTATTCCTTATGCCTGACTTGTACCTGCTTTGTATCTGCCTGGCTGGTAGTTAACCCTGTGCCTTTTTTCTGTGCAGTTTTGGTCATGTTATCCTGACCCAAGTTTTTCTTTAGACTAAGCCCATTTTTCCCATTTCTCACTGCTCCTCTCCTGGAAGGCTCCTCTCCTCCTTTGTTTACGTGCCTGCTCACGTGCACGCTCACCCAGGATGATAACTGCTGATGCAATTATTACTGTTCTGGCTTTCAGCAACACCTTAACTCTTCTGAATGGGATAATCAATACTCTCTGCCTGTCTAGGAATGGCAATGGCTGACTGTGCCTCTCTGCAATGTCAGATGAATAGTTAAACATCAGCGTGTTTTCATCTGGTGCAGCCCAAGGCTCCCAGCTGCCAGCAGCTCTCAGCTCCTCGCTCACGTGTATGTGAATTTTCCACGAGCCTGTGCTGTACAATAACCATTCAAGGCAGAGATTCCTTTGTTTCTTTTGTGTATCCTTAGATAAATACTATCCATGTTTGTTATGCGTTCATCATTTTTATGGTCATCTCTGTGTGTTCTTTCTATAAATAACATTCTCAAATCTCTCTCCTATCTTGTTTATTGTAGCTAATTCTTTAAGTTGGGTGTCTCCACCAGAGGTGCAGCCTAAATGAACACAGATAAAAATCATAACATATCTAGGTTGTAGGAAACCAGGATTTTCTTGGTTCTGCTGCAAATCCAGCCTTCCAAATATCTTCTCATTCCATCTCTATAAATACTGTACAGTGGTGACAAAAGACAGGTGATAGTTTCAGACTTAGCTGTGGTGTTAGTGTCTGGCATTAAATACATAATTCCTGCTGTGTCTGCATCGTCTCTAAATGGGAGTCTCCTGAAGGAGAAGTCTCCGGGGAGGGGTAAGAGCTGTGAACCAGTGACTGCAGAGTGTGCCTTGGAGATATGAAGTTAGGAGGAGAAGCTGAAAACGTGATATGTCTTTTTCAGTTTGACCTCAGCCTCTAATAGTGTTTGGCAAGTCAGCCTGGCAGATAAATTGGTTCATATTAGAAAATGGGGTTGATTTATTATGAAATTGATTGCAGCCCTGTCCTGTGCTGAAGGCATTAGCGATAACAGCATCGGGTGCCTCAGCTCTTAACTAATGGGCTTTCCCCAGGCTCTCCTGCTGCCAGGCTTTTACCACAGCCAGCAGCATCTGCTGGTTCCTCCTCACAGGGACAAAATCCTTCCCAGGCAGGGCTCTGTCGGGGAGTGCAGGTTGGGCTTTCTAAAGAGGCTGGAGCCCTGGGAACCTGCAGCTGTGTCCTGCTCCATCACCTTGGGCAGGGCAGGCTCAGGTGCCCTGTGGGCAGCTGGTGATTCCCAGAAGATACAGACCTGCAGGAGCACAGCCACCTGCACCTTTGCAACAAGCACCTTGAAATAGCCAAGCATTGTGTGGGTTTTTCTTGTGACTTGTTTTCTGGAAATGGTTACTGGAAATATGCAAGAGCATCCACTGAAGTCCTTCTGTTCATAAAATCATAGACCGGTCTGGGTTGGAAGGGACCTTAAAGACCATCTTGTTAAAACCACTCTGCCATGTGCCGGGGCACCTTCCACTAGACCAGGTTGCTCAAAGCTCTGTCCAACCTGGCCTTGAACACTTCCAGGGATGAGTAATCCACAATTTCTCTGGGCAGCCCTTACCAGCGTCTCACACTCTCACAGTAAAGATTTTACCTCATATCTAATCTAAACCTGCTCTCTTTCAGTTTGAAGCCATTAGCTCTTGTCCTATCATTATATACCCATGAAAAAAAAAAGGGCTTTTCTTTCTTTCTTCTTTTTCTTTGGTGAAGTTGAAAAGTCTTTTAACCACAAAGTAAAGCCATTACCCAGTGTAACAAGGACTTCCATTGATTTTTGCAAACAAAGCCATATTCACCCATGATTATCACAACCTACAGTGCAGTTGCCTCAAATCCCTCAACACTGGTGAATAAACCGGGACTGATTAAAACACAAATGAACAAACCAAACATAGTGACCACTGTAAACTACTTGGGGTCTATCTAATATGGGAAACTCTAGTCAACTATTTGCAGTAAGAATACAGATGTAATACACACAAAAAAGGGTATGTCTGGTGTCAAAAGTCAGCTCCTTGTGTCTTGCCTTTCTCTTTGCACACTACTAGGCCCTACTTTAAAGAGCAGAGGATTTTCCTGTTAATTTGAGGTAGTGGTACTTATGACTCTTTCAGCAGTTGTGCTTAGAAATCACTGAATAGCAGACATTGAAATATTTAGTGGCTGGTTTAAGCAATATTGTTCAATATTTTTGAAGGAGAGAGTGTTCACTGATTGAAATGCACCTTTAAACATTTTCCAAATGAAAAATTTCAACATGAAAGAACTATGTGGCTTGAAAGGAAAGCTCATTGCAAGACAGCCTGTAATTCGACAAAATTGAAAATAAACTTTTCAAAATAACTGAAAACAAATTGATTTGGGAGATGAAGGGAGGTTAAATCTTTATAAATGTTTTTCAACAAGTCCCTGCCAGTCAACTCCATATTGGTTCTCTTTTTGTATAAATTACTTTCCAGGTAGGGAGGACACTTGTTGCACCACTCCCGTGATGGCCCCTGACAGTGACACAAGGTTGTCTGACTTTGCTTTTGCCATCAACTTCAGTAGCATTTTGACGTCTGAAAAAGCCATACAGCATAACTGCCCTGCAGGAAGGAACAACTGCACAACACAAACTTTTTCAGAGAACAGCTGTTTCAGTATGTCTTCAAACCAGCTTTGGAGATGTCATTCTCCTTCCCATCCTGACAACAGGTAGGACACGTCTGGCAACAGCTGTCAAGAAGCCAAGAGACACTCATGTGTGTCTTATTGAAGCAAAATATTCACGTGGCTGAGAGCCACAGTCACCTACTCCAGCATCCCAGATCCCCTGAAGCCAATGCCATGCTTGTCCCATGGGGCCTGACACTCTCTAAGGCTGCTGAGCCTTGGGTTGCATTCACCAGGAGCTGTTCCTCTCCGAAATGGTTGTGCCTGAAGGCTCTGTAACAGCCATACTCTGCTCATTTAACAGCAGCCCTGGGAAGAATTCACCACAGATGGGCAAAGGGCAGCTTTCCCTCCACTGGCTCCAAGCAGATAATATCCAGGTACGAGCAAGGCATCTGGGACCCCCGTATATTTTCAAATTAATTTTTATAGGGCAACGCATTGGCCTGAGAAACAGTTCTGAATATTATGAATAATTGCCTAACACGTCACTTTTCCAGGCTTGTGCTTTTATCATTAACACCTCCGATTAGCAAAAACTCAGAGTCTGAGATGTTCCTTTGATTTAAAAGGTTATAAATTTTGGATGCAATGTCAGAGAGTAAATTTTACAACACAGCCAAGCTGTGGACTAATTAAAAGACTACCCCAGTACTCTTCTCACCCAATACATCTCAGATTTGTGACAGCCTTCAAGAAGAGTCATGAATTATGCCACGTGCACCATATGCAATCTACTGATCTCTCTGTGTGTACATATGCTCTGTGTGTGTGTGTGTATGTGCACTACAGCCCATGTTGATGATGGCTCCTTCACAACTGTGTGCACAGACAAAAGTTTGTCATAGCAGAGAATTTATAGCAGTGCAATTAATGATTGAAGTAATTTTGCTTCCTTGCCACTGCAGACTTAGTATTGCTCTTTTATTCCAGAGGCCCTAGGAGTCAAACATTACCTTTCCCATGAAGAGGATTCCCCTCCTTGTGTTGCTCTGGTGCACAGAAGTGAGTTTTTATTTATCACTGAGCTGTTCCCTGCGTCCTGGTCGAGGTACCCTGATCCATGCCTCGTGGACCTCGTTGATTCTGTATAATGTGAAGTGAAAATAGTGAAGCCCTCATGTTTCACTTGACACCACGCACTGAAAGGTGACATGTCCTTTACCTTGGCAGTCAATGTTTGTGGTCAGTTTGTTTTGATGCCTCCTCCACCTGACACAGAAAATCAGGATGTCTCTAGTTCTTCCCAGGGCAGTGTGAAGTAGCTTGCTGCTCGCCAGTATCTCTTCCCAAGTCAATGCCTGCAAGGGACAAGCTTCTCTTGATTGTCAGCAAAGCAAATATGTGAAGAGCAAAAGGGCAACATATGTTTGAGAAATATGATCCGGAGTGGCCAGGTACAAGTGGGAAATTATATCAACCAGCTTTAGGTAGCGAAGCCCAGGGGTGAAATCTCTGAAGTTTTGTGGATCAGTTTTTCCTTTTTCTCAGTCTCATTCTTATTCTGGCTGTTGATGTTACTGTATTTGGCACTAGAACAACAGGGAAATAGTTTCCCCCCTACACATGCAGAATTAGAGATTCATACCAAGATAGATGAGCTAGATTTAGATGAGAGGGAATTTCTATTTGAAGGTGTTCATGTGAAAACTATTGTACAGTATTAGGCTTGTGTGAGCTCCCAGTGTAATACAGGAGAACTGTATAAGCCTTGAAAGGAGCATATCACTAGGACTTTGTTTCAATGCAAAAAAACCTGGAAACCCACACTTAGCTTTTCTGCTAGTTGTAATTATCTGGCTGTATTGATCATGGTGCTAAGGTTATCTGATGGGTAGGGTGTGAGCAAGGATCAGCTTCAGTCCATGAATTAAAGCTGCAGACTGTCAGCTCTAATTTACACTCATACAGTCTGAAAATTGTCCTCCTGCAATGGCAGAACTCCCTGGGATTGACACAGATAGGTAGCATATGGAGCCTGTGCAGCAGGAATGGAGGCACTGGCACTCGGCATTGCTGCTCTGGATTATGCAAATACCTGGGTTGCAAAAGCAGGAAACAAGGGCAGAATAAATTGGGGGGAGGAGGGAGGTGTCTGGTACTGGCAGACCCCTTGGTGGCATTAATGACATTCACAGGCTTGTGGAAAGGAGGACAAGCTCCTGGGCTCTGATTTCAGTCCTGCTAGTGTGCAATACCTCGGTGATAACTGCGGTTCACACGTGAGGATTTGCACAGCAGGGGCGTCTGTGCAGTCTGCACAGTAAAATATGCAATTCCAGGTCCTCCCATACCACAGCCAGAGCCAAAGCACAAGAACCAGCAGTTTGAGCCAGGCTCACATTAACACGCCATTATTCTTTCTGGAGACAAACAGTGTTCCACCAGAGTGTATGTTTCATACCCACCTGCCCCACAGGAAGATGTACAAGTCAGTGACCTGTCACCCACTGAAAGGTCCCCAGAAGAAGCATTCACATCACTAGGAGAAATGACAGAGCAGACTTGAGATCCCACTGCACTCCACTGCTGTTGTTTGACTTTCACCATGACTGCTATGCAGTTGCCTGTCCATTCACAAGCATTTGCTGTGGGCTTATTTGGGTATATCTTGGCATTTGAGAGGTGTCAATCTGCTAAAACTGAAGTGGCAATAGCTAATCACAGTTAGATTTATTCTGTGCAGAATATAACAGGGAAGCATATGGCTCAACAGCATAACTTACTTTCTCTGGGCTAACAGCCTGGTCAGTTCTGCAAAAAACCCAAACAGATTGGCAGGGGATATAGTCTCTGGTCCTTGCTGTAAGCTCCAGGGATCCTGTATTCAGGGATACAAAAAATGAAGAAAAATAAAAACCTCTCTCACATCATTATTCGTTCCAAAAATGGCAACAACCAGGTTTTCTTCTCACCTCTGATATCTTGAGAAAACACTGCTTTCAAAAGTGAATTATTTTTTTGCTGGGTCCATGAAATTCAGTGCCACTCATTTTGGATTTGAAAACTCTCTGTAAAGGTTTAGAGATGGAAATTTCAATCCCTGGACCCTAGAGGACCTGCAGAGTGGGTGTTATATTGTATTCATTCAGAACACAGCCATAGCCACCTGTCCATCAGAATCAGAGGACTCTGGTGTGTGGATATGCAGTGCAGTAAGCAAGAGCTGCAAACAGTATTTGCAAGATTTCCAACAGCCTTCCACAGCAAATTCTTCACAGCATGAATCTTTTCCATCAAAATTTACATTTCATACCTGTTTTCCCAAATCTTCAAAGTCAGAGGAGCAAATCCTTCTTTTAGCAATGCTATGATGAAAGCCACTGACTCATAGGAATAACCAGAGTGTAGGATTTGGCTTAACTTCTTGGCTTGATGCCACTATAATGTTGCATAGATCTTTTTTAGGTGTTTTCTATTGTCATGGCAACTCTAATCAAAACCCTTTTCATGAATAGCCCTGTCAACTGCAGTACAAGCTCCTGGCTGACTACAGCTGCAGTTCTGCTCCAGTGTGGTTTCACAAGCTCCTCTTGCTTGACCTTTCATCTCCCATCTTTCTCCAGATCCCTTATTGCTCAAGCTAGAAATATATCTTTTGTTTTGCAAGAAGGCTTTACAAATCTTTAAAAGTGATAAGCAACAGCCAGATCCTGCAGCTGACTTCAAGGAGAGCTTACAGGCTATAATAAGCACCTCTCCTGCACACCAAAGCATGGACCACAGAAAATCCCTACGAGCATTGGGTCTAGCAGGGCCTTGAACTCTACACCTCCCTAAAACTGCCCTATAACACAGAGGGATGAGCTGGGCTCTAGGGAGGGTGTGTTTGGTAACTTGTGAAAAAATCCATCAGCAGGATTCCCTGGCAGTGTAGTGGCAGCAAAGAGAGGTACTGCACATGTCTTTGCAGTCCAACACCACCCTGCTTGCCCATCTCTGGGGCAGCAGGGTGGAGAATTCGTGCTGCTAGATTTGGCTTTTTGTATCTGATGTTTTGAACAGCCATGTGGGAAATCTCAGCACTCTGGAAACCATGTAAGAGTTTGCCCTTGGGTTTCTACAGGGCCAGGATTTCACCAGCTGTCTCCAAGGTATCATTCTTACCAGGAGCTAAAACAGTTTATCAGAAATAATGCACATTTTGCATATGCATCTTGTCTGAAATCAGTATAGTCCCCATACAGGGAAAATAAGACAGAGAGAGGTGAAATCTCATGTCCTAAGGTCAGCCCATCACTAATCCCAGGAACAGAAGAGAGATCTTTGGAGTTTCCGCTCCCATCGCTGCAATTCATTATTTTAAGAACTCACCCAAAAAAAAAAAAAAAGGTAGGAAGGAAGGAGGAATAGAAATTACAGGGATAAAAATCCTTCTTTATATATACATATATATTATAGATATGCTATATATATATGTATATAGTTTTGTCTTCTCTTGTATCTTCAACCTTGCTTTAAATAAAAGCTCACAGACTTGTCGGTTTCCATCAGGCAGAAATTATTATTCGGCTTTAGAAAGAACATCTTGCCAAGTGTTGCAGTTCAAAAATAAGGAAAACAGCTCTGCCAAAATGCAGCAAATGTGATTACACAAAGCCAAGAAGACCATAATTAGATCATTACCATGGAAACAACCTAATTACATGTGTAATGCAGCAAGGTCTGAGCTGCGCATCCGAATGTGTTTTGCTATTGTCTAGCAGGGCCATAGCACTGCCGTTTGCCTCGTGTTATTAAGCCACCTTGATCATTTTGGATCGGGTTTTCTTGGAAAAAGTCCCCCTCCCCACCATGGAAAGAATTAAACTGTGCATGAAATTACTTGAGCAAGACTGCCTGAGGCTCGCACCGTGTGCAGGCAAACGGGATCCTGCAGGACCCACAGGGCTGGGCGGCCGCCACTTGAGGGAAGCTCTCCTGCACCAAGACCTGGGGCTCCCCAGGTGACAGACTGCAGTCCCCTAACCACGTGCAGCAGTTGACATCTGATCTGAAGTGCAAACCTGGAAAAGAAAGCTAAGCTTGCCAGGAACTTGCTAATGGTCACTGCCTTCCTCTGCCCTGTATTAATTTCTCCGTTTTGCTGCAGCAATTCACGACCAGGACAGTGCTCTGTGGATATGGTATGGAATGGCCACATAAAAGCACCCCTGGGGTCCCTGTGTACTGATCCACATATTGTTTTCTTGCATAACTGGAATATACTGTGTAAATGGGAATTAAACAGAGTTGGACTATGATATTGTCTCACTGGTGGAAATCAAATCGCTCCTGAAGGACGGCGTCACAGGTTTTGTTTCCAGGCAGAGAAAATGAGGCAAGGTGAAAGAACACATTTGTCAGCTTGGAGGAGCAAAGCAGAATTGTGAATAAACTACACACATAATCCAAAACAATTTCAGAGAGTAAAAGCCAGAACCATACATACATGGTTGCACTTCTTGCAGCATAAAATTAGACGCACAGGGAGAGACAGGGGAGTCATCAGTGAACCTCTGCTATTATCTCCATAGGCCTACAGCCCACTGCTTGTTGAATCATGTGATTGTAGTAAATATGACCTGCAAGGTATATACACAAAATGATGGCAAGCACTGTCACCCCCTTTCATGTACATCGGATTTCTGTGCCCGTTCTGTGATCAGACTGGATATACCTCACTCAGCAGGAAGGGAAGAGGACGGCTCATTAGCTAAGGGGTACAGTAACATGGCAAAAGCCAATGGGACTGTCTGGTAAACCTACTGCTTCTGCTAATTAATGAGGAGAGATGGTTGCTGGGCCAACTGCAGATGTTTGCTGCAAATTATGCCACTGCTATCCCTGCCAGCAAGCTCTCGCTGCAGCTCACACATCTCCAGGTGTTCTTGCCACAACAATAGTCCCTGCTGTTCATTTCACCTCCTTACAGGGAAAATAAAATACTTCCTTTTGGTGGGGAGAAATGCTGAAGAGTTTTTCAAGCCCCGACTCCACTCCTTTAATTTCTTCTGCTCTTGTATTGGTCACATTTTTCCTTCTCTGATTTGTCCTCAAACTCTCTTCATTTTCCATTCAAATTGCTTTCCAGAACACAGAATAAGGCCAGAGAGAAGTGCCTCAAGCAATGCTGATTTCCCACCTCAGTTTCCCAGCCAGGAATACTGAGAGGATATCTTGAAAAAGCTGCAGAAACCTCTTCCCACCCCAGTTCTCTCACTGTCCCCCATGGGGCTGTTGGTGATTTAGACCTGGCCGGTCCTGCTCTGGCTCTGAACATGCTGTTTTTCTCTCACAAAGCTATTGTACAAACTCATGTAAGTTCACTGGGTAAAACCTGATGTTCAACTTTTGCACGGAGTCAGCAGAATGAAAGGAAAAAAGGGAAAAGCCCAACCCCCACCGCGTTCTCCAGTTTTGCTCCGTATGCAAAACCTGTCTGTGCAGTTCTGCTGAGCGCTGATGCCCTACTTTCATCCCTCACATAGCTCAACTAAAAATACACTGAGATCTCAAGCAAGGTCCCTGCTGTGAACTGTCTGAGCGAGCAGGCGTTGCTGCAGCCCCAGCCCCAGCCATGCCTGCGCTGTGCCGCGCTCCTGGCCCGACTCGTACCAGCCCTTGGCACTAAATAGGATGAGAAAAAGCCAGCAATCTTGAGAAAATCAATACCCCTTCTTCCCATCAGCTCCAACAAAACGTCCTGACACGGTGTTGCAAGAGCAAAATTGAAGAAAGATATGAGATAACTTAAAGAACTACCCGCTACTATTACTACTGTTAGTGTTGTTTATAACACAGGGGTACTGAAGAAGCCCTGCTGTTATAGAGGGTGGTTTTTGAGCAGTAACATCTGGAGCTCTGAAACAGTCATGGAAATAAAACCATGGCTGAAATTATTCATGCTAGACATTGTACATAGTTGCTTTCTGTGTTTAAACTGAAAAGAGGCTGCCATGCTATTTTTGTCTAATTTGTGCAGTCCTGAGGAAGCAGGATAAATAAAAGTTAGTTTAATTTTAATTTTAAAAGCAAGGGAATCTAAGGGAGATTATTTGTGTTGAAGATAGGGTCTATAAATTCTTCTGCCCTGGAAAAAGTGACTTAATTTTAGCAGCTGGTTTCTCAACTTACCCTAAATAATGTTTTTTCACAACAACATGGCCTTCTCAGAGGGATTCAGCTTGAAGTTCACTTTAGCTGTCTACTGCCTAATTTTCTGTAACATAGAAAAGAAAATGGAAATTATTTGATGACACCTATGGATTACTTGCTAATAACGATGTACATATGTGGGCCTAATTTATTTGAGGAATGGACATCACTATGACAAGTCAGCTGTTTTCACATTAACCTCACAGGTTCTTTGCACAGGGACGTTCCCTGGTCATGACCATCATGTGCAATATCTGCGATGTGACCCCAGGTGTTCCAGTTGTGGGGATGTTAACCTGATAATCCTGTGAAACGGGTAAATGTGGCACCTGATTCCTGCTGGTGGGCACAAATCTGTGTGTGCTGCTGTCCCAGAGTGCCGCTTGCAGCTCACACAGAGCCTCTGCCCGTGGCAGGCTGGGGGACAGATGGGCTCCCCTACTTGCAGAAAGGTACCCAGCCCAGAGGGTTTGTCTTCTCCTTACCTGGTGCAATCTCCCTTCTCATTCCTCCAGCAGATTGTTTGCAAGTGGAAAAAAAAGACATTTTTCCCGAAGGTCCTCTTTTAAGCAGGGGAATCAGGCTCTGAAACAAAGCCTGATAGGTGGTGCACTTCCCAGGGCAACCCCCACTATTGCAGAAAACACCTATGATGCAATTCCCTGGCACACTAAATTATGAGTAAAACACTTGTAAAAACCATAAAGGTACACACATTTAATTTAGACTTCAGGATGCTATTGCATTTTTTTCCTATTAAATATTTATTTCCCTTAAAAGAGTACTTTTGAGCTGTTTTGAGAACACAACTGATACTCTAATGTCATCTAATTAATTAAGAATTTCATACTCATATGTATTAACAGTCTTCTATTATTACCGAGGACATTTCACTGGTATTCAGATATATTGAACCAAACCTGATTTGCATTTAAATGGCAATGATCCATAGGGCTTCCTGGAAAGGCATGACTGGTAGATGAAGTCTGACTTTGCCTCCCTGACCTCCCAACAGTACACTGAGAGAGCTCAGCTAGAATTTCACTCCATAAATCGAGAAATGGCAAGGATACAGCAGAGTTTCTCCCAAAACACAGGACAGAGAAGGTACTTTGTGAGCCCAGTGGTGAAAACCACAATCTGACATCCTCATTAACAGCGTCACGTCTCTTATCCACTGTGGTGCCCTTTCTCACCTGGCTTGTTGATTCTTTTGACATGCTTCTTTTATTGGAGATGTTGACAGGACCCCTGCAATATCCAGAGTCACGGATGTGAAGGCAGGTCTGGCAGGAGGTGAAGACATGGGCCACTGCTTTGTCCCCTGACTCCAGCTCCTGCCCAGCTGAGGTGGGTATCCTTGGAGGGCTCTGATGCATCCCAGTCTCCTTATGGCTCCAAGGATGTGTTAGACAGCTGGAGAGAGAAAGGATGCAGAAAGGAGAAGGTGAGATGGGGGGGTTTAACCACAAGAGATGCATCAGCAGGGTATGCTCTCCTTTAAGAACTATCTCAGTTGTTTCCATTTCCAGGATGAGTTCCCAGCACTTATCCATTAGTCTTCTACTTGTCTAATACACTACACATCGATTTTTCCCCTTACTGTCTGCTGACTGCACAGTCTGAAACACTGAAGACCTTAAAGTCAAGGTCAAGTTTTTATTCCCTTAGTAAACAAGCTGTGGAGAAGGGGAAAGAGGGAGCAAGCACTTATACCAAAAGATAGAAAGCTATGAAAAAAATATATTCCTTCTAAAAAAAACTCTCCAGAGGAGAAGGCATACGAAAGATTAAACCTTTCAGTCTGCAAATTCTGCTTTAAATAAAATCCTTACTCCTGAGGAATGAATGTTAAGAGAAGGCCACTGTGCATGTGATCAAAACAAAGCCATTCTCTAATATTTAAAGTTAAACATGATGTTTAACAGCGTAGTCAAAGTACAAGAAAGCATTAAAAATTGTTTTCATTTTGCCAAGAAGCTTGAGTGTTGCTTCTGCACTGAATGCTTGTATTTCTCATCATTGTATCTAAGCATTGATCCCATTACATCAAATTCCCAGTGTTATTTTTGAGCAATTAATGACTCCATCCATTATGTTTGCCCATTTGTAATTAGATGCAAAGTTAGACAGAAAATGTCTGGCTGCGTATCTGCATTTCATGGACTCCCTTGAGCCCACAAATTTGGCTGGAAACTTGTTAAGAAACTATTTTGGCCAAAGATTTTGGACGATTCTTGCTTGTGTTGAGCTGAAATACAATGAGTTCAAGTGTTTTGGGGCTTCTGCTTTAAGCTTCTGCCAGACAGAGAAATGGGTCAGCGTGAAAATAACTATGCAGCAAGGTTGAGATACAGGAGCTGCCTCACTGGGACAGACCTGGGGCCCATTCAGACCCAACATGGCACCAACAGCAGTCCCTTCCTGCACCTTGAGCAAGGGCAGCCCCTGCACAAGTGTTTGTAGACACCACCCTTATCAGCCTCAGTCCTGTCTCTCAAAGACAAAGATTTATTCAAAGCCCAAAGTCTGATGCTTTATACTCTTTCTGGTATTTTTCATTAAAAGGAGTTAATATGTATCCGGTAATAATTCCAACCTGATGTTCTAGCTCTGTTTGGAAACAGAGGGCCCCAGAGGGAGCTGGTAGCACAGTTTGGGGACAAAACAAATTATCTTATGAAATTCGGTTTAGCTGCTTTTAGTGCTAATATAATTAAATGAGACAAAGTCTACAAGGAGAGGTAATGCCTTTTATTAGAACAAACTGATAGTCTAGGGGAAAAAAAGCAGGTATGTTTTCAGGCACACAGACCCTTTTCAGGCTTATACACCAAAAAGCTTGTCAGCATATCAGCTGGTCCAACAAATCATATTTTCTGTATAAATAGGGCTTCAGTCATCTCCTTAGATGATAACAACTACAATAACACCACTATTATAATTAAAAGCAGTTGAGGATGATTGAATGCCATTGCGCAGCGGAGTTGGACATGAAGTTTCCCAAGAATAGCAGGGTGGAGCTATGCCGCAGACATGAAAATATTTGTGCTTTTCCCTTTATCTTTACCCTGCAATTCTGATTTTACTTACGCCAGTGTAAATGGAAGTCACGGGGGTGATCCCATTTGGATTTTGCATGTGTTTTAGAACAGTTTCACAACCTTGTAAAACGTATCTCTGATGCAGAGGATAAAAGTAGGTCATCCATTTTCTCCACCACCCTGCTATCTCAGTAACATTAACCAAAAAGAACAGTGCGTGCACATTTTATCTGGCATCACCGTCACCGTATTCCATCAAATTATGACCCTTTAGTCCCACCATTGGAGCAATTCCCAGAAAAAGGCAATAATGTAAATAAGGCAATAATGCAAATTATGCAAAAAAAAGAGAAATCTTCCTAAGGTGGAAAATGGATTGACAATAAGCCAGCTGAGCTTTCCCTGATGTTGTTTATTTTCTTATTATTTTTTTAAAGCAAATTCTCCCAGACACCTCACAACCTACTTCACAGATACAAATAGAAACAATTTGTACGTTGCAGTAAATCTTAAAAGAAGCAAATCAAGACTTATAAGAAGGGAGTGAAGACAGGCGAGATAAGAAGTAGCGAATGATTAAACAAAATAATTTTGGAAATTTAGATATTGGAATTTGTTTTCCGGGTAAGAGCAAAATATGCCATCAAAGAGCAGGGATGTTAAGGGAGCTTTTACACACAGGATTAGGCGAGGCGTGGAAAAAATATCTTCCGCTGAGGGAAGTAGGAGGCAATAAGATGTGCAAGGCAGGGGCAGGAGATACGTGTAAGGTGAGGAAAAACCAGGGAGAGAGCTGAGGGCACTTGTGATGGCACTGGTGTGCTGGCTGCGACCCAGGTGATGCTGTGCCATGGCCAGCACTGGTTCAGGCTGGCACCAGGCTCTGCTCCCTCTGTCCCCATGGACCATGAGGTGCCATGCAATGGTGCCATTCAGTATATGGATATTGCAGGTGTTCCTTGTAGGACTTGTGTTTTCTCTTTTTCTTCCTTTTTTTTTTTTTTTTTTAAATACTGCTTCCAAGCCTGCACTTTTGAGTCACCAGACAAAATTGCAAGCTCCACCAGTCTGCGAGAGTGTGCTGCTGACATGCGCAGAAACGCTCCAGAACGCCCAAAATAAGCACTGCCAATGTTTATTTCTAAACATCAGAGAACCAGGGAAATAGAGTAGCACTTTGACTGTTTTGATTTGGAAACATTTGTGCAGATTCAACACTTGTCTGCAGCACCCTTCTGGGATGAAACCTCATAGGTACAGCAAGTGCCAAAAGTGCAGACAGAAAATTTGGAGGGGAAATTCCAAAACTCTGTGTAATTTTGAAGAAAAGCCATTTAAAAGAAATCTGATAAGGCAGAAAAACTGTGTTTCAGATAGCTTGCCCCCTTTGTAGTTGTAACTTTCCCAGGAACCTCATGCATTTGTTTTGTCTTAACAAAAAAACAGAAGAGTCACATTTAAAACTATCTAACTATTTTTGATCTGTGTTTTAGTTATCACCTACCATATGCCTCAGAGGGCCATGAAAGTTGTTTAAAATGATTGGTTATGTACGTAGAGATCCATATTTAATGATACCTACCTTCATGTTTGAGGGAGATAACCGGGTTCCTGGTGATCCCTACTTCTTATTAAAACATCAAGTGTGAAAGCAGATTTGCCTAATAGAAGGCTTAGCACTTAAATTTTTGATGTATACAGTTCAGAAATAATAATCCTAACTGTTAACATCACTGTTATTGCGCTATTAATTATTAATGTTTGTTACTACTATTGATCACTATTATTACGTAACCACAATAAACACATCGGCACTGGCATATCCTGGGTGTGATGGCAGGTGCTTTTCTGCCTGTCCTTGAAGACCTCATTGTGTTAAAAGCAGTTTTTACAGGTTTTCCTCCTTCACACAGTGCTGCAAAGACAATTTGTCCATGCCATGGGCTGGTTCCTGCTCCCACTCCTCCTGGTTCAGCCCCACCGGGCACGTCATTGCCCCACAGCAGCACACATGGACACGGCTTAGCATCTCAACATAATGGATTAGCACTGGGACAAGCACTGGGAAAGAGTGAGTTATTTCATGTTTTCCCCTTCCGTTTTCAGATCTATGGGTTATCCTCAAGAGGATGATCCTGAGATTGGTATGGGTAGGGGAAATAAAAAAATCCCACAAATTGGATTGCAAACCTCCCACTCTTCATTAGCATCCCCACATCGGAGCATGCATTCATGGAAAACAAATAACAGTGACAGAGGATACCTTTGGAGGAATTTGTTACTACATATTTACATATGTTGCAAAGTTCTGAACCTTTCATCCAATTCTGCCATTCTCCAAACCCATCCCAACTCAGCTATGAGGAGCAGCAACAGCGCTGCGCCCAAATCTTCTGCATCTATTTCCCTTTCTCTTTCTGGAGCCTGGATAATACTCATTCCCCAGTGCTGCAATCACAGCAGAAAACCCAAACTCACCCTCTTCCCCTGCAATATAGTTCAGTGGGATATGATTTCATTAAAAAAAAATATGACCGGTATATTTTTGTTTCACATGAAAAAGACTGGGATGCAATAATGTAGACATGGCCTCACGGGAATGAAATCTCTGCCTATATTTGGCAACACAAATTTAATTTTTGTTAACCCTAAACTGGAAGGAAAACTGGGTACTTTTAACAGGAGTGACTGGCAGAGCTGGCTGCACCGAAGACCAGTTGCCTTGGGCTGAGAATAATAATAGAACTGGAAATTATTTTTGAATTGTGATGTCCTGGAGAAAGGGTTTTCGGAAAGCAACTATTCGTGCTCTGAGTCACAGCTGCGGGACACTGAGCCCTGAGCTGCAGATATGTCACCGCTTCAGCCCAGCCACTGAGAGTCAATCTGCGCCCTGGGGTTATATGAAACAGAGAGAGGTAGCAGGAAAGGGAAATAAACTAAAATATGCAGAAAGGAAGGCTCTGGGGAGACGTCCTTGTGGCCTTCCAGTACTTAAAATGGGCTAATAAAAAAGAGAGTGACTTTTTGCATGGGCACATAGTGATAGGACCCTTCATGTTTTTAAACTGTAAGATGAGACATTTAGATTAGATTTTAGGAAGAAATTATTTACTGGAAGGTGGTGAGGCACTGGAACAGGTTGCCCAGAGAAGCTGCAAATGCCCCTGGAAGTGTTCAAGGCAAGCTTGGATGGGGTTTTGAGCAACCTGGTCTAGTGGAGGGTGTTCCTGCCCATGGCAGGGGGTTGGAATTGGATGATCTTTACAGTCCCTTCCAACACAACTATCTATGATTCTGTGAAAGCAGAAGAAAATGCCACTAGCAATGTACTGTGAATGAGTGGAAAGAACCAGAATTTGCTAACCCCAGTGCTGGGCTGGGCACTGAAATTCATCTCAATTTCCTGCTCACCGGTGTAACTAAGCATGCCTTTTCTCCTACAGAGTCTAGAAACAGACAGATGAAGACACTTGTGTCACGAAAGGTGTCAGAAAACCTGTTCATTAGGAATTCCTCACTAACCTGATTCTTGCAGCAAAACCCAGAGGGGCTGCAGGAAGGAAGGTAAAAAGTACTGGATGTGCTTCTGTGGCAAGAGGGTCCAGTTACCCCATCATGACAATGTTATATTGTCAGTGTCCAGGAAAACTCTGGGAAGAATAGCTTTTAAACAAATTAGATGAGGAAGCCAAGGCCCACAAAGAGTTGAGTTTGAAGAGTGTGTCACTAGCTGTTGACGAAGTACAGGCTGAAATCTGACTCCCCTCCATTGAATGGGAGGTGTTTCCATTGATGCTCAGACTGCCACAGCAGGGATATGTGTGTTGCAGGCAACCTACAGCCCTTTCCCACACAGGGCCAAACTACCCTGTCTGTGGGCATACTAAAACCCCAAACTCATCTGCTGTTAATCAAGAGACATTTACAGTAAGGATACCCCAAGGGCTTGGGTGGCTTCAAGCGTCTTGAGGAGCTGCAGCATCTGAAAAGCTCCACCACCACGAGATGTCCCCAGGTCCTTTGGCTCCACAGCACAAGACACCAGAGCTCACTGACCACAACATCCTGAGCTCAAGAATGTGCCTGATGGTTTTGAGGGTCCCTGCACTGCAAATGAACACTGCAAGGGAGGGTGAGCTTAAACACCGGCAAAACAGTTGTCTGAGAGCACCAAAGCTGGAGCAGAAACTACGCCAGCCATAAACAGAGCCGGTTCCACAGCAACTGTTTGATTAAAGCTATTTTTGGAATCGAAACTCACGGGTGGGAAGGGAAGCAGAAAGCAGATAAATTAGCCATTAAAAGCTGTGCAGCCACATTGCTGAGCTCCATCAGCCATTTCAGGCAGTGAGTAACAGAGGACACGATAAATCCGCCTTTGTTCTTCTGCTCCCTCACTGCGCCCGATCGGGAGATAAGGCACAGGCAAGGGTTCATTTCACTGGTGAAACACGAGGTTATTCATTAACCTGGTTGGCTAAATAAAGCCCTGATAAGGGCAGAGCCCTGGTGGGGGCAAACCCAGGCATGGTGGGGCCCAGAGGAGACCGTGGGGCGGGCAGGCATGTCCATGTCCTACGCCAGGGACACCGAGTCACCTGTGGTCACACATACCCAGAATGCCCCCATGGCTTTGGGCACAGACAGAACTCCATTTTAACAACCCCCTTTTTGCACAGCAAGAACAGGGATGTCGAAGAATGGCTGTGATACATTGTTGGATGGAGGTACTGCTTCCCTTTAGCAGCTGGAGATGTGATGGGAGTGCTAACAGTGAGAAAAGTAGATGAATATGGATTTTTTTAGTTTGGTTGTCAAATCCAAAAACAGGGGAAAAATGAGTAAACTCAAGCATTTTCCTCAACAGCAAAAGAAATGGTCTTTCTTTTTTTTTTATTATGTAATTCCGGTTTAAAAAATCCTTTCCTAAAATTTAGGTCAGTTTTTAAACAACAAAGCTTGTTTGCAAACAAAAAGTCAAAATATTTTGTTTTGATGATGTTGAAACAAAATGCCTCCGTATCTCCAAACCATTTCTTTTTGACATGTCAAAATGAAACATTTGTACACTTTCTAATTTTTTTCACAAATACCGTTGGTTCCTGCATTTTTCAGTGAACTTATCCATTTGAGAAATGTCACTCAACTCTAAAAATTACCATACATATAGAGCTACCTCTGTTACCACATTATGTCTCATGCAAGCGTGCCAAATATGAATTCCTCACAAGGGAGCTGGTTAGGCTTCAAAGCTGACCGATAAAGCCTGAGGAGGCACAGTGCCAATTAAGAAGGTTACAATTTTCACAAACTCTCCGTCAACCCACACTAAGGTCCCACTCTGCAGGTCAGTGCTGTGAGCCACCATCAGGTGGGCTGTCTCTGTCTTTGCAGAGCACATATGGGAGGGTCAAACCTGCTCATACCCCCACATGTGTGTTCAGATTAGTGCTGTAATTCTCATTAAAGCAGCCTAATTTGGGTCTTCTGGGAAATGCATTTAATGGATCATCTTTGGGACCCTGTTGAAATGCCTATCTCTGCAGGTATCTAAGGAAGCTCTTTGCTGGCTTTCTGTAGGGAGGTTGTAGGGAGGACCTAGCTGTAAAATCATGGATGCTCAGGGAAATCTGTCAGTCCTCCAGAGCCAGAAGGTATGTGTAAGGAGTGATGAGACTGAAACATCCCTCTACAGTGCCCTGAGGAAAAGAGCAGCCCAGGAAGGCTGGTAGGTAGATGCAATGCTTTGGGTGACTCTTCTTGTCTCATTTGTCTTCAGAAAGCATCTTCTAGACCTCCTCCGGGGGTCTGACCATCATCTCCCAGGTTAAATGTTATTAGACTGGGGCTGTTGCATGATTTTGATGTTCCTGCTCTTGGTGGCTGGGTGGGTGAGAGAAGCCCAGGTGCTGCTGGGGTGCTGGGGTTTTATGGAATGGCAGCCACTGAGGTGTCAAACGCTCCTCAGCGCAGCATCACAGCGTATTCATCTGAGGCTGCAGCTGGCACACACCAGAGTTTCATTAGCTCCTGCTGATTTAAATATAAATCCTCTCTTTGTTGCTAATCACTCTATTCAGGGCTGGAAAGTCCACGGAACCAAAAATATACCCAGTTAGTCAGCAGGTTTATGAATATTTTGAGATATTGGAGGTCAGAAGTCAGCTTGCCAGCATTATCTTGATTATAGTATGGAAGTCTTTACTCAAAAATAGTCTCAAAAAATGCAAGTTTTGCAAAACTTGGAGCTAAAATCATTGGAAAACATTAAATGTACTCACCAAGCTAAATTCACATGAGGGCAGTTACTGTGTAATAGGCAGATGCTTTTAACTAAGCTTTTATATATTGGTGCTTATCCACACATCCAGGAGCAATATTATAGGTGAAAAGTTAGAATGAAAAAAAAAACTTCCCAAAATCATAATGTGGAGTTTTAGTTTTTATATTCAGATCTACCAGGTGCACATGGAATCACGGAATTGTAGAATGGCTTGTGTTGGAAGGGACCTTAAAAACAATCTACTTTCCACCGTCCAACCCACTGGACCATGTTGCTCAGAGCTTCATCCAACCTGGCCTTGAACACTTCCAGAGACGAGGCGTGTGCACTTAGATTGTTTTTTTTATAACAAATCACAGTTGAAAACTGTGGGTTTGCTGGTATCAGGACAGCTAGCAAGCATGGTACATGGAGCAATTTCTTAGGGCACCCATTTCTCAAGGGTATTTTCTTGGTCATCCTTAGTGCTCTGGGATGCAGGAGATGTCTGGGCTGGGAGCACAGATTTCCTGTGTTCTCTGTGCAATGTAACTTTTGGCTGTGGAAGGCACCAAAATGATACTCCAACACTCCTTATCTGCCTGCATGCACACACAGACAATTTGTGCACCTTGGTCTCCTTTCACTGTGCTCCATTACAGTGATTTATGTGCTGTCTGTCATCTGGAGCACTGGAGGAACACAAGAGAAGAAAGAGCAATAAACAAATAATAATCAGCAGAGATAACACAGCAATGAGTCCACAAATGCTACCCTCAAACAGACAGCAGTGTTAAGCTCCCAGGGAAAGGGGTTATGGGGGCTCTCAGTTCCCCAGGAGAAGGGCAAAAGAGGGAGGCTTTGGCAAGGGTTTAAATCCTATAGAGGAGTGATCCAGCACGGTGTACTTTGAAGGAAACAGGCAACACCAGAACAAATCGGCTGTGGTCATGGAAAAAGAAATCTGATACTGGGGAATAAGAAAAGGAGAGCTCCTGGTACAGAGGTAAAGAGGGGAAACACTGGGAAATAGATGGTGGCAGGGGGCAAGGCTCGATTTGGGCTGTGATGCTGAATGTGGTGTCAGCACTGAAATCCCCCTGCCCAGCCAGGCAGGTGGAGCAGGTGTTGTGTGGGCCACAGAGCTGATGAGGCCAAAAAATGCGCACCCGCTTCACCCGTGTGACCAGGCCTTTGATTGCTGTTTTGACGCCTCAGGGCTCTTTGTCACAGCCAAAGTACAGCACTGTGCTGAAGGCTTTGCCAGGGCTGCAGGAGGGTTACTTGTCCAGGTCTGTGACAGTCGTGCAGGGAGACAGATGGGCTCGGGAAGGAGAGTGGGGGTGGAAAGGACAGCAGAGATGCACCACTATCCTTACCCATGCAAAAGCTTGCATCACACATGGTGTGATTCCTGGGGCCGTCCTCTGCAGGGCCAGGAGCTGCACTGATGACCCCTGTGAGACCCTTCCAACTCAGGACGTTCCATGGTTCCATCTCACAGGTTGTGTCATGGAACCAGTGGCACACAGCCCCAGCGTGCTGGTCCCGAGGCCAGGGCACCCCGCCAGCAGCAGCCCCAGCAGCCATGGGGGCTGTGTGGCTGAACAGGGGCCTCTTGCTCAGCACTCAGCATCCCTACATGATTAAAGAAGAAGCGGGGCCCTTTTAGAGATTAGCGGATGGTAAATTATTCCCTTCATTTGCTATTCGTGATGAATAATGAATTATTCTCATAACATTTACTATGCTGTTCATTTATTATACAGGACAGGGGAATGTTTAGAAGCTAATTATTGCTAGGAAGGCTCTACACTTGCAAAATACATGACTTCTGCATATTTGCTATATCCATGCTGTAAGTGGGGGAAGGGCTGCTTCTCTGTTTTAGCACATTTCTGTCCCTCCAACACCCAGCCTCACCACCCGCCTGCGGGCAGGACAGACGTCTCCCTCGCCGTCAGCAGCCAAGCTGCTCTTCCCCCTTTGCAGGAGGAGCCCCTCTAGTAGGTCTTGAAATTAAATTGTCACGTCTTCTTACATGCAGCAGTAAGGAGTGGCAGTGTTTCTCTGGCTGGTGGGGCAGAGGTTCACACTTTGCATCACCATGGCCACTGTACATCTTCCATCACCTTTCCATGAGGCTGCCACTGCTGCCAAGGCCTCAGCAGCTGCATCCAAGGAAAAATCCTGCACTTCATTGTCATGTCACTGATGAGCCAGGGGCTGCAAATGTCCATTGCCAGGGAAATGCCCGGAGCAGAGAGCGACGGCAGGGCTCAACAACAGGCATTGCTACAGAAGCCAGAGTGCCAAGTCATGAGGAGCCAGGAGGAGATGGCCTCCTGAACAGGGAGAGGTTGGGGACATTGTTTGTTATGCTTTAAGGGTTGTATTGGGAGACTAAGTGAGTAATATCCTTAACAGTGGTCTACCAGCAGCTGTAAATTGTCAGTTGTCAAAACTAACTGTGCTGTGCTGCTGCTTACCAGCAGATTTATCCTGGCCATTTATAGCTGGTAAATAATTTATCAATTATTTTGAAAAATGCTTTTAAGAAGACTTGAACCTCATGTCCATCTCTGCTCCCCTGGGTACATGGCACAGCACTCTGCTCACTCACCACGGCCAGCTGTGTCCTGCCCACACTGAGGGGTCCCTGTCCTGGGCTTCCCTGGCTGTCCTGCTACAGGAAGCCAAGCTGGCAGAAAGGTGTCAGTGTGCCCACAGCTTAACCCTGACTGTTGCTCCCAGCTCAAAAAGGAGCACGGTGGACCTGCCTGGTGAGGCTCTCTCTTTTCCAAGCCCTGTGTGACAGCTTGTGGGTCCAACCCACAGTTGGTGAGAGCTGGCAGAGATAACACTGACCTTGATGGAATGGAGCAATATACATTTACAGCAGGAGATGATCTAGTTCTGTGCTTTCTAATACCCTTCTTATCTACATTATGTGCCTAATATCAATGTCCTCTTGTGGCTTCCAGTGATACCCTTACATATCTCTGGATAACTGTTACCAGAGCTAAGTCAGTGAGAGGTTTATAAACCCATGGGGAAAGATAGTTCAACGCCATGTTTCTGAATAATTGATTATCACACGCTTCAGTATAAAACTGATCTCCAGTGATACCCTTTTGGCTGTGCCTCATCATGCCTTTTTGTTTTATTTTCATTCCCCAGCAGAAATCTCTCTCCACCGGCTGCCTTTGTAACCTGGTAAGAGCATTGTGAGCTGCCAGTAAATGATCTTTTATTTTATTTTTCATCCTTGTAGTGGTAAATTATTGTGTCAGCACAGAGACGATGCAGGTGACTAACCTCATAAAATGTAGTAAATGATTAATAAAATCTCAAATAACAATAGCTCCATGGGCAGATCATAACTCGCCTCTCAGGCAGACACATGCCTTTAGAGGACACTGGCTGATGGCTCTGTGGGGGAGATTTTTTTTTTAGCTGTGAGTCAATATAGAAATGCCAACTTAGGAACAGCTTGTGAGCACTGTGTGAGTACATCAGACCTTGATTTTCGGCTGTAGGGAACACCTGCTGTGCTGAGGGGTGTCAGCAAAAGCTGGGGATACCAGCCTGGGTACTTGCCTGCCCTTCTCAGCAGGAAGCTGGACCACTAGCCAGCAGGAATGGGAAAGGTGCACACATGACAATACTTTCTGTCCATATTTGGTTTTACAGGACCCACAAAACTCAGAGCTACAGAGGCTTCAGCTGTGTCCCCATCGCTTTGGCACTTACCTCCACAGAAAAAATATTCCTGCAGCACACAAAAAAATGCCTTTCTTCAAGCAACTGTTTATTCCCTGAAGGCACCATATGGGACAGAAACCTCAGAGAAAGGGAAACAAACTGTACTTTTCCATGCGACTCCAACTATTAATATTCCGGTATTGGCCAAGCACTTGTAGAACTGTAACGAGAACATCCTCTTATGTGCTGTTTCCAGGATTTATGCACAACAAGCAATACATAAATATCAATTAATGAAGCAACTATAGAAAAATTAATTAAAACATGAGAGGATAGAAGCCATGAGAGGATAGAAGCCTCTATTCAGCCCCCTAGAAAAGAATGATATGTTCACAAACCCCTCCCTCCTGCTCAGAAGAAAGCTCTCAATTCCAGAGGAAGGAAACCATTAATTTTTTTTTAATTGCACAATACTTTTAAATTAATTTCCATAAGCACCACAAGCAGAAAATGGGGGAGGGAAAATCAAAGATTTCACACTTAAATTAGGACTCAGTTGCTGTCTCTTTCCTGCTGGTCCTGATCCAAATTCCCTATATACCTTAATTTCCCTGTGGTGGCAGACATGCAGACAGCAAGCCTAGCTTTGGTCCTCAATGAAGCCCATGGTGTCAGGGGTTTACTAATGGCATCTAAACCTATAAATCTAAAATTATAACCACTAATTACCCTGAGTTAAAATTAAAAACTACTAAAGAAGGTGCCTAAAGGTGAAACCCCAACATGCATGGAGAAGTTGATTTTTTTTTCCTGTGCAGTGTTTCAGCTGCAGTCTGGACATGGTTTGTTGGCAGAAGGTGGCAACTGAGTTGGCCCTGGCTCCAGCACAGCCATGGGATTCTCTCCACTGACCGTCCCAAGAGGTAGCTTATCCTGCTGGAAGGAAATATGGAGCAAAACAGGGAAATGGGCAAGGAGCATCTCATGGGCCAGCCAGGCAGAGAGCCACAGACCGTGTTTGGCAGGCAGCATGGGCAGGCTGGAAAACCTCCTGCAACCTGCTCACCCCCAGATGACATCTGCAAGTGTATTTTCCATTTTTCTGTGTGTCACAATGACTGTCCCTTTGGGTCCCTGCAGAGTTTTGGTGCCAAAGAGCTGCCAGCGAGTGTCACGGGCAGGCACTGGACTTGAAGATCATTGGTTGCAAACTGCAAAACACTCTGATCCTATTTTTCCTCAGGCTTTTCCAGCTGAGAGCCAGGGATGTCTATTCACTTTCAGTGGAGGAAAAGTGGATCAGTGTAACTGCCTTTTATAGAAAAATAAATGGAAAATAGGGCAACTTAGTAATGCTTTTCCAAGAAGTGCACAAGACCTGCATCCACAGAGGAGATGACACACTAGCACTAGGATAAATAAATTGCAGCAGTGCCTGCTGCACACGTCAATGCCCTCCAGAAACACTGGTTCATGGACACATGGCTTGTCTGTTACACACAAACACATCAACACTACGCACTTACTGCCTGTTATCTGAGGGATTGCAAGGGTTGGACCCTCATTACTGCTAGCAAATGTAATGATAATATTTTCCTTTGGCAGCACCCAGTGCTGAGGTTCTGGAGTGTTTTCCTCCAGGCAGCACCCTGTTGACTTTGTGTGCAGCTGGAGGATTGCCCAGCTCGGTGCCAAGCACAAGTTTGAGCCAGCACTTCAGGAACTGATCAACAATGCTTCCATCCAAGAGCTGAAGGTGCTTAGCAAACAACAGAACTTCATTGGACCTACAAAATCAGAGACTGATGAACAGATGTAGATTTTCTAAAAATCACTGTTTATGCAACCCCAGGTGTCAGGACAGAGAAGCTGAAGGCACTGACCTCTAGGCCATGCCTTGTCCCCCTTGTCCTGCTCTGCCCAGGCAAAGGTCACCCCTGCCATCCTAACACTTCCCCCCTTTGACTAGAAGCTGCTCCATGGCGTTATTTTGCCCTCTGCATTTATCAAGAGTATCACCTATTAGCTGCAATGGGTAAAATCAATATATTGCATGTGTCTGGGGTTTCCCCCTTGAAGCTCCTCATGAACTGTATGAAATCAGTCGTTACAGTGAGCTGGGCGGGTCAGTGCCTATAGTAATATAAATGTGTTACCACAAATGGCTGAGGATGTTGTTCAGAGTTTACAACAGTGCAGCTGGAAGGTCAGTCAAGACCTGGGAAAGGCAGTAATTGAGTCAGGACCAGAGTTCAGTATCACCAGAGTCCCCAGCTTAAATGAGGATGCAATCTAGGATGAAGAGTCCTGCCTAACACTGTAGCAGAGTGGACTCAACCTAAGGCTTTATTATGCCCAAACCACATTGATTTGCTCTTTTCCCTTCTTTCCACCCTTTTTGGCAGTACTTAGAGCTGTGCCAACAGCAGCTGGTTCATCGCTTGTCTCCCTGCCAGAGGAATCAGCTCTGCCTGGGGCCATGGCCAAGCATCATGGTGGTGGTGGGCTTTGGTGAGCACCACCACAGCCCTGCCTGCACCAGGCACCTCAATGCCTTTGCTGCCTGCAGCCCCACCTGGCATCAGCTTTCATGCAGAGACAGAGCAGGGCATGCAGCCTGTTTCCTCATTTAACAGAACTTGTTAATTTTTCTCTTTTATAACCTGCAGCATTATCAGCAGCAAATTACCACTATCGATAACTCATTAGCAAATAAAATGAAAGACAACGCTGCTGACATCTGTATGAAACCATGTCTGAGTGGCTCTGGCTCCTGCTTATTGGGCTTTTAGTATTCATTAAGGCCAGTAAACGGTATGTGTTTAAAATGCTGATCTATGCAGCATGTGTTGAACTCTCAATCTACATTAGCTGAGACAGCGGCTCGTACCAACTCTGCTGCCTAACAAACTTGATTTATCATAGTTTCCTAAGCCCCGTTTATGAGGCTGTTTTGTTTGTAATGACTTAATTTTTTTTCACATGGGAGGATTTATCAACATCTGTGCATCACATTGTGTCGGGCGTCCCGGTGGCCTTGGTCGTACTCGTAATGCCGGAGCAGATCTGGGGCAGAGAGTGGCTCTGCTGGGAATCCTGTGACTGCCTTCCAAAGGACAGCTAATTTAAAAGGTAGTGTTTCCTCTGGCCATTTGTCTCAAAAGAAGGAAAAGCACATTATCATTTCCTATCCTGTCCTTTCTCCATCTGGTTGAGGAAAAGGAGTGCAGGCAGCGAGCAGGGCTGTCGGGCTGGGGAGCTCCTGGCCATGGGCTGCCAGGCAGGTCAAGCAGCAGAGTAAAAGATGGCTTAGACATCAGTACTGATAAAAAGATGATATTTGTGCTGTTCTGACATTGACTGTGTCCTCTCCAGCCAGCTTGACCCTGACCAGATAAGACGCTCTGTGCTGTTCTGCCTCCTCTTATCTCTTAAGGCTACAGCCCCACCCCCATCAAGGATACACAAAAACTGTTCCTTAACACAAGTACACGGAACATTTTCACCTGGTGCCCTCAAAACCTGGCTCAAAGTCTGCCAAAAGCATGACCTCAGAGACACTTTGTGTACAGCTTCTTGCGTGCTGCTATTAGGCATCTTATGGACTCTTAATGATATTCTCAAGCATCTTCCAGTGGTTTCAAGATCCTCTCTGGTCTCCTTTTACAGACTGAGACAGCTCCCTGAGAAGGAATTCCCTTCACTTTACTAGGTCACCCACCACATTTGTTTCCAATTTACTTATTCCTGGAATTTGGCATATAACTTCTCATCTACAGCGTCTGTGGAAATTTTTATTAGAAGGGGAAAAGCAGTGAATAAGAATCACCAGTCTTGGATTTGATTTCTGGCTCAGCCATTAACTCAGGCCATCATCATGCAAACAGCCACTTGGTTATCTCACTTCATGCAGGGCTGGGGCAAAAATACAGGACTTTGGGGGGAACATCTCTCTGTCTCCCCATCTACCCACACATAAAATAACTCTAAGAATACTTCTCTCCCTAGGTTGAGCTGACTTTTATGGGTTTGCTTGGAAATCTTGGAGGAGAACTGCTGTTAAAGTGCAGAGAATGATTATTAACTGATGGAGAGGTATTTTAATGAAATATTTTGGCAAAGTTCCCTTTACTGTGTGGTGCCAGTGTTAAATAGGCTGCTTGAAGAGCTACATAACTTTGCTTTCTGAGTGAATGGCTGAGAAATAATCAGAGCTGCCTCCCCCAGTGCATTTGTTGCTAGGTGGTTCTTGTTTCTTGCCATTTCTCCTTCATCTCCTCCCCAATAAATTCAATGTCAGCTCAAAAGCTGAAGGAATCCGCAGTTGTAACATGTATTCCTCACTCGAGTCTCTCACCCCTGGGAAGAGTTTCTCTGGGTGGTCCAAATGTCACATACTCCCCTTACATAACCAGCCACAAAAGCTCAGCCAATTCTGCTTCCCAAAAGCTTTCACCAGTCCCAAACACTCCTTGGCACGTGTGCTTTGGCTTAGCCCACTCAGGATAGATAGTGTGGGGATGCAAAGGGAATCAGAAGAGAGGCAGAGATGTGATTTTTGTTCATGATGGGTTTCTTGGGAAGCATCAGTGGCACTGAACGCAGAACTGAGCTCATCGCTTTAGAGTGGGGCAATCCCTCACACTTCACCCTGGGCATGGTCCTTCCTTCTGAGGTTTGGGGCTGTTGCACTCATGTGAAATCGTTTTTCAGCTGTGGAAGGCATGAGGAAGCAGCGGTTGTTCGTGAGGGCTGATGAGCAGAGTCACAGGAGGCTGAACTCTCCCCAGCCCTTGGAGCAGCTGCGCCCGAGACGGGAAACTGCTGTAAGTTCTCCCCATGGGCATGTTACCAGATACCATTTCCTTGTGAGTGACCTTTTGTGCTGGAATTGGACCTAAATGTGCTCTGCTGAGAGGACCATTCCCCCAAGCTGTTCTCATCCGGAGGCGATACGTCCTCACAGCCAATGACTGCTGTGCTCTGAGAAGGCCCCTTGCAACCTGACCAAATATTCCTGTATTACAGTCACGTCCTCAGCATCAGCAGGGGTAGCAGGTGTTTCTCTTCAGACAGATTTTCCCTAGGTCAGCAGAAAGTGGTGCCTTTGGAGGATCGTCTCAATTCTTCCCTCTGAGAGCTTCAGGTTAGCCATAAACTCTCACACTAGTCCTGCTGGCTGCCATGGAGAAGTGAGAACTGGAACTTTGTTTTGTGGCTACCTCAAGCAGTTATCACATCTCCTGGCATGGGAGCCCCTGCCAGTGTGCAATGTGAATGGAACATCAAAACAAGCCCCAAAACCCCTGCAGGAAGAGATTCTTGTAGGAAGATTGACTTTTGCAACCCAGCGTTACCTTCGAGGAACACAGCGAAAGCCAGCCAAGCGCACCATCTGTTTGTGGTGGAACGTGTAAATTTATATCTATTTCTGAATTCTTGCATTATGAAACTGGAAATGTCTCAGCTGCAGTGTGCATAGTACATGAAACAGCATGGAGATCCACTCAGTATTTGATCCCAGGACACGTGGAGCGCCTGCTCATATTGAAACTAAATGAGGCGAGACCGTATCAGGCAACAGAAACCACTGCAAAACTTCTGAGTCTCCCAGGGCCTTCGCAAAGCTCTTCCAGAGAACTCACCAGGGCTTGCCATGGAAGAGTAACAACTACTTGATGAGCCAGTTTCCCACATTATGCATCTGGTATTTCCAGTGCCTTTCCCCAAAAATCAGCTGTATTTCTGTTTGTGAATGACTCATATTTGCATCAGCTAGAGGCTTCACTGAACGGTTCTAATTTTCAGTTCTTCTATGCTGTTTCAGTGGTTCACCTCACACCTCTTCTCCCTCTCTCAGTGCCTGTTCCTGACACCAAGAGGGTGACGTTTTCACTTCCAAGCTCCTTTAAATGTTTTGGAGGCACATTTGAATCTCTAGAGCAACAGGTCACCCACGACAGAAGGCCAGCAGCCCAAATGGTACAGCAGTCAGAGGCTTTACAGATTTACAGCCCAGAAGTGGATGCCAGCTACTGACCATGGGCTGGAATCCTCTGATTTGGAGACCAGCACTTCAGGTTAACATGGGTCCTTGGTCTATTAACTCCCAGCCTCTGGGAGTTACCAGCCTCTGGTATTAGTGTGTATCAGCATAGTGTATTTAAAGTGGTCATTCTCTAGGGCAGGGATGCCTTTGTGAGTGTTTCTAGCCCAGAGGGCTCCTATACAACAAGCAGTGATAAAGATGGCAAAGAAAGGAAACAGCCACTGCAGTGTGGAGCATTTTCATAAACCATTACAGGAATCCTAAATACCATTGGCACACAATGGCTATGGTGGGTTTTGCAAGTGTGAATTTCCTTAGACTTTGGTGGCCAAGGTGAACGTTTTCTCACCTGCATTCAAGCCTATTAGTCAAGTTGCATATTAGAGAGCTCTTTCTTTCTGATACAACTTCCCTGCTCATTTGTCTCACAAATACATTGCACCCTCCCCTTGATTAAAGTTGCATGGAGCCTTCAGCTCCGTCAATGGTGTAATTTGCATTTTACTTGGCTTACAAGCCTTGGGGCTTTGTCTTGAGTTATATAGGATATGCTATACAACAATTAGCCTGGAACCAAGACAACATGCGTTTGCATGGTAATGAGCTATTTTCTTCTTCAAAGCCTGACTCGCCTTGAAAGGATTGTATTCCAGTCATCTTCCAGTCATTTAGTGTGATTCCTGTATGCATTTTTCAAAAGGTTTTGGCCAGCCACACTGCTTTGGGATGGCATGAATACGGCTGCCATGACCATTTGCTACCAGCCCTCAAGCTGGCAGGGGCTTCCACAAATAATGTGGAACAGGTGAAGAATCAGTTGGGTCCTTTAATTATCACCCTATGATTGCCTAACATTAGGGTTTTGAACTGCTACCAATTTAAAAAATAAAACCCACTTTATTTTATAGTTTTGATGCATTAGCTGGATACTGTGAAACACTTTCAGCAGTCTCAGTGTACTCTTGCTGTTTTCTGATATCACAGGGTTTGTGCTCATTCCTATTTATTAATGCTGCCTCTTGGATAATTACAGCTCTACTCCTCTGCAATCGCCTCTGATCATATTATAATTTCCTTTAATCTTCATAGGAAATTTCCTTAGATTCAGGATCCAGAATGAATTTGAGTATTATTGATCAAAATAATGTGCCACATCTTGAAAGGGTCCTTACTACATGGTGTATATTCTCGCAGCTCATTACAAAAGAATCACTTTGAAATGCAGTCTTGTCCCATTCCCTGTAATGGGAAGAAATGATCTAGTCTTGATTATACTATTGTTCTTCCTTTCGGTGTAGGATTAACATCAATCAGCTGGACAGCGTGATTGATTTTCTAATTAATAAGGCATTTGTATCAGCTTGCATATCCACACAAAGCTTAATGGGTTCCCTACTGTATCTGAAAACTGATTTTGTGTGTGTGAGTTTACTCCTGCACTTGGAAGCTTTTTAACTAGTGGTAAGGTTAGTTGGAGCATCCTTTACATAGAGCTCTCCAGTGTAACAAATGTTTTAAAGTATGTTTCACTAATCACCACAAACAGATTTAAAAGCTTATTTTGAATGAATTCTTTTGTTCCAAGACTGGAAAAAAAAAATAAAATTGAGAGGAATGGGAAGAGAAGAATTAATGCCCTTCAAGGTGAGCTCAAAACACAGCACTGCTCCACAGGAGCCCTAAGGATGGGGGCTGCCCAGGGGAACTGCCCTGCCCAGCTTAGCAATGCTTTTTAGCACGGTTTGGTGTATGTTAAAAAAGGCCTGGGCTATCAAAATGACCCAACCAGCTTTACCCCAAGCTCTGAGAGCATCTGTGTGCTCCCCCATGGGACTGTGTGCCACCCTGACTGCATGTCGCAGCAGCCGTGACCTCAAAGCGATGCTCGAGCAAAGAGAGGCCCCAGCCCTCCCACCAATCCTAAACATCAGAGACAGTGGCCAGAGAAGGGAAAGTCCAGTAACCTTACCTCTGCCCCAGGACAACCTGAGTCTGTCTGCCTCAGACATGAGACTGGAGGGTCATAGTGTGACCTGGTGGTAAGGAGGAACTGGGGCATGTCCTTGGTTAGTAAGTAATCAGGAAACCTGAAGAGCTTTCCCACTTCAAGTGCCTATTCTGGGTTATGGCAGCAAATTGCTGTGACAGCATAAATGATTTAGGATGCAGAGGGTGTGAGGAGCTCCCACCTCCTACTGCATTTTAAGGGCCAGAGGCATGGCTGAGTCTGCAGCAATGCACCTGGAGCACGTGACGTGCTGGATTCAATTTCCCTGGGAAGACGGTGATGAACCATCAAGTCAAAGCTGAGCAAAGAGGGTGTCCTGTGGGAGCAGGCTGCAAGAAAAACACTGGCTCAAGAAATTCTGATCTGATGCACCAGTTTCTTGCATGTGACCTTCCTGCACTGCCAGTCCCAGGGGAGCAAAGCCGAAATCAGTGAGAAGAGCTGGCATCTCCTTCTGTTCGACTTTGATCTGGCTGTACTGGGAAAATGGTTTAATTCCCATTTTGCATCGTGTCGTTCAACAAAAGGAGAGAAACTGCGGGCTCTGCTCCTGGTGTGAATCTCCCCTTGGCTGCACAGTTCCCAGGAGCAAAAAAATGAAACAAAGTCTAAATCTTGCAGGCAACCCAAACTAAACGAGGTCAAACCTGTCCCATGATTTTAATCTACCTTGTAAATTAAATGCAGTGCAGATGGGAGCATGGTGAATCTTCTTCAGAGCCTTCTGCCCTGGCTTACCCTTCCCCAGCCCCTTTGCACTGCATTATAAATCCTATGGCGAAAGCTATACATCAGCACAGATTTTGGCCCTTAGCCCTTACATACTGTCTAGAGAATGAACAAGCTTCACAGCGTTAAAATAAATAGACTCACATGCGAGCCCGAGATGATTTAAACCAGCTCCCCGGTGCGAGGAGCAGTGGCCACCCACGCTGTGGTTACAGCATCTGGGACAGACAGTCAGGGATGGCAGCTCACGGGCTGAGGCGGGTGGGGGGGCCACACCACTCACGGCTGCCAGGAGAATGGGAAAGTAAAGCTTTGGGGGGAAAAAGACTCTGGGAATAACCCACTACGTGGGCTGTGCAGGCTGCTACCAACCACCATGTGCCGTGCACAGAGCTGGGGGGATTCCTAGCCTGGTCCAGCTGATGCACTTTTTTCCTTGAATGATCACAGAATCACAGAATATCCTGAGCTGGAAGGGGCACACAAGGAACATGGAGTCCAACTCCTGATATGGCCAAAATGGCAATACTGGTTTAAAATTAAAACAAGAACACCCCAACCTGGCTTTAAACTGCACTAATCTAAAGTGATTTGCTACATGTAACATGCTGGTATCTCATCCTCTGTTGAGATATAATGAGATATATTTTGAGCTACACATCAGATCACCCTGAGCATTTCAGGCCGGTTTTTGTTCCCAGAGGACAGATGGGTGAGCTGCTAAGGAAAACCCCAGTCTGCACCAGTATCTCCACACACCTCAGAGCTGCAGCTGAGAATACATGCTATCAAAGCCTTTTGTACAGCAACATACCAATTCACATGGTATAAAAAGTTATGTGACTTCTCTACCTGGGCTGAAAAACAACAAAAAATAATAAAAATGGTTGTTGGAGAACTCAGAGGGTAATGAGGCAGGAAGGAGTGAGTTCATGTAGCAATATGTCAGGTCACCACCCACCAGCCAGGCAGTGGGACCTTTATCAGGATTCTTTGGTCAGCTGAGACTTTGCAATCACTTTAAACCCCCAAGGATGAGGTTTAAACTAAAATATTTCAGCCCTCCTTGGCGAGATTAGAAAAACACAGTTACAGTGACTCAGCTGATGTGCAGTAAGGGAGGAAAAGACGGAATGTGTGAGCTTTTGCCTTGCACCTCCATGATGAAAGACTGGTGAAAGCCACAGGCTGTGAGGACCTTTCCTCTCCTGCTGTCCGATCTGAGCAGGGGTGAATTTCGGGGCTGGAAGTGCCCCCTTTGGCCATGGGCAGGTGCCTCCTTGGCGGAGCAGTGAAGAGTGCTGCGTGCAGGACCTCCTGCCCTCGTTCAGATACTAAAGGAGGATTTCCAGCATCTTGAATTAACCTTGGAGGTTTTCCCAACAGCTTCTCATCTTCTAAGCTCTGCCGAGGCCGCTGCTGGAGGCAGAGGCTGCACCACATGTGGCCCTGACACACAGCTCTGCTGCAACAAGAGCAGAACCCCATCACCTGGGCAGGCTCCTGCCTCCTTGGCTTTCCCTTCACCTCTCAGCCTCCTGGCATACACATTGATTTTTATATCGTGCATCACACGATACACACATCCATCTCGGAATGCTCACATTGCTGCTGTGATCTTTGATTGGAACAACATGGGATGCTGGAGCACTAAGTGCAAACAGCTCCTCTTGTGAGTTGTTAACTGGATTCTCATTTAGATTTTATATTTGCCCTTTGCTTTATCCTTTTGGGGAATTTGTCATCCCTAATTAATCCTGGATCATGTAATATTTTGTGCAACCACCTTATTGATTGTTCTAAATGTGCAATCATTTATTGTTTTACTTACTCCATTGGCTAAATGGTGTTTTGTTTTTTGAGACCAACTCATCCTTTGCTCATCGGCTCAAAATCACTGGAGTTATTCCATGAATTCACAGATTCATTATATCTTGTTAATAAGATGGGATAAAGCCATCTTCTGTAAATAATTTTATTTCATTTTGTTTCCCCATAAGAGAGAAGGAGATGAAATATTATCCAGGCTTTCCTAAGCAAGGCCATCTGTATTTTCCAGTCTTTTTGGCTGAGTGGTGAGAAGTGACAGTCAGCACGTCTCTACTGCAAACTCATCCTGGCAGAGAGAGGAGCACAGGGAGACATCCCTCTCTGTGTGCTCAAAGTCGGATGGGAGCAACCCCACCAGCAGAGCCTGTCCTGATCAGTTCAGAAGACCTGAGGAAAAACCTGGTGGAAAGCAGGTACCTCTGGTGCTCCCCATGAGGGCAAAATTATGTCATTCGGGCACCCAAGCTGTCTAATGTGTAGCATGTATTCAGTCTCTGAATTTCAAATATTTCACCTGTAAGTAAAAATACTACTTACTGTACTCATCAATTTCACCATAGCATTTTTATTTCATTTTTTCCTAAGGATGTTTCCTCTGTAATAACTTGAGCAAGGTCCCTGGCTGATGGCAGCTCCACAGTGACAGCCCAGTGCCATCAAAGCCACAGCACTTTGCTAACTGAGGTTACAGTCTATGATACCTAACCCGAGGCTGACAATGGATGGGAAGAGAGACATTTTCATCTCAATAATTGAAAACAATCTCATTTCCTATCTATAAATACACGCATCAAATTTCCCCCTGCCCTCTCTGTTGTATTACACAGCCCATGCTATATCCTGGTTTCTGATAGGGAAGACGTAGCACATTTTATGATTCTCCATCATCTGTCCAGGAATAACACTCTGCTGGGCTCAGGCACTTTGGGACTGTGCTCTGTGCAGGTGTGTGGTGTTACAGAGATTTCTGAACCCAATTACCACCCTCTTCCCAGTTCCTCTTTGTCCTCAGGGAAGCCATTGCCTTTGTGATGAAATCTACCCATAATATTTCTGACAACAAATGCTTTGCAAAAGTGACCACACCCTGTAGTTGTGGCAGGATGTTCACACATTGAGACCTGATCCCAAATCCGCTGCAGCAGTGAGGCTATTCCCACCAACCCCCTCAGGCTGTAGGTCAGGAGGCTTTTTGACCTAGAGCAACTCTTTCCCCAGAAGGGGGATATTAGCTTTGAGATGTCTCCTTCTGTCTTTCAGAAAAAAATCCCATCCTAAAAGGCGAGATTACTTAACTCACTCCATGTGTTAGACATCAAGAAATGCTATATCTGTTTGGTTTTGGGTTTTTTTCCCCTCGTGCAGCCCATCTCTGCAGAAACTGTGGATTATCCAGGGTCAGGCAAACCCCATCCCCCAGCTGCAGAGCAGAAGTGCATTCCCATCACTGCCCGCTTAAAAACTCTGGCTAAAGCAGAAATCAGGGCAAACATTTTTCATTTCTTGAAGAAATGATGAAAGGAAATAAAAAGCCGAAAATATTTTGTTAAAGGCCAGCTCAAAGCAAAATATTTAGACACTTTTTTATTATTTTTACTAATTCATTTAATTGAATGCTGGTACATTTAGTCTCAGAGGACCTTGTGCTACAGCAGTTGAGAAGGGGGGAGCAGACATACCCCCAGCCCTGATTGCCCTCTGCTCTGTGCTCAAGTGCTTCCCAAAACAAGCACAAGTATTACGATGGAGAAATGGTTTGCAGGCAGTATTAGATAATTTGGAAAGCACTTGGGAACTTTGGAATGATTCACGTTGAACAAGGTGAGTGAGTGGCAAATTACAGGGCAGTTATTTGACTTTTCAACTCATCAGGCTTGAAATGAGCGCCATTATTTTTTAAACATTATTCACTGATGTCATTGTGGCATCTGCTTGAAAGCTGGTGGGGTTTTAAATGACCTGGGAAAAAAAGGGGAATATATTCAGGTGTGTGGCACACCAAGGGCTTGGTCAGACTCCAGTGTGGCATGAGGGGTTAACAGGTCCATGGCATGATGCCATGAGCTTCCTCCGGCACAGCATGGACAGGAACTTTTCAGCTGCTATTTGGGAGGAAAGCCTGAGCTTACAGGGAGACGCAGTGACACTCAGGCTCTTGTTTTCTCTTCAGCCACAGAGAGATGTGGCTCACCAGCCATATGTGGCATCACCCAGGGGAAGAGATGGGCAGAGGGAAGAGCTGCAGGATAAACGCCTCCGGCTTCCTTCTCTCTTGGATCACCTCCTCCTCTCACCCCTGAAATATTTCAGAGGGAGGTTTATCTTTCCTTAATTGCAGAATGTTGTGTGGTGCCTCTGTATTATTAAAATGACTCCCGATTTTCTAGGGGTATTCTGTTAATTAGTAGATTTCTCCTCCCAACTATGCTGTAAATGGAAAGAATACATACTAAACCGATTGCCCTACTTATGCAGCTACTCGGAGGAATGCTAAGATGGATTAACATGCATAGCAGAAGGCTTATGACCCTGGGAGACAGAAGAACCTGGAATAACCTTAATATCCTGTCAACTTGCATTACTGAACCTCACTGAACAAGAAGAGCCTATTTAGCAGTCTGTCTTGGAGGAAAAATTCATATCTTTTATCTGCCTTATTCCTCCCTCTTTTCAAATGGAAGTGTTGTTTTTATCTCTCCTGACTTTATTTTTATGAGGCATAATAAAGCTGTGTCACCCCCCGCGCCTCCCCATCCTAAATAACATCCCTGTTGCACAGCTCTTGAGAGGTGCCTTTGTCGTGCTGCTGTGTGGTGGAAACCACCTGCACCCAGGCAGAGGGTGCTGAGCTGACCCCACATGCTGCTGTCACCGATGTTGTCGATGTGTGGTGTCACAGATGTCACCCCTCTGCTCCTGCATGCTCTGTGTGAAGGCACCACACTGCCAGTCGTGAGGAGAAGGAAGACGAGCTGCCTTAAAACTGTATAAATCCTCTCCTTCAAACATTTGATTCTCCTCCACAAATTGCCATTGTGGATTTCAGAGCTGTCCTGACTGGAGCTCTGTCACCCAGATATTTTGCTGTTCCAGATCTTCCCAAATTGGTTGTCGATTCTTCTGAATGTTTGATCCTGCTAGAAAAATGGTTACTACCACACCCCTCTTTCCAGTGCACAGCTCAAGCCTGCCAAGCCCCCACCATCACACAAGTAACTACTGAGAGTAATAATACTCTTAATGGAACGTCCATCCCCACAGACCTCTGTTATAGGTTTAACATCTGTGAAGATCACTAGAGTCCATGAAGCTAAACGCACCCTCTGTGCTGAAGTGACAACTTAAAAATCCCCTAATTGCTCCCATGATGGGGACAACCCAGCCCCAGCCACCCCTCTCCAGTCCCAGCAGCATCCCAGGGAGAGCTCCGGTGCTGGAGGGGTACACTTTAATGGGAGATGCAGCAGCGCTCCCATGGCAGGCAGAATCTTCATCATCGTTAATTATTCCTCCTTCCCTCACATTGCCACTTGGGGTTTAGCTCAGCCCTGATAAAAGAGGGGTTATTGCTTTAATGGAAAAAAAAGGGTCAGAAATGCATCTCACAATTACAGAGTTCAGTCTAATTAGGACTGAAAAACACACATGTAATTGCCTTATGTGTTTGCTCCTGAGATTCCTTTTCAGTGTTAAATACATATGGAGCACCTTCCCTGCTAAATGACATTTTTCTTACAGTTCACAGGGAGCAAAATTTACCCTAAAGGGGCAAAACCACAGAAGAGAGAGCTCTGTGCTCCTGCCCTTCGGGAAGGTCTGCTCCTCTGGCTCTAAGCCAGCCCTGCCTCGAGGGACGTTCCGGAGATCTGGAAGGAGAAAGTAGCCCCGGGGTTTGGGACAATTCCTCACGTCTGTGGAGGGGGAGAAAAATGTGCTGAGCATAGAAATAGGTCAGAGCTGAAGCAATGCATCCTCCAGCTGCCCTGCTTGCCTTGCTTAAATAGAGGGAACACCAGAAGCTGCATTTCTATTCTGAGTAAAGGCCTTTGGGCTCAAAAGGCCTGGTAGCAAATGCATAATGAGGGAAAGCAACAAATACAAGTATTTCTTCTGTAGGAAGGAAATTAGAGAATATAGTGAGGAAAAAGCCTCATCTGGGACACATACAGTATTTACTCCAGCTACATTTGTCAAAAGCAGCAATCGAACTCTGTGCCTTCTGAAGGAATTAATTCAGTTCTCACTAAGGAAAATAGTAAAACTCTCATTTATCAGGATAACAGCGCTCCTGCCCCAGGCTTTGCTCACTGCCTGGGCTGCCCACCCACCCCTCACCACTCCAGGCAGTGTCCAGTCCCAGGGGGGCTCAGGGTCCAACCTTCCTGTGGTCACAGTCCAACTGTGCAACATTCCCAACATGCCCTTTCCCGTGGAAAAACGTACCCTCATGTACCAGCAACACGTAATAGCACTGCACAGGCTGTAGAATATTTCTTAAAAAGAGGTATTCAAGGCTGCAGGGTGTGCATGGTCCATGTGAATGGACTGGGCACTCACTCCCCTATCATGGCCACAACAGCAAAGTGGGAAGAAAGGGTGAGGAGAATACAGAATCCAGGACAAGTGTTCCAGCGCTTGTTCCACAGTGGCAGGGGAAGGGGATTGTGTGGGAAGAGGCAGAAAGAAGACTGGAGCCTAATTAAAAGGTCAGCCAGGCTCTCTTGATCCCATGCCCTCCCCCACTGAGGAAGTGATGACCTTCTTTACATCATAACCTGTCAAAAATACAAACATAATGTATCAGCCTGGATGTGGCAACTAAAGCCAGAGAGAAAAGCATCGCTGGGACACAGCCAGACACCGGGGAGTGCCCGGCTGCAGTGCTTGAGTCATGCTTGCACTTTGCAGCACACATATTTCATTTGAGCTGAGTTGTCAGTTAGTTTTTGTGTTTATTTTGTCTCACGTCACCCGGATGGGGTGATGGCATTGCCAGGATGGGGTTGAGGCATTGCCAGGGGTGTTTCCATGGCCTGGCAGACCAGCCTGGCACTGGGGGGTGAGCCGTGGCACCGCTCGCACCACTCTGGGTCAAGAGCTGACTAGAGCAGGGTCTTGCATTTATGGAAAGAGACCCTTATATGACTTTTCTCCCTTTTTGGGGTTGTTTTTTTTTTTTTGGTAGTTGTTTGGTAGCAAGAAGAGGATGTGCACGCCTGCAAGCAGAAACAGCTTTGCTGCTGAGACAAAGGCAAAGAGAGAAAGCAAAAGGCTGAAGTGAGGGTGAAGCACCAGGGACAGCCCCATCCTGGCACGTCAGTATGCAACTAAATAATTGAAATGCTATTTGCTGTCAAGTTTCCATGTTTTCATAGTGTCCCTTATGAAAAACACAGCACATTATGGTGCTATAAATCCTTATTATCTACGTCTTCACAACCAGAAGCTTCCCATTACCCAAAAGAAGGGTGAATCCCATGAGACGCATTAATGGCATTGAAAACTCCTTCTGTTATCTTAAACCTTGATTAATCAACCTTATTTAGTACATGATAGTGGGATAATTGAAGCTGTCCCTGTATTAAAAAAAAAGTGCAGTAAGTACTTTAACATCTGCAGCTCATTTCCTTATTACACAGATATCGATGCTTCCTGGAAAGTGGTGTGAAATTCCTCTGTTTAGGGACGATTCCGCTGATCTATATTTTCAGGGCATGTTAGTTGGGGGTTCCTGTTGGTAGCATTTTTTAGCAGGAGAGCAGGATTGCTGCTTCTTGCAAACCCATCTGTTCCCGCTGCTCATTCACAACCTGGAACCACAGTCTCCTGTCATCTCCCTGTCACTTGGAAAAATAATAACTGTGGGAGGACAATATAATGGATTGTTCACCGGCGTATTTCTAGGTATTAAAAGTACAATTTGGGGGTTGGTTCCAGAAAAATGGCAAATTATTTTTTTATTAATTTAACATAATTACGAGCAAATTAGGCCTGATCCTGAACTCGCTTGGGTCTACATTCACTCACAGCTCATGGAGCTGGCTGGTATTTTTGGAATATGAAGTCTTCTGTGACATTTTTTACAACAGGGGTAATTTTGAGAGAAAAATTCTGTAATTCTTCAGATTTTTTTTCTGCTCCCTTTTTGGCTTTTTTGCTTATTTCAGTAAACATTCACAAAAAAAATCTCACAAGACTTTTGCACAAAGAGAGCAACATTTTGTGTTTTCTTGAGAGCATATTGTCAGGCAACAGAGGAACACAACAGAGGCAATTTGGGCTGAGATAGTTGTTGCCCAGACAGTTTTATGTCCTCTCAAGCCGCCTTTGTCCTCTGAATCTTCAGGGTCCATCAAATTCTGCTGCTCCGACTGACTGCCAAGGGAAGCTGCGAAAAATTTTTGCCAGTGATGCTTTGCATGTAAAAAAAAAAAAAAAAAAAAAAAAGGAACTTCAGCAATTATTATTTTGGAGTTCTTTATAATAGGCTTTGAACAAAATACTAAGAGAATTAAGCTCCAATAATACAAGTCAGAGGGAAGGCATCCTCTTTCCTTCCCACTGTTCTTTTTCTCCACTGTGAAAATCAACATGAACAAATTTTCCCTTTTTTTCTCAGACACTACTTTCTATTTGAACAAAGATATAAGGGATCACGGAGGGGGGGGGTCATTTTCAAAATGCTGAGGCTTTTCCCAGCGTTTTATGGTTTCAAATTTCATTGGCCAGTGTCTTCTGAGGCCGGGGGAAATGCACAGACAGCACAAGCAGGACTGATGAGTCCATCTTCGTGGCTGATGGACATTGTGGCTGATGCTTTTAAGCATCAAAATTTGTATATTCTGGGCTCAAATGAATGCAAACTGAGTGGTGTCCATGAGCTGACACAGCTCAGCATCACAAAGGAAAGTGCTCGTTTAAGGATACCTGCAACACTCCAGAGCCTAACTTGGGGAAAGAAAAGCCCTTTTTGGTGACACCACCTCCCCTCCTCTTGCCATTTTTACTCTCTCTTATTATTAAGAAGAAAAATGTTTTCAAAATTCCCCATCCTTTCCCAGCACACTCCAGGAAGAGGGAGCCCAGACTGCCTGGAGCTCACATCCCATTTCTGGGATCACACAAAGCGTAAGTGCGGTTGTGGCTCAGGCAGGTTAAGGGCAGTGGGATGAGGTCTGTGTCCCAGGTGAGGGTGGATGTGGCTCCCTGGATGTGTTCAGGCCATTTAGCTGTTATTTTACTGGTCGTGATTTACGCCCTGGTGATAATCTCTGCCTGCTGAGTTATTTATGACCGGTTTTTCTGGAAAAAAAGTACTTCAGCCCTTAATAGGCACATTGCTTTTGGCTAAGCATGTGGGCACCAGGGACAGAAAACAACCAGCCATTTACTGTGTCTCAGGACTTCAAGCTGAGGACAAAAAAAAAAAAACCTGCATCACTGGAGTTCACTGCTAAATGATAACTTAAGCCAATTATATGTGCCTCATTCATCTTTTAGATAAGAAGCAGAGAGAAATAGTTTTCCTATTTCCATAATCATGCCACTAACTAGACAAAACGTGATAATCCATAATGAGCTAGGGAGAGAATTAAATGGAGAACAGGGTCTTTTGATGACTTGCCAGTTTTCTCGAGCATCATTCATACAGGTTATTGACACAGGACCAATTTTTCATCCCTGCTTCAACAGGATTTCCATTATTACAGTTGAAAAATGGCAGGCACAAATGTTTGCAGGCACATTTTGGTACCTTAATTCAAGATTTCCTCAGATTTACAAGTCTTTAATTGTATGTACAAGTCAGGTAGCCAGAAATGTATGTGCAGACAACTGCAAATACTATTTCTGTGTGATTGCAAGCTAGTCTCCAACTCTGGCCCTCAGTAATCACCAGGTGGGTTTTCCTCCTCTTGAAACACCCTCAGTTTGTCCCCCTTATTGGCCAGAAGTGAACTGGAAATAAATTTCTGAGATATCAACTCCATGGGAGAATTTGAAATGGTTTTTATGAAGTGGCTGGAAATAGAAACCCCAAAATTTCTGAGCAAATTTGTGGAACAAATACAGCTTAGTCTGAGTTTTCTAAAACTTTGGAAACAAAAATACTGTGACTCCGGGAGTGATTGGGACTCCTGTGTTTTCAGCTCTGCAAGGAGCATGCACCTTGGCCACCTCAAAAAGTCTGTCTTTGAGGTTTCCTTTTCTCTGAGCCCAGACATTCCTTCAGCCCTGCCGGAAGAGGGGAGGAGATCTGCAACCACGCGCTGAACACCATGTTGCCACTAACATGTCAATTTTCTCTTTCTCTCGGGACACCAGAACTTTTTTTGTGATAAGAGGACAACCTCATTCAAAAAGACTTCTCCAGCTCTCACTTTCATGAAAAAAAATACTAGAGACTGGAGTTTCCAGCCAAGACAATATGGTGCTCTATCCAAAAAATGCAATGCCCCAGTAGCCCTCACCAGGCAACGTGATGGAATGTGAGTACATGAGCATCCTCATGACATTTTTCTTAATTTTTCTCTTTTTCCTCAGTTTCTCAGGCACCCAGTTTGAGGTTGGGATGCACAATCTGGTAAATATGACAGCAACAAGGGACTTCTTTAAAAGGCTTTTCCTGGTCATTACTCAGTGATTGCCTTACAGAAAACTCCAGCGAGCCTGAAGGAAGGAGAGAAATTCTTTCTGAAAAGCATTAATTCCCTTCTTTTTTTTTTCCCTAAGGAGAATGAGTTAGATTTTTCAGCTTTTTCCAAGTAGAAGCTGCAGGGGTGGAGTTTTCTTCAGCTCAGACATCTCAGCTAGAGCCGTTAAGAGATGGACAGAGGGGATAAACCTCTGCAGAAAATATTTTTTGACTGACAATTCCCAGAGGGTCCCCCTGGTTTCCACAGCACCAAAGCTCTCAGGGGTTCCGGTTGTGTGTGAATTAAACTTTGAACGCTTGTGCACATCAGAAACAATCAGGTCAGCATCAATTTGCAGTTTGTACAAATTAATACTACATCATGAGAAAATTCAACACAGCAGCTTTTGTGCAAAACTACCCTGGGGTGCTTTGCAAACAAAGCACATTAAAATGCCACGTGCAAGGTCTGCACTCCACCAAATGATAAATATTAAGGCCCTAAACAGAAGGGATATTTATCTGCATGTATTTATTGATTTTTATTCCATCCTGACTGTGGTTGAAATCCAGATTAAAAGAACAGCCACACCACCAACAGGGTGTCCCCACAGCCTGTGGACCCATTTTTGGTTAGACGCACACAGGGCGTGGATGGTTGCCAGCACCGACTGCTCTCTGTCAGCAGCCTGAGCATCTTGCATAGCTCTGTGGGTGTCAAGATCACACACTGCTGTGAAAAACTCATCAAAATCTCTACTGTGAGGGTGGTGAGGCATTGGAACAGGTTGCCCAGAGAAGCTATGGATACCCCATCCCTGGAAGCGTTAGAGCCCAGGCTGGAAAAAGCAACCTGATGTAGTGGAAGGTACCCCTGCCCACAGCAGGGGTTGGAACTACATGATCTTTAACATCCCTTCCAACCCAAACCATTCTAAGATTCTGTGAAAATAACTTTCAAGCATCTCTGTGCTGGGAGGGGAGAGGGTCCACCCGTGGGGCTGTTGGCAAAGGCAGCCTTGAAGCTGCTGGGGGTGGGAGCATTTTCAGGGACATCTGAACACACCGGCCTTGAGATGGCCTTATCTACTGGGCTATAAAAGCATGCAAAGCAGGGCAATAAAGAGATGAGGAGTGATAAGAAACATGGAGGAGGAGAAAAAAAGGGAGCCTGACAAAGTTCGCTGCCAGCGCAGGGTGGGCATTTCCTTCATCGGGGTAAACAAAATACACCCAGTGTCTTTGCAGCACCTCACTGACTATTCCTGTCCAAGCTTGGTCAGGATAGGGTTGTTTCTTTTCCCTCAAAAAGCTGATCTCCACACCTTCAGTGTGGTTTGCAGGATAAAATCACTGCCATTTTGGGAGTGCAAATCAGCTATACCTGCCACAGAGCCGGCAGAGATTTACCACCATCATTTAGCACACCACTCATAGATTAAAGGGGCTTGTCCTTTTCACTTCACCTTATTTATGATTTTTTAATAATAAAGCGTTCAGGGAGAAATTATGGTTCTGTTAAGCCATAGATGTGTTCAGGTTCATCCCCTGTAAATGTACCTGAGGGCTGGAAGTTCATCAGTTCAAATGCAGGAATGAATCTGAACTGGAACCAAGCAAACATTGGAACTAGACCAGCTTGGACTTATACCAGCTTTACAAAAACCCCTTTGCTTTGGGACTTCAGACAAGGTGCAGCCCAGTTGTGTTTTGATCTGGACTTCACACAACCCAGCATCACCCAAACGTTTATGGATTTTTAGTGAAAATTTAGTGAGGTTGTGTTTTTCATGGCTGTTTAACCACGTGGGCAAGTCCCTGTGCAGCACTGGAGGTGTGCACAAGGGAGCCAAAGCAGGGACACGTCTTTAAGGCTCAGAGCTCCCCTGTCTGCCAGGCAGCCTGGCAGACATGTTTATTATTCCCAAGGGTCCGGGGAAAAGAAAAAAAAAAAAAAAGAAAAACAAAGGAAATAAAAGGACAGTGTGTGCTGAGCCCTGTGCTTGAAAAGTCTCTCAACAGCATCCGAAAGTGCTGAGCTGGCGTGTGGTTTTTAGCATAGATGGGGGTCTCCATGGAAAAGCTCCTGTGCAGGAGAGGATGACCCTGTGGCTTCAGCAGGGTGAGCTGCTACACGAGGCACTGACACCAGACACATCCTGTCCTGAGGGTTCTGTGACACCCCTGTGCTTCCCCATCCCCTGCTTTATTCAGATATTAAGCCTATGCTGTGCTGTAACGCTCTCCTGTTTAACTTAAGGGGGCTGCAGATATCCAGGGGTGGCACATTCAGTGAGGTAAGAAAAGGGGTGAAGCCCTGCCAGGCTTCGGTGCCCAGCTGTGGGTACAGGGATGTGCCACTCCCAGAGCTGAAACAGGGTCAGGGTAACTTTGTCCTTGTGGTGCATGAGGACAGTGACATTTGTGAGGCTTCAGTTAATGCAGGACTGGTCTGCCACATAGATTTGCAATAGCCAACACAGTCTGAAACCCAATAGCCCTCACCCAGACTGAGGGGAGTGTGGAATTCAGCATCCTGTTAATTAACGTGGCCTTTAAAATCAGTTTTCCCCAGCTCAGACCCACACCTTGGCTCACCCAGGTTGCCAGCCTGCACTGCCCATGGTGGCACATCTCAGCTGGTGACAGAGTGCCTGGGCCACATGGCACTGACCAAATTCACCCCAGTGCTGCCAAGCCACAGCCAAAGGGGCACAGCCTTGCACTTGTGTATACCCCCCAGGCTAGATTTAGGAAGAAGAGGTTGTTACTGTTTCCACTAATTGGCTGTTTCCAGCAGCCACTATCCCCACAAGTGATCTGAAGGGTTCCTATTCCTGTTTGCTTCATTTCAGAAGGTGCCCAGAGCCCCCCAGCCCCCTTGGCTGATATGTAGGCATCATATTCTCAGTATTTCTCAAGTCAAGCTCTTGAAGCAGATGCTTTTGTTAAATTTATTTCTACCAGGCCACTTCGTTGGAAATTCATGTCTATGAGCATCATGGGCTGGTCAGGAGCAGTGTGACATTTACTCAGGGTGGGTGGGCTGTCCCCATCCTCAGGGGATTGCAGGACCCAGCTGGGTAAACCCTGGTCCGCCCTCCTTGATGACTGTGCTCTGGGCAAGAAGTGGACCTACTGAGACCCCTTTCAACCTCTATTACCCTGTGACCCCATGAGACTAAATTCACCCCAGGGTACTCCCAGGGACTCCTTAGGACTCACATCGTTGCTGTTAAAGGGCTGGACCAATCCTGACTGCTAGTTCCTCTCTCTCTCTGCCAAACACTCCCTTCCCCCTTTTGCCATGGACAATGCCATGCCCTATGTGTGCTTATTCCCATCGCTAGGAACACATTTTGTTAGACAGGGCGTATCTGCCAAAAAAAAAAAAAATTAAATAAAGTAAATAATGTCACAGGTTAAAAGGGATTAGGTGGATGGACTCATCTCATTATTCACACAAACTCAGGCAGCAGGAGCTGGCACCTGAATATGCAAACAGAACACAGCCCTAAATATCCTAATATATTTTAGAGTGGTCATTTCTAATTAGCACTTGAATCCAACACCCTACTTAGCTTAATTAGGGACATAACAGAAAGCTGTTTGAGCTCAAATGCATATTGAAGATGCAGATCTCTAGCATGTGGTGCTGCCCTGCTCCACAAACCAGCAGCAAGCAAAGCCTCTCAGCATCCAGCACAGATGCAAACTGGTCCCAGCATGGACCTAAACTGGTCCCATGAAGCCAATGTATTAAAAATCTGCACCATTAACTCCATTAAGATGCTTTCAATGTAAATCTGAAAGGTTTTTATGAGAGTTATGTTACTGGGGGAAAAGAAGGCAAACCCATGGTTTAGGAGATACAGTATTTATTTTTTGCATATCTAATCCAGAAGATTTTACAGTCTAATTTAAGCCAGGAAACAGAAGGAAGATAGATGAGGAGGAGGAATAGCAGAGGAGAATCATAGAATGGTTTGGGTTGGAAGGGATGTTTAAAGGCTATCTAGTCCAACCCCCTGCAATGAGCAGGAACATCTTCCACTAGACCAGATTGCTCAGATCCCTGTCCAACCTGGACTTGAATGTTTCCAGGAATGGGGCATCCACCACCTCTCTGGGAAACTGATATCAGTGTTCCACCATTTGCACTGTAAAAAATTTCCTCTTTATATCCAGTCTGAATCTATCCTCTTTTAGTGTTAAACCATCACCCCTTGTCCTGTCCCGATGTGCCCCCTCTGGGGAGTCTCTCCCCATCTTTCTTACAAGCCCCTTTAAGCCCCGGGCAGCCCCAGCCGCACAGGGGGCTGTTTCAGGGCTGATGCCAGGAGGGTTAAAAAGGCATCGTGTGGCTCCGCAGACCTGCCAGGCCAGACAAAATAGGCGTCATTTCCAAACCTTGCTGTTTTTAAGCTGAAGGGAACACACCCTTGCACATCCATGGGGCGTGAAACCAATGCCAAAAAAAAACCCGCTCTGCTTTGTCTGTACACGCCTCATTTTCAGAGATGGATTCAGCCGAGCACTTGGGAGGATTTCACTGTGAATGGAGAGAAGGGGTGCGATCGGCTCCATGGAAACCCAGCCAGCTGGGATTGGCGGGGCCGTATCCAGGCTCGGCAGCAGCGAAACCGCCGAAAGTACAAGTACGGTTAATATTTAAAACGGAGCAGGGACGTGGTAAAACCTAGCAACCCCGCGGCAGTGGTTATGCAATTCGCCATTAATAGCTCAAAGGGATCCAGCATCGTCTTAACACCTCCCCTCCCCCGTTTCTGTATGTGAGGGTTTTTTTTTTTTCTTCCTTGCTGCTAAACCTTAAAGTGAGAGGAAACAAAGAAATTGCTATTACATAATACAGCCAAGTCGCACTCCTGCTGTTTTGGAAACATTTTGGGGGGGAGGGGTGGTGGGCAACTCGAAAGCTAAGAAGAGCCATGTGATAGGATTCTTTTTTTTTTTTTTCCTTTTTCTTCTTCCTTCCATTTTCTAATTTCCCAGTTAAATACATTCATTAGCTCCAAGATCTGCTGAACCTCATCTATTACTGAGACATTAAGTAAGCAGGATCTTTGGCATCAATAATTATATCATACAGGTCTACGAAAGGTAGGGTTATGCATTGTCACGACTGCCCCGTTTCTTAAAGAAAAAATGAGATTATTGAGGGTGGGGGTTTGGTTCAGGCGTCACATGGGCTTTGCACACCCTGCATCACCACCGGGTCAGGGTGAGCCACATCAATTCCTCTGCAGGGACGTGGGGCAACACCAGCAGTGGGCTCGCTTGTGGAGATGCTCAGCTCTGATGTGGGGCTGGCTGCAGAGGAAATATGGGCATCCCTGAGCCCTTAGAGCAGCCTCAGGGGTCCTTGGCTGCCACCAGCCTTTGTGTGGAAGCCAACAGCTGCTGAACCACAGGCGTGATCTTGCTCTGCTGTTTATTCTCACGTCTAATAGTGCAGCATAGAAGAGGGTGGGTGGTTACTACTTGTGCCACCGTATTTCTCAGGAGACATCCCCTGTGTTTAGATTTGTTTTGGTGTTCCTGAACACAGGTCTGAGCATGTTACCCAAGCAAAGGACAAGGACTCAAGGAGGTATATCACCCCTTGGGATCTACCAACAGATACCTTCAAAGTGGCATTTCTGTAGTCAGTGGGCTGTCCCATATGGAAACAGGAAAAATAGACAGCCTGCTGCTCCTTAGCAGAGACTCAGCCTTTCATGGGTCAGGTCTAAAGCTCTAGTTTAAAGCTGTGCTTTGTGTCAGTGCTGGGGAGCCCTGGTTACTGGGAGGAACTAGGTTTTAGCCAAGGTCAGGCTGGGTGCTGCAGTGGCACCTGGGGGACCACAGTCACTTATGGCACTCCTGCAGGGTGCTCCAACACAGGCAGGGCAGTGCTCTGCATTTTCCATTAGCAAACCCTCACACATCTCTTCCTGTGCCTCAATTCTCTGAGTGTAATGTGGAATCAGTTATTTCCTCATTTTTTGGGGCTGTAGCCTATGAGACACTCAGTGTATAAGAACATCTGAAGTTTGCACAAAATAATTTAAAACACCTCCAAAATAATTTAAAACACCCAATTCTCAACTCCCATGGAATGCAACTATACTTTTCTTCCTGCTTCATGTTTTTCCCGCATATAAGAGGGGCCTTCCCTTAGCCCCTGAGCCAAAACCCTTGGAAAGGTCTTGAAAACAAGATAATATATGTTGTCTGGATCCTTTTGCTCTTTTCTGTGTTAGCTAGCTAACCACCCTAGGAAAACAAGCCATAAATCAATTGAAAGCCTAACCTACAGTCTGCCAATCTGAAAAGCAGACACTGCCCCAGGAATGTGACCGCAGCTCACTAAAACAATGGGAACAAAGGGAAAAAAAAATCTAAACAGTTCTGCCTTGTGCTTTGTAATTCAGCAGAGCTACAGAGACATCAGGCAGGCAGTGATCTCCCACAAGCTCCACCACCACCTTAAGCCCACGGTTTTCTCCTGAGCAGTGAGGTGCAGAGGGCTCTGGTTTCCAGGTGCCGATGGATTTCAGCCTCCAGCTCAGCTGGAGAGAATTAAGGCAGCTCAGACTTCTCCTATAAAGAGACCAGGGTCCCTACCAGAGGGCTTTTTTGCTTTTCCTCTCTTGTTTCCTGGTCTTTCAGCAGAATTAATGCTCTTCTAGCTTTTTTCTCAAGGAATTTCTACTTGTCTGTTTTTAGAGGCACTAAGACGCTCTGCATGCCTGCTTTGAGCAAGGCAAGAAAGCACAGGGGCTGGGTGGGTGTTGTTGGGTGAGGTACACAGAGACTGTGGTGCAGGGCTGCTGGTTCCCAGTGTGTCCCAGGGGGTTTCCAGCAATCCCCTCAGCAGCAAGGCTGCCCAGGGTGATGACAGGGATGAAACTCAAAGTGCAGGGATGGGTCTGTGTGAGGGCACCAGCCACGCTCAGGGACAGCGTTTTGAATAGCACAGGAATAACAGCTCATGCTGAGATCTGGCTTCAAGCAGATTGAGTGTTGGTGCCATAGGGCAATCTGTTATTTTCTTGTATCCTTGGATGAAGAGCTTTTAAAGACTGTGAGCCTCTAAATAGTCTGCAACACTCAAAGCGCTTCCATGAGCAATGAAGCAATGAGAAAGAGATGTCATTTGCAAATGTGACTGTGTCATCAGCGAGGTTAATGTATCAAACTGGACTAGTCTTCAGAACAAAAAACTGCCTCAAAGACCAGAAATGAGGAAAAAAACATATGAATTTAAGGGCTTTGACAACAAAGCAGTATGGAACAGCAGCAGGAGACAGCTTTTGCTCCCTAATGGGTGACTACGAAAGTAAGTTTGCTGTAAATAAATGCTAGCATTGCTTCAGGACTTCCGATTTTATAATCGGGGATCTCAGGTCCTTGTAAATCAAGATCAGAGTAGGGCAAGCTGTGGGATACCTGTTCCCAGATCAGGCCAGCTGGAAATGAAGCCAAAGCCAACAAGTTCCCCAGGCTGGGTTTGTGGGGGCTGTCTGGGGGAAGTAGTTATGGCTGATGCTCCAGGCTGCCCCGTGGAGCCCTTTCATTATTTAGGCAGAAGAAAGAAACACCCCGTTTTCCCCTTGCTTGCACTAAAGCCAATCCTGTCAGCCAGAGAAGTGGCCTGTATTTTTAATACCTTTTTTGCACTTCATTACTGAGGGCCTCGAGCAAATTATGTCATCGGTGATGACATAACGAATAGAAGTAGTTGCAGGGCAGTATAAGTGAAGGGGAAATTAAGCCATTTAGCACACTGGCGGGAGACTGTGTTTGGGTTGAGGCAAGGATTTTTTTCTAATTAAAAAACCGGAGAAAATCTCCTTGCCTCTAATGGAATAAGTGCCAAGGCAACTTCATCTGGCCCACAGACTCTCCCCCCACTACCACTGTCTGCTGTAAGAAAAGCAGGAGGGAGGAGTGGGCAGAGTCTGATTTCTATGTAAAGACTGTACAGCCAGACCTGCCCTAGAGCTGCAAAGCAACCAGACACTGGAATCCAGCCAGTTTTGTGTCGTTTCTGCAGGGCTGGCCAAATGTGCTACTGCTATTTTAGCTTCATCTGTTTCTTTCCCCTTTTCTAGCCTAATTGCTATGGCTCCTTCATTTCTGGTTAATGGAAAGGGTTAAACTGCTTATTATACTGGAATCTGAATTTCAGAAAAAAAGCTATGGTGGTTTTGTGTTGCCTGTAATTGGTGAAGCAATCCTGATTTCTGGTACCATGGTTGATATTTGGAAATACCCTTTAACAGTTTATGCAAACGGAGCTGCCCTGTCCTTTCCTGTGAATTACCGAAGCCTGTGGAACTTAACCCTCACAGCTGCCCCATGACTCTTCACCTGCACCTCAGGCTTTCTGCTCTGTTTTTATGATGTTTTATGACAGTTTTTCGTGTCAGGTGAGGCTGGACATAAAGCATAAGAAAGGCTGCAGTGCTGGTACGAAAATATTTTTCATTCCTTAGTCTGGGAGACTTACAGAATTTTCAAAAATAAGGGAGGAGCAGTGTTAACTCATGATCACAGGAATGAGAGTCCTGTTCCCATCTTGGAGAAAAGTGCCCTGACCACATCAAAGTGTGGAAATGGGAGTGTTTGGCTGGTTGTGCTCATTATGCCCCATGGAAGTGGTGATGCCAACCTGTGAGCAAACCGTAGTCGCCTAACAGCTTTGTTTTTTTTCCTTCCATGCATTTATTGTCATTTTTTTTGAAATCATGTCAGTGCTGGGTGTGGAGACCGAGGGTGTCACCTTGTTTTAGATGACACAGTACTCTGCAGCACAGTGCTGCATTGCCTCGCTGAGGTTCAGGAAAGACCCCTTTCTGTTTGCTGGAATATGGAGACTGGGTGAAAAATGAAATTTTCCATAGCAGAGATGCTGCAGCCCAACATTGACAGAGACTGAAAGATGTCTTTTTGTTGGGAGCAGGACCACCATGCTCCCCATCTCTTTCCCAGGTTGTCAGCTACTCTGATAATGATTTAGACTTAAATATTCCTAGTAGACTATGATGGTAATGAAACCTTTGAAGCCAGTGTGGTATTAGCTCTGGATGTTGCTTTGAAATCTGACATCGTGATAGGGAAAACTGCAAATCAGTAGTAGGGTTGGCACTGAAGCCTTGCTCAGGAAAGAGTGGGGCTAGAAAATACACCTCTTCCATAGGCAAGACATCCCACTGGCTCACTGCAAAAGGTTATCTATATTCTCTTTTTTTTCAATGTCTGGTGCTGGGTGGCTTGGGAAGAGTTTTAGGACAATGCAAAAGTGGTCAGGGAGCATCTTCCCAATAGCTGGCGATCTGTGACAACTCATTTTAATCACCCTCACTGGACCTTTTTTTTCAGGAATTCTATGGCTTTTTTAATTCCTTTTTATTTCCGGTATCCATAAGATCTTGTAGCAATCACAGGTGGTTTCCAAGGCATTAATGCACACAAATAGAGATATAGGCCAGTTCTGTTTTGGTAACATTGAGCAAGTTCCTGCAAATACTTTTCCACCTTAATAGGAGAGCAGACATCAAATGGGATCTGGCTGGACCCCAAAACAAATAAATAGTGCTGATGTTCAGAAAGGAAATGCCAGTTGTCCTTAAATAGTCAAGCATTGTTCTCAGACTTCCTGCAATAATCTCTGCCTTTTTACCCCAAAAGAGTTTTAATTGTGTGGGTCCCAGAATTCTCTGATGTCTGCATGCTGTGTTTGTGTAATATTTGTGATTTTTATACTCTTTCCTCTTTGAACAGTCCCTTGCCTAACACACAGCATGTGGCATTCGGTGGCACTGGAGGACATGAAGTGGATATTCTGTGTAACCTGGATAAAGTATCCCTAAGGTGATGCCTGTCTATAAAACTTGATGTCACCAGTTCTGGTTAGTGCCAGGAAGATACAGGCACTAGAGAGAAGCTCCCCCAGTGATGAGGCACATGGGCAATATGTGGCCATGTCAACAGTGACAGATGGCATGATGAGGACACTTGGGAACTTCACTGTTTAATCAGCAGTGCCCAAGCACACACACAGGAGCTCACAAAGGCAACAGCAACTCTTGGGAAAACTCAGGTGATAAAATCCTGAGAGAGGACAGTGTGACTGACATGTCAGAGTCGCCCAGAAACACTTGGAGCAATAACCAGCGTGGCTGGACTTGGAGGCTTCCCCTGAAGGTGAACCTGAAACAGCTGCTGAGAAGCTTTAGAGTGATATAAAACAGGGAATGTTGCAGTGGGGGGAGGATGGGGCTGGCAGCTCTTGTACCTGGTGGGAAGATATTGCCAGCAAGGAAACATCATCATGGGAGATGATGATCTGGGACCCAGCCAGAGCAAGCATCCAACACCACGGCAGAGGGTATGTGCCAAGTGTCAGCTGTTCTCTAGAGCTGGATGGGAGAGAAGAGAAAAAGCCTTTAGTCCACAGGGATTGAGCCCTAGTGGGAGCAGAGCAGTTTTTGTGTTGCTCCAAATGTTGTCTGATCGTAAATAAACCATGGATAAAAACCATTCAGGAGCTTGCGGGCAAAATGTAAAACAAGTAGGAATCCTGTGTTCCATTCTGCTGTCTGTATTTTTCTCCTGGGAATCGTGGAGTATTTTCCCATTTTAATTATCCTCTTCCCATCCAGTTCTTACTCTTCTGGAAATCAGTGACTGGCATAAAAAGGGGATGTGACAAACACAATCCAATCAACATTCACTGGTGATTCATGTTAACAGGGCGGTGAGGGGACACAACTATGGAAACCTTCTCCCCCATACTTGGCCAATTTGGGTGTTAACCTGCATGATGTGGGTCCTGGGAGCAGTCCAGGACCACAACACCTTTTTGTAGGACCTAATGCCTTGATGAAGAGAGGTTTATCCTATATTTTTGGTGAGGAACACTGGCCCAAGCCAGTGCCGTGAGATGTCAGGAGCTTCACCTGACTCTTCTCCCCAGTCCTTGAACTTCTTGGTGCATCCTCATGTGGAGTCCAGTGACACAGTTCTGCGCTCCTGCAGTGGCAGATAACAATGGGTATGTGTTGCTAATAAATTGAAGCATCTGCCACCAAATATATTCGGATTTGGAGGCTAATTTGACATTTTTGCTGATGGGTTGTCCAAACGGCATATCTTATTTAAGTTATGCTTACAAATACACCACGACCTACGAACACTTCAGTAATGGGTTTGAGCCAGGAGTGAGTTGTGCTTCACTGAAGTAATTATTTATTCACTTAATGGGGACTGATGGTTCTGCTCAGCTGGGAGCTGTACATAATTAAAACCATGGTCCCTGCCCCAAGAGGGTTCCAGTCTGAAAGATGAAGCAAAGGCTGTGCCAGAAGAAGTTGTGGGAATCCTGTGTGCTCATATTGAGTGTTCAGAAAATTACATTTAAAAAAAAAAACCCAAAACATGAGCCCTTCACATGCAGTGTGAGACACGGACCATTTGGGGCTCATGTGTATTTAACACAGGTTTTTGCTCATAATCTGCAACACTGAATGAGAGGTGGTTGCTGTAGGTCAGAGGTCATCCCAAAAGCTATAAGATAAACTCAAACTTGAAAAAAAATTATATACCTATCCCTAAAACTATGCTCAGGGTAACCTGAGGGGAAACATTGCCCAAAATGGAGCTGCCCCTCTTAAACCCAGCCCAGGAAAGTGTGGGAGGCAGTGCCAGACACATTGCCCCAGGCAGAGCAGCACTGATCAAAGAGACCTGGGCTACAGCAATCCCCAACAAACAGATGTTCTGCAGCTGCCAGGAGCCACTGCCTCTCCCCAGGTCTGAAGAAGGGCTTGTGTGCCTGAAAGCTTGGCTGTTTTTTTACTAATTACATAATTTGGCTTAATAAAAGCTATTACCTCTCCATACAAATCTTGTGTCTCTTTGAATAGGTTGGCACATTTCCTAATAGAACCAGAAAATGCTTCTTAAACAGGAGTTTGACCATTATTGTTATTAAAATAGGAAAAGAAATGGAGGCTTGTTCACAACAAAGTGATATTTATTGCTCAGTTTAATTGCTTAATGTAAAGTGAATGACTGGGGATTTGAAGGGGCTGATCTGCAGTTTGGTCACCCTTTGAAACAAAGCCACTCCTGGCGAAATTGCATGTTGGAACTCAAGGACTGAAATGGCTTGGGCACATGAGAGAGGAACAGGATCCTTAGCTAAGCCCGAAGTGAGCTGGAGTAACTGTGGTAGGAAAAATTCATCCTGGAAACACTCAGTGTCGGGGCCATCGCCGTGTCTGGACCCACACCCTCGAGCAGGGTGGGAGATGCTGGTGCAGGATGCCCGTGGGCTGACTCAGACCTTTCCCACTCAGCCAAAATCTGCAGGTGGAGGCTGTGGCTGCAGAGGGGACCAGGCAGGTGATGGCACGTCCTGCACAGGTGCTCCCAGGGCAGAGGGGCAGGTACAGGAGTGGAGCAGCAAACAAAGCTGAGCAGGGGGATGTAAGCACAAGTGATGTCAGCCCCAAATGCCTGAGCTGTCCACAGGTGTGAACAGGCAGTAGCTGAAAATCTGTCCAGGTAAACCTCTGACTCCTGTGCCATGGGCACCACAAAATCTCCCCCAACCACAGCCACACATACCAGTAGAGCCCCAGCTGAGCTCTGCTGCCAGTGCCACACTCCTGCCCTTGTTTTTATGGGGAATAATGTGGTGCAAGTTGCACTCAGCTGGAGGAGTAAGGTTTTTTGCCCCAGCCCTGCTGCTTTCCAAAGAGTGACCAGGTATCACCCCCACTCCTGGTTACCCCCACCGGCAAGACCCCTCAACCACCCCCTCAGCTGGGGCTTTGGCCCCTTTTGTATCTCAGGCTTTGGGACAAGCTTTATGGCCTTAGGACCAATAGGGAATAGTTCAAATAAGTATTTTGTGCCCAGCCCCTCCCCAGCAAGGACTGAACCTAACATTTCCCACGGGTGATTCAGAAGCATTGCAGAGAGGGGTTGGGAGCTGCCCTGCTCCGAGCTCTGTCAACATGCAATAAATCCAGCAGGGTGGCTGGAAAGCTGCTTTCATCAATGGCAATACTGACAGCATGAGTTCAGAGGCTGGGGAGGTTTGACTCCTGGACACAGGAGCTCATGGTCATGGAGAGTGCATATTCACCTTCATCCACCCCAAGAGCCAGAGGGACACCCTATGTCCACGTTGACGACCAGGAAAGACTCCCCACTCAAACCTGAACCCTATACATCAAACAAAAAACAGTTCAAAGTCCTTTTCCTATGAATGAGAGCAAGGATTTTCCCTAAAGACACGCTGAGTATCACCCATCCCGCCATGCTCAGGGCTCTTGGCACAGCTCCTCTGCAGCCGGGTGGATGGGACCCGAGAGCTTTCCGACAGCACCGCAGTTTTCCTTAAGTGGCATCTTGTTTATTAAAATGCAACTGTGAGGCTCTGAGCTATTCCCATAGCACTCTTAGTAATCAGCCCTGGTATGTTGAAGGGCATATTTGTCATGTCTCAGCTGGTCTCTTGGAGAAACAGTCACAGGTCAGGTTACCTACCTAATTTATATGTCAGGGGCTGCAGGAATGAATCAACAGCGTTTTTTGTATTTTTCCAGACAGTAGCTTGTTATTCCCGGCATGTTGAACCCTAGGAGTTCCCCTGCTTTTGTGATCATTTGCAGTCCCTCCTCATTTGGCTGATGTTACAGCAATTCAAGCAGAAAAATGTGCTATGAGCACAGAGAGCTGACGTCTCCCTCATAGATGACTCTGCAAAGCAGCTTGTGTGTGTGCAGCCCGTGGTGCAAGAACCTCTACACACACCTCAGTGGCAGCTCACCCCTCCAGCAGTCCCAGGCACCACTTTGGGGGACCATCTGAAAGGCCAGGCAGCAGCATCCTGTTTCCAGAGAGAGAGAGAGGTTATGGAGAGGGCAGAAGCAGTGGTGGGTGACTCTCTGAGCACAGTCTGGGGTTGCACAGATATGTGCACACACCACGGTGCAATTCCTTCAGTGCAAATGCAATTTGTGTCCATTCGACAGGTGAGGAAATTTTATCTATGGAAAACACAACCTGCCAAGCCTGCACCACCTTGACCAGGGAAGTGGTGGGATCACTATTCCTGGAAGTGTTAAAAAAATGTGTAGATGTGGCATTTAGGGACATGGTTTAGTGATGGGCTTGGCAGTGCTGGGTTAATGGTTGGACTTGATGATCTCAGAGGACTTTTCCAACCTTAATGATTCTATGATTCTATGATACTTGATTCTATGATCCTTATCCCATTAGCGCCCTCGGGGGATGGCCAAAATGAAAGCAGAGAGCTGAGACAAGAGGCTGCCACCTCCAACAGCCCATCCCAGTGCCAGGGCGAGAGGCTGCCCAGCACTGCCACATGGATATTCCTGCTGGGACTGAAAGTGATCCTGTTTGAGAGACTTCAGGCAGATCTTTTCCAGCATGTGAATCTGTGTTTGTTTATTTTTATCCGGCCATATGTGTTTGGGAAGATGGATATAGGAAACCGTTCCTGATGGAAGCAATATCTGAAACGAAAAGCAGTAGGCTCTGCAATTCCCTAAACGCCGTGGGATTCCTTTATATCCCCCCTGGTGCTGGGTGAGGCAGGTGCAGGAGGAGCCCAGCAGAAGGGGATGCTCCCTGCAGCCTGCAATAAAGAAAGCAAACACCTCAGTGCTCCTGAGGCTTAAAAAAGCTTTGCCCAGTCTCAGGGCTGTGGGGCGACCAAGGGTTCCCCCACATTGCTGAGTGTCCCTGTGCTTGGGGTGGTGCACAGGGAGGGTTTAACCTGGGATGGGAGGAGGGGAGCTGGGCAGAGCCGTGGCTGCCTCCCCAGCAGGAAATTACAAAGTGAAGAGGAAGGTGTTTTACAAACACTCCATTTACTCCAGGCTGGTAGGGGGTTAAACAAAACTTCGAGGAGCGGGCTGTGCCCCCAGGGGCCGTGGGAAACACAGTCGGGTGGGGAGGGGAGGAATAAATCCCAAGAGGTGCAGCTTGCCATCGTGGGGATATGCAGACGAGCAAATTATTAGCTCGTTTAAAGATCACCCGTTAGCTGCCTGTGGAAAATACTTTCCAAAGCCTTTTGTGCAGCAGTTTCCCTGTGGAAGGGCTCTCCCAGCTCCCCAGGCCTCCTGGGCTCTGGCAGGGGAACGCCCCGCAGCCAGGGCTGGAGAGGCTTGAACCTGAACTCATTTATTTAGCTTTGACTTTTCTCTTGCTGGAGTACCTGGACTTAGCCCAAACCTCAAAAGTAAGTTATAGCCAAATATTTTTGAGGTTGGTAATGAGATACCAAAAGAGATTAAAAAAAAAAAAAAAAAAAGAAAAAGAAAAAAAGAATCCTGTCCCGAATTCCCCTGCAGCATGTGGGGCCGATGCTCCAGGGGCATGGATCTGGGTGTGGGGGTTGTGGTGCTCCTCTGGCTCAGCATCCTCCTCCTGGATCTGACAGGCATGGCTGGGTCCAGCCAGGCCCTCCCCAAGGTGAGCCCAGTCCTCACTATTTTCACTGTAAAACAAACATTTGAACATTTCTGTCATCGTACACCCGCTGCTCAAGGTTCATTGCAACAGATCATGTCTCTCCTTATCCTAAATTCCTACTTGTCTGCTGGAGTCTCTCACTTCCCAACAGCCTAGAAACATGGTGTGACCTGTGAAGCCTCTTCCAGGCTGCAGCAGTGCACAAACCCACTCCAGCTTGCGGGCTGAACACAGGAACACCATCCATGGCACTGCCAGGGCCTGGCAGGACCCAGTGGACCCTGCTCAGGCAGAGGAACCTCACCTAATCCTCACTTAATTCTGCTTTCCCATCAGGATCTGGCCCTGCATCCCTTTCTCTGCGTAGCAATACTGGTTTTGTGCTGGGGTTCCTGGCTGGCTTTTTTTTTTTGCATTGTATTTGAATGAAACCCTGAGAAAGCAAGGATAAATGCCTTGAGACCTTCAGGCTCTGGTGCAAAGCAGCATTATAAAAATCTGCAGCTTCCCTGGGAGAACAGTCAATTAGCAGTCAGATGCCCCCCCCCCCCCAGCAAAGGAAAGGGTTAATTGCTTTGGTTTCCCCCTGATGCTTATGGTTAATGCCAATCAGATCTGGAACGATAAGAATGAAATATGATTGAAACCTCTGGCTCTTCCAAAAAACGTATGTTTTAATTAAATTGAGAACTAGCTGGTTAATCAGCACAAGGACTAATGGTCTGATTAGCAAGAAATGCCTGGTGAAAAATAGACCCTCTGGTTGGCTGGGCTGGAGGGAGAGCCGTGGACTGGGGACACAGCCCTGGGCTGGGGGAGCTGGGAGTGCTTTGGAAAGGCTATCCAGGCTCCATCGGGACCCCCCAGTGAGGAGCCACATCCTTGATCCCAAAATATGGCCATGGGAGAGGGGAAGGGGGAGGGGTGTCCTTGAATGGAGCTGCCCACCCCTCCAAGTGTGTCCCTGCTCAAGCCGGCTGTGCAAACCCTTTTCTTCAGAGAACATCAGAGGCAACCAGGGGATGCCAGGGGGGCAAGTGAAACCTCTCCTCAATTACCTTTGAAAGGGAGAGTACGAGGATGGGGGAGACAGGACTGCAAAATCAATTTGAAATTTATTGTGTCAAGGGACAAAAAACAAAAACAAAACCCAAAACTCACCACCACGCAAGAAATAAACTTTTAAAATTAAAAAATCAATGGAGAAATGTCCTTCTGGCCACCCCTTCCCCCACAGTGCAAAGCACAGGCTTCCTTCTGATTAAAGCTCAGCCTGGAGCGGTTTCAGTGGCAGGAGGCCAAGAGAAAGCTTAAGGTGCTCTCTGCAGTTTAAGGTGGAGCTGTTTACTTCGCCTTCCCCCAGAAGTATCGGGTCTGGCCGTGGAGCAGCATCCCGCTGGCTCCCCGGGCACGGCTCTGGTTTTACACCACCCCACGGGCAAAGTCAGGCGCTCAGTTCACGGGCCCGAGCTGGCACATGAGCCTTGGTGGGGTTTTGTTTTGCTGGCAGCTGCCCCCGACAGGTTTTCACCAAGAACATGAAATACAACGTGAGGGAAGGAGTGTGGGAATAAGCCCTGCCCCTTCATTACGGAGATGTGTTTGGGATTCTCCCGCTGATGCCCACTCGTGGGGGTTTGCCTGAAGCTCCGTGATGGAGGACCAAAGCCTGCAGAAGACTGGTCCACGGTGGCCTCTGACATCCCTGCTTTCCGTAAGGGTCAGCAAACACCCAGCACATTCCTGCTGCTTCTTGGACATGTGACCAGTGCCATGGCAATAAACACCCCGAGAAACACCCAGAGGAGGAGAGTTCTCAGCCTGCAAACAGACAGGAGGACATCTCCACGTCAGAAGAGGCTGAGGTGCAGGAAAGGGGCAGTTCCTGACCCTGAAACTGGGTGCAGCCTCATCAGGAGAGGTTTGACCCAGAAACCAGGACCAACACAAGCAGCCTGTGCAGAGGCATGTCTCAGCCCCTGTGGAAGGACACCACAGCAGGGGTGCTTCTTCTGGTCTCGAAGAAAGCAGCAGCACAGTGAGGTTAAGAAATAACATATAGGGGTGATGCAAATGCCAGCAGGATTTAAAAAAGGGTGAATCCCAGCTCTGAGCCTTCCAAAAGACGCACAGAAACCCATGTTTCAAACCTTCAGTGCCATCCACCCCAGTTAAAGGTGTCATTCAGCCTGTTGGCAGAGTGGCAGTATCTCCCATTTGAATTTAAATACATGAGATTAGACCTGGTTAGATCTGAACGAGGCTGTAAAATGCCATGAGCATTTTTAAATTGTGCCTGCTGTAGAATAAGTCCTATAGAGATTTTTCTGGGGGTTTTGTTTATAAGTGCTGTGGGGAAGCAGGTGAAAACCACTGAGCAGCTCCCAGAAAGCCCCAGATCCATCTGCATGCAGCCACCATTGAGACCAGAGAGCTGCCAAGCACAGAATCTATAAATCATGAATCAAGCCCCCCATTCCCATCCCTAAATCACAATTGTTTTAGAAAGAGATAAAACATATTGGTTCTTTTAATTTGCCTTTTGGTGTCTGTGCCTTTAGGCACATTTTCCAGCTTTTCAAAAACACAAGGACTAGAAACTTCTCATTTCCAAGTGAAAGCTGAGCATCACTTAATTACTTGCATCCAAGAGCTGCAGCTTTATGAAAAACTCCAAGTATCAGAAGATTTGTAATAAAATCACAGGGGCTGGCAATGCTGAGACTCAAGACAGATGCAGGATACTCCTTTTGTAAGTGTCCAAACAGAGTAGGCACCACTGGGATGCCGTTCTACTACAAGAGTAACAAATACAATGAGTTTTGGTCAACCAACACAGCAAACAGACCTAAAGTCTCTGTTCCTGGCCAGGGTCTTCCTTGTTTCCCATTGCCACTCAGCTCCCACTGGCTTTTAGTCATCACGTCAGGAGAAACACACACAGGGATTTCACTGGGAACAGGGCAAAGGTGGCTGGCACTTGCACAAGAGTTTTGGCTACCACAGGGCAAAGCACCTGGCAAGGGCGAGCGGGAAGCAGGGAGGTGCCAAGAGGAGTTTGGGGTTTAGTAAAGAAAAGCTGAGGCTCAGCCAGCCCTTCAGAGAAGCAGCCTGGTGAAATTATGCGATATTTGAAGCCTCTTCTTGTTCAGGTCCCAACTTGCACCCCTATCCAAGCAGTTTTGTTGACCTGAGCTGGTCTCCAGGCTTTGAGTTCAGGATTATAGAATCACTAAGGGGGAAGAGACCTCTAAGATCATCAAGTCCAACCATTAATCCTGCACTGCCAAGTCCGCCACCACATCCTTAAGTGCCACATCTACATGCCTTTTCAATCTCTTCATGGTTGGTGACTCCAACACTTCCTTGGGCAGCCTGTTCCAAAGCTTGACAACCCTTTTTGTGAAGAAATATTTTCCTAATATCCCATCCAAACCTCCCCTGGCACAACTTGAGGATATTTCTACTTGTTCTATAGCTTGTTACTTAGGAGAAGAGACTGAACCACACCTTGCATTCTGTCTTGCCTTGGGGTTTCTCCTTGGGCTTTCAGTCCCTTCTGACCTGACCCATTCTGTGATTCCTGTGATGTCTGAGCATCCCCAGCCACAGGCCACCACCAGTATGGGCACCAAAAGGGCTGTCTGTGCCTTTGCACAGAACATCTCTTGTTGCTATTCATGGGAATGATGAGATAATGGCCTGAAATCTTAGTTCCTCTAATATAATTGAAAATGGAGCAAAACTGCAACTCTAAAAAGGAAGTCTAAATTAGGTTGCAGAAGAGAAAAGGATATTTGACAGCAGGAGCAGGCTCTAGAAATGCAGTCATTGTTTCTACTTATGGGTTTTGAAATGTAAATAATTTAACACCCAGCTAAGCAGAGGAAAATCTGCTATTTTTGGTTTATTCTGAACAAAGACAGCTGTGTATTCTAAAACATACAGTTCAGCATTAAAAAAAAAAAACCCTACAGAAATAATGCTGGTGAGAATGTCTTTAGGTATTTAAAACCCAGTACCAGGGTCTGGGCTGCCTGTGCCTTGCATTACACTGGTACATTTGCAGCAACCTTGAGTCTTACCAGGTCATCACAATAAACCCATAACTAAATTATTTGGATGGGCTAATTGCAGGGATTTATTAAAAGTTTCAGCTGAAGTATAAAAGCTCGGGGAGAGGTTACAAAGGCAGCATTTAGGTCTTCAGTGAGGTGGTGCCAGGGCTCAGATGATCAGGCTGACTCCCAGTTAGGTGATAAATCTGGAGTCAGAACGAGACAGATCCTGCACTCATTAATAGATTCCCAAGGCAGCAGCTGCTGCCAGGTCCCAGCTGTGCTCAATCCACAGCAGCACGGGGAACCGGATTGCAACTCAAATTCAGGTCCCCACTAAAATAACCAGAGCTGTAGCAGGCACGCAGGCATGTCCCTGGGAGCTGAAGATGAAGCCTCTGCTTTCAGAGTCCTTAACTGAGCTGTTGTTATCTGGGAGTTAGCACAGTCAGGCCTGGTTTGTTTTTATGCTCTCTCAGATCTCTCAAATACACATTTTTTAATAACTTGCTGGGAGAAAGGGTTAAAAACCTCCCAGCTGTATAAAACCTCCTGCAAATGTCACTGCCCTTCCAGGCATGCTTGCTGCCTGTTGATAGACCCGGCAATGGTTTGATGAGATTTTGGTGGGATTCACTCCTGTTTTTCTGCTGGCTGAAACCAGACACGGTGATGAAACCCCAACCACAATATTAGGAGTAGCTGCTGCTCTTTCTGGGGATATTGTGCTGAGACTCCTGAGACAGGACATCTTTGCAGCTCAGGGAGGTACTTCTGGGTCCCAGCTCCTGGTCCTGACTCTGCAGAGAGGACACAGGGCTCAGGAAGGAATTTTTGCCCAGCACAAGGGCAAAGTGCCCACACTGAGGAAGGGCTGAAGCTTTGCGGGCTAATGCACACCCACCCACCAACATTCCTGCAAAGGAGGGCAGGTCTATCCTGGAGATGCTGCTCACCTCATCCCCATATCCCATGCCCATTCCCAGGTGGTGATGATGGTGCAATCTGAGCTCTCCCAGCCACGGCAGGGAGACCTCAACAAGACTTCACAGGCCTGGCTGGGGAGGTGAAACCTGCACCAGCATCTGCCCTGGCAGCGCCTGAGCCAGCCAGGACAGCTGGGATGAGCCTGCACCTCCTCTGCCATGGATGGAAAGGCAGATTAACTCCTTTAGCATTATGCAGGTATACCTTGGGTGGCCAGGGTTTCTTACAGAGCACAGAAATTCTCCTTGCCATTGCCAGGCTGCCAGGCTGTAAACACATTACCGAGCTGGAGGGCAAAACACATCGGTGCTGATTCTTCTTGGAAAACCTGACCCTGGGTGTGGGGAGCACCTGGAAATCTTCCTCCCAGCTCTTATGCTAATCCAGCCCCACGGGCCTGCTGAAGCTCATTGAAATTCAGGGGGAGTATTCCCACTGAGCTTTGTATAAGGTCGTTTTTCTCTTCGATGTTCTTTTCTTTTTTCTCTTTTCTTTTTTTTTTTTAAACCTATGCTCACTCTGGGGGAAAATGTATTTAAACACAGAAGTGCTGTGTTTGCAGCCTCGCTGCTGTTGTCTCCCCAGCGGCAATGCAGCTCTGTGAGAGGCTCCATTCCCACAGGGAGGTGGTTAGAGGGGATGGCCTCTGCTGCAAAGCTGGTCGAGCCCATTTCACCTCTCTCTAAACCCACCCAGACATTGTGGGTCCAACTGGGCTGATGTGGATTCAAATACTGCTTGGGTTGTGCTCATTTTGCATGTGAGAGAGGGGTAGTGAATGGAAGAGGTGGGCTGGCATGTCTAAGATGAGATTTTCCTTGCTTTGGGGGTTGATCTGGGCTTGTTTCAATGCATGCTTCTCATCTGCATACCGAAACAGTAAGTTAGGTCTTATATAAAAAGTGTTATCCAGGGAACTTGAAGCGCCTCTCGAAGGAGAGCGGTTATTTCCAATTTACAGATAGAAATGAGGCTTACCCAGGATTGCACACAGCAGTGGTGGCCAAGATGGGAATGTCCCTAACACTGCTTTGTTCTCACCCTCCCAAGGTCACCATGTCTCCTTGTCACCTGTGCTATTCAGTCAGCATAAATGCTACTGGACCTCAGACCTCCTTTTATCCCAGACCATCTCCCCGTCCACTCTGATTATCATTAAGTCATCTTTGGTTTTGGGGACAGCAAAGACTTGCCTGTTCTTAGCTGAGCCCACAGGCAAGGAAGGTGTAAAAGGTCCCAGCACAATCTTGCCCTGACTTCCCCGAGGTTTGACATGGAAGGCTGGAAGGTCCACAAAGCGAAAAACCTTCACCATTTCTCCCCAGTCAGCTTTCCCCTCTTGGCAGCTTTATCAGCCTTTCCTGCTTTGCCCTGGGAGATCTTTAGACTAGAGGAGCAAGGTTTGAGTGTTCACTGCTTTCTGTTTTCTCCCCCTTTCCTGCTGAGTCTCTCTGCATCTCCCATCCCTTCTCAGCACCAACACTGCCTCTCCTGCCTGCGAACACAAAGGTGAGCGAGTGAGCTCAGGGAACACAGAGTTCTCCAGATAGGAAGCAGATGGAAAAGTCTGGTACAAATTGTCTTTTCTTTAATTCATTGAAACTCCCTTAACCCCCTCCGTGTGCTTCATCAGAGGGCTGAAAATGAAGCTGCTTCTTTGCAATCCAGGATTTTGTAGCATCAGTCACAGGTGTTACTTTGCCCCACGTTATCCATAAAGGTGGTGAATATTGCAAATGGCTTCCTATGAATATGTACTTGGATGCTGGAATTAATTCACTGGGTGAATTTTGCTCCTTTCTTCGTGCTCCACCTTTCTTTGAGTGTTCACAGAGTGCACCAACCAGAATTAATGTCTGCAAAAATTGACTTTCATAACAGGATGAAAATCAATAGAATTTTTCAGTTTCTCTCTTCAGGCTGAATCACATGAACATTTTGAGCCAAAGTAGCAGAATGTGTCATGGGTTGAAGAGAAATGGTCAATCAAAATTATCCAAAATCCATGTTTTGACATTTTCCATTGTAGGGAACTGGTCAGATTTTGCTAAATCCTGTTTCCTGTGACTATGAATCATGACACATAAGTTTTCATTTCCAGCTACTTCTACAATGGATGTGTGTAGGGTCTTACAGGGCCTTTGGGGATGTCAGCAGCTGGATGCATTTGTTTCCCTTTTCCCTGCAGGATAAATTCCTTAGTTTTCCTATTTTTGGTGATACTCACTCATAAGACTTGCATAATACACCACAGGCTGGAAGCTCTTTTTGCCTTATGCGAGATTTCCTCAGGATAAAATTATAGATTTTGCAGTAGCTTTTTGCTAGAAAAACATATTTTAACAGAAAATTTCCAAACTACTCTGGAGTTGTGATGTTCACAGAAATCAGTGTTCATGGAATGTACTTTTTAAGCATGTACTGGTCTTTATTATTTTGCTACATTTTGACATCTGAGCCAGGAGGTAAATCCCAAATCCTGTGATCCACATAAACTAATCATTGTAGCTCAGAAAAGTAATACTGAAAAATCTGAATCAAACATGAGCATAATGAGTTAAAAACCTTTCAAATAATGCCCATCTCTGGTGAAGTAACAACCTGCTTGAAGAGACTCCACAAGGAGAAAAAAAATCTAAATTCATTGGATAAATTATTTGTTGCAAATTATTTCTTCAGCTCTAATTAGTAATCTTCATTTTACACAGTAGGCCTCTAATGACCTGCTTGACAACTATGATGTCTGATAGACAGTGGGGATTTGCATGAAAATGAGTTTTGTTTTCTCCCATCCCAGCCATAAAATGACAACAGTGAGGCTGCTCAGCTTTACCGTGCAAAAAACGGAATAACCAGGCACCCAAGCTCTGGGGTAAAGGAGATAATTCAGCTATATCTTGGGAAATAGAGAAAAAAACCAGGAGGCACTAATTCAAACAACAACCAAAAAAATAGTGCCCTGCACACAAAGACTAATCAGATACAGTTGCTAAGTGGAGTCATGAGAATAGCAGATGATGGAGCGAAAGCAAAAGATCCAGCTCTCAATGAAAACATGGTGACCCAGCTCTGACAGGTCTTGCACTGCTGTTTTCTGGGATTGAACAAGCTTTTGCCTTTTTATGGCAAGGGTTTTTAAATGTTGGACCTATTTCAAGAGCATTATCATCTCCTGTCTGCTGATAATTGACAGGATTTGGATTTTTCTCTGGCTTGTATATCCTGAACCCAGACAGATTCAAGAAGACAATGCTCTTGCCCGTCACGAGCAGCTAAAATAAGGTTAAAACAGAGCAAGAGAAAATCAGGATAAGACAACAAGGCTAAAGCCCCTCCTGGAGCTCTACGAGTTTCTTTCTCTGGGATTTGCAGTATTTTTTTGTGATTTCAGCAGTGTTATTCCCAGCCCAGTTCAGCACATCTTGTGCTTTGACAGTTCACTGCACCTGGAAATTATTATTTGATAAAAACTGGCAACTTCTCTCATTTTGGAAGGTTTTTTGGAAATGCGACTTTATTCTTGCTTTCTTTCTGAACTTCTGCTGGTGTAAAAGGAGGTGAAAGTGGGTGTCAGCGTAAGGTGCAAGAAGCACCGTAACACTGCCTGTGTGTTGATGGATGACATTCTTTGATCCAGGGGTGAAAGCAGGGAAAAGGTTGGAGGTTTGGCAAGCAGTCACTGGGTGACATATATAATCTATCCTCAGACAAGCTGCCAGGAGAGTCCTGATGGTAAATATGAATGGCTTGAATTGCTACAGTATTGGGGTAACTGAGACCAGAATCTGACCTCAAAAGCAATCTTAGCCAATTTATCTTTTTTTATTATTATTTTATTTAATACAATAGTGCAACCATATCAATTTGTTAAGAAAAAGGCAATTTTTAGTTGCTGGTCATCCTGTTCACTTGATTTTTCTTTTAATGATTTGGTAAATGATCTCCCAGAAAAAAAAGAAAAAAAAAAAAGATGAAAGATGTAATAAACTGCTTTCAGCCACTTCTCTGTGAATTGATCCCACTCCTTTTTCATGTATTGTTGTTCTTCTAATTTAATCACTTGTCCAGAGGGCACATGCAATTTTTTAGGAAGTAAAAATGTCACGCAAGAAAAAAAGGAGGAGGATGAGAGCGGAAATATCTTCCCTTGCCAGGCTGTGCCTCCAATATGGGAAGCATCACCCAGCACAAGCGCTGCCCTGGGCTGGGAGGTGAAGGGATGAAGATGAGCCTGCCTTCATCCTGCTGGCATCAGTATCACCAGGCTTGGCTGGGGGAAGCATAAATCATTTGAGGGTGGATGGACAGGCAGTCAGGAATACATCAACAGAGCCAGCATTGTTTGCATGAGCTTTATTTTACCAGAAAACCAACCTAAAAATAGGCTGGGGAGGGCACAGGGGAGTGCTGTGTGCCAGCAGCCCTGGCCAGGTGAGCTTCCCCTGAAGACCTTTGCAGAGGCAGCAGCAAAAGTGATTTTCCACAGATGGGTGTCAGGAAGTGAGTCTGTGCAGTGCTTGTTCAAAGGGGCAATGACTGGCCATGGTCTGCAGCCTTCAGCTGGCTGGCAATGGCAACCTCTGGCTTTCATGTACCCTTAAGGGCAGAAGCTGAAGGGTTACACGTGTCTGTGCCTGTGGACGCAGCACTTGAATGATTTATTAAATTCTTTCGTGTGTTGGTTGGTTTGGTTTTTTTCTCAGGGTCAGGAGCTGCTATTTTGAAACTCCTTGTACAGACCAGATGTGTAAATCAATTAATTTTTAAAGTGCATTTTCATGAGTGGGAGAAAACCTGCTCAGCTGGTGATGCCAGCCCAACCCCGCAGCCCCGATGCTCGCCCCACACAGGTGTTCAGTCCTTCAAAGCCACAGCACAGGTTCTTTCTTTCATTCCCCAGGGTCCCTCTGCCAAGGGACCAGAGATCTGCATCCCTGGGAGAGGAGAAGAAGCAGTGAGCAGCAATGTCTGCCTGTGGATGTGGAGGGGAGCTGCTGTGGGGTGGCCAAGAAAGGGATAGAGAGCTGCAGCATGCAGCAATTTGGAGCAGGTGGTGCAGCAGGAGAAATGTCCAAGAAAGTCCTTTCTAGGAAGTTTCCATGAACATCTGCAATGTGAAAAGCCAAGCTGGGACATGTGCCCACAGCCCTGTGTGTAGATGTCATCCAAATCTACTCCTAATCTCCTCCTGGTTTAGCTGGGCTGATCCAGGCTGGAACACCTAACAGTTCTCCCCCTGAGACACAGTAGAAAATGGGGATGTCCGTGGGCTCTCCAAACCTGAGACTGCCCTGTGTCCTCTTGTCCCCCTGGGTGTCTCCTGGGCACAGGGTGAAGCAGAGAATGACCAAAATAGCCCTGAGTGCCTAGAAAGTGATGGCAGGTGGGGCCTGGACCTGCCTCTGCACAGTGAGGGTCATGTCTCTTGGGGTTTAAAAAAAGAAACAGGCTGTGACTGTGGGCCAAGTCCTCTGCTGGAATAAATGGCCACGGTCCCACTGAACAGAGTTCAATCTATTTATACTGGCAAAGAATTTGGCCCATCAGAATGAAGAAATCCTGGACTCTGCTTTGACTCTCCAAGTTTCTGCCCCATAGGGTCACAGGACTGTGTGTCCATAGAAAGGAACTCTGTAAGAGAGCCCTGCCACTAGCACTGTTTCGTAAAAATTGCAGATACAGGGAAAATCAAACTTTTCACAGGAACACACCCATCCTGACTGGACTTTCTTAGGGGCTGTTTCTCAGTCGACTCAAACTATAAAATCCTCCCCCCGGCAACATTTGCACCCCATCACAGCAAACAGCTGAGTTCAAACCATGCAGAGCACCAGGGATGGGGAGGTAAGAAACCCAAACTCCAGTTCTCACTCTGCCTGTGGGACTTTCACCACCAGGGAAGCATCTTAGTAAAGGGTGTTTCTCTCTCCAGGAGGGTGGAGAGGGGATTTGGTTTTGCTTGTTTATTTTAGAGAAGCTTTGAAAATCTTTGGCTTCCTTTCAAATTCAAGGGAAGAGCTGCAAAAATCTAAAACAAAACACCAAAAACTATCACCAAACCCGAAACCTTGATGGGTTTTGAAAGCTGTTTAGTGCCCTGTTCCAGAAGGGGAGAAGGGGCTAGTAATTGCATAGCATTTCAATTGCAGAAAGTCTGACTATTGAGTCAAAGAGTCTTTTTGAGCCTAACCAGATGCGTGGGGCTTTTGTAAGTCACTCTCAACATTGCAGAGCCTCAATATAGCTAGCATTGCTCAGAATTTTTGTCGCCGGTGGCTGTAAAAATGTCTGTATGCATATTTCACTGCAGAGACCCCTACAAGCATCCAGGAACCAAAACTTCCCCTCCACACCCCAGCCACTGAAATTAGATTGTAGCCTGATTGTGTAATTACTGTGTAACAAGGTTTGCTCAGCCCCTCCGAGCAGGACGCCTGTTTTCATAGCATTGAATATGAGCGACATAATAGGCACCAGCTTGAATAGCCTCATGCCAGCGAGGCATTGCGTTTCCCAAACCAGCTGGAGTTTGCAAAATCTGGTCCAGCTGCTCAGCACACAGAAGGGTGACGAGCAAAGGTCTCCCAGCCCCCACCAGGCCAGGAATTGGAATGTGTATGGGGAAACACTCCCCTTCCCCAGCCTGAGGTGGGCTGGTTGGCTTGTAGCATTGTCTGCGTTATTTCTTCAAGCTGCCACAAGCCAACTACACTAATGCTGTGGCCTTCACATGTGTTTTGCCTGCACCAGCGTTTGCAGATCTGAACCAATAATGCTCGCACTAATATTGCTCCGTCTGCTGCTGCTCTGGTCTTTCCTCTTTGCTCTGAGTGAATGATTTAAAATGGCTCAAATCCAACACCAGGCTTGTTTTTCTAATGAGTTAGGCAGCAAATCTGATCATGTATTCAGCCCTGGCTTGATCCTAAGTGGTATGGAACTGGAACAGCCCATAAACAGCAATTTGCTCATCTTTTAAGCTTTATTGTTTAGGCAATGGGTTTTACTTGGATGGTTGAAGGCCAACCCTCTCTTCGCACAAAATGTTTGCCCTGCTCCAACAATAACTACAACCCGTTCTTTCTGCTTTGCATTCATTTGCAATTAAAATAAATCGACCAAATGCTACCAGATGAAATGAACACAACATTTCTGGTTGGCTTACCCACAGTTCCAACAGGTGCCATCACCCGGTGGTCGCTGCGTGTCCTCTGTGCCCATTGCATGCTGCTGACATTTTGGCTCTTTCCTAAAACAAGTCCTTCTTGGACTCACCGGATCTTGTTCTCAGCCTGTCTCTGGAAGGGGCGTGTTGACAGTGCACAGTTGTTATGGGAGGGTGGTCTCCAGTTCTGCACACACTGGTTTATTCTGGGGGACGTGAAGGAGCAGAGCTGGGACCTGTCTCCCTGTGACAGTAGAGCTGTCCGTAAGTGTTTGCCTGTTGAAAGAGAACAGCAAAGCAAAGACTATGAGCCTGAGCTTCTTGGAAGTAATCTGTCTAAGGGTTAACATGGTTGAAACGTGCTGTCTGGGACAAAGGAGTGAAGCATTTTGAGAAATTTTCAGGCTCTTAACATCAGATACATACACTTGAGGGAAAGGTTTTCCTGTTCTCATCCTTTCGTTATTGACTATCTCCTCTAACTCATGACTCAAAGTCACCCAGACCATGCTCCTTGGTTTGCCACCCTGCAATGCTGTGACTTGCCTCTTTGTTTTGGGAAGTGCCCAGGAATAGCTGCTGCCCCCAGTGAGAGGCAGGCCGATAGAGGAAAGAGTGAGAGGACAGAACAAACTCAGGGCAGTATTGACATGCCTGTGTCTGCATGCTGAAGAAATCCACCTTCCTCCCATAAAGCTATTTTCTGTTGGTGATAAAACCAGCAGAAAGCTATTTGGAGAAAGGCTTTTTAAGTTTGAAATGTGCTAAGGAAGGCACTCAGGCTATTGGGAAGCTAATACCCCTGTTGAAGTTCTTCACCCTTTCTCTCACTAGGCTCACACACTGCCATTAGTCCTGCAATAACAGGCACTATGGACACACTCTGAGCCAGGGATCCTGCCCTTTTGTCATCTTGAATTGTGTTTTCCTGCAGAAGTGTCACTGTTGCCAGTGGGATGCTGGGAATGTTAGTGATGCAGCAGAGATGGAAGTCAATTGACTTCTTGTAGAAGAGGGACAAAGGGACAGAAGAGCAGATGTCTCTCCACGCTTTCTGATGCACTGAGATGCAGCAGTGTATCAGGATGCTGACAGCAGTGCCTGCCTTCCCATGGCTTTGAGGCAGTAGGGGATGAGGGAGGGCACAGGCCAGTGTAACCCATGAGGTAATCCCCAGTGCTTTGGGCTACAGGGGCTCCATCCACAGCAGTAGAGAGGTGCTGTTTCTCCAATCGCTCTGAGGTCAAGTACTACCCACATCTATTAGTTCAAGGCCTTCTTTCAGTGTCAAAGGACACTTCATCATCACAATTACATTAGGACTAAACTATCCAGCTGTAATTGATTAGCAGCTTTCATGGGAAGGATGGCAAAGCGCTTTATGAGCCGCACACAGAAGACTCAGCGGCACTGAGTCATTCTGGGACAGGGAGCAGTGGAGACACAGATCTGGGACAGAGAGCAGCGGAGGCACAGACGGTCAGAAAGCATGTGGGGCAGGAGAGGAAATGCCAGCGATTCCCGGGCAGACGTTCCCTCCTGCCAAGTATGCCATCGGGCCTTTAATATCCCCGTGGAGCAGATATTTTCAAAGTCTTTTCTAGACTTTAGGAAAAAAATCCTATTTTTAAGGTATTTCTAGACAGATGTACTGAACAGAAGAGGAGCATGTCCATTCAGGTCAGCCTCTGCCCCACCAGGCTGCTGGCGCAGTGAGTTACCAGGTCAGTGTGATCCCAAAGAAGCTGAACGTTTCAGGAGAGAGCGGTCACAGTGTTTTCAGCTTCATCTATTTTTATCAAAACACATGGGCTGCTTTGAGCATCGAGGCTTTTGGCACCCAGGCGTATCCACCCCATGATTGCTCCGGGCTGCACGCACAGCCCGCGCCCCGGCCGTGGGGAGGAGGGCAGGGGAAGGGCCACGGAGGAACGAGGATCTTGCTGTGCAGAAAATGGACATTTTGACAGACTCCCGTCTCATATTAGAAATGTTTTGATTTTGCTTCCTCTGCAGAACATAAACAGATTTTGAAACCTCAGAAGTTGCCATGAGACAAACCCGTTGTTTCCTGGCCAGCTCTAATTGCGGTTCGTGACCAGCCCTTGCCTATTGAAGTCAGAAATTACACAAGGGAGGATCCTGGCTCAGCAGAGCTTTGTAGGGAGAAATGTGAGTTGTCACGACCTCTTTAAACGAAGTTAATTCTTTAGTTACAGACTTTTTTTTGTGTTTTATGTCCCTCCTCACTACCAGTAAATACCTGCTAAAAGTGTCCTACACGCAGTGTGATAATGGGAAAGGGCTGATATGAACATGGCATGCGATATGAACATGGCATGTGTATGAACATGGCACGTGATGTAAGCATGGCAATGCCCTGTTTTCTCCGGCTTTCATGCCCTGGAGTGCTCAGATCTGAGTGCAGCCCTGTGGGAACTGGGGAATATCCCTCGTGTGCCAGAACAGCACAGCCACCCCAAGATCTGAGCTGAACTTACAAGCAGTAGTGTCCCCTTCCTTCACCCCTTCCCTGTCCCCTAAATTCAAAGGCTGAGGCTTCCAGAGTTGTCTTGGAGATTTTAATGCCCACAGGAAAGAAAAGGAAAAAAAAAAAGAAGACAGAAGAAATGAGGCACCCAATTCCTGCAGACAGCTTAGAAAATACCAGCCTTGACAGCTTTGAAAAAGGTGGTTGGATGGAGGTGGCTGGTGTTGAGCAAAACAAAATGTGGCAGCGCAACAGGAAACCTTTTCTCAGGCTGAACTTCAACCTGTTGTGAAACCTTCCCTCTGGGGAAACGTTGGAAACCCCCGAGTTCATGGCTGGAACTGCAGGAGGCCCCAGGAGGATGAGCCCTGCAGTGAAATACAGCTCTGGAGAGAGCTGGTGTACCTGGGCTCTTCTGATTTATCTGTTCACATCAAAGCAACCCGTCCTGCAGGGCTCAGTGCAGGCAGAGACATGACCAGCAGCCAGGTTTGGCAGAGCAGGGGCAGGAAAAGACAATTTTGCAACTGGTTGGTTGAGTTACAACAGGAGCGCACAGACCCATTGCATGGAGAGGCACGAAATCTACAGGCCAGTGTTTTCCTTGGGGATCAGGGCTTCATCTGAGAGAAAATCCTAATTTCACTGTCTGATACAAAACGAGCTGTTGGCACTGCCAAGGATTTATAAATATAGGACTTCTTTCAAAATCATCAGCACTGCTCTTGACCTGAATTCAGGCTGTTAGGTTTTTTCATCCCCTCTCATGACAATTTTATTTTATCATCCCCGCCACTACATGGATTTTTCTGCAGTGACTAATTCTGGAGATGGTAAGCTCTCTGCTGAAAAACAGCATCAAAAATGTGTGGTTATCAGGAGTAATGGGTGCCAAAGGCACAAATCTTACAGCTGTGTGGGGGAAATGATGACAGTCACATGAATACAGAATTATTTGCATCCCATCTTTGTCCTAGTGCTTCTGTAAACTGAAAACAATCCTTTTTTTTTTTTTTTTAAACAGAATGTCTAAGGAATAACATCATAAACAAACAAAAAAAACCCCAAAAAACCAAAAAAACCCACTTCCAAGTTACTGTTAAATTTCCTTTGTGGTGTCTGTAGCAATCCCTCAAAGGGTTAGCTCTGAGCATTTCTTTTGCAAGGATAACACAGGAAACGAATTCAACTGTGTTGGTAAGTACACAGCTTGTTTTTTTCAATGGATTCTTTGTGTATTTGGTTTCCATTTATACTTCGGCATTTTGCTGCACCTAAGCAAATACTTCTGGGAGGTGCTGGGGAGCACAGAATTTTTTTCTCAGAATTGATATTTTGAATATTTTCAGCCAGCTTTCAAGTTGACTGAAAAATGAGGGTCAGCATTGGGGAGGAAAATTCCCCGGTTTATTCCACATTTTCCCAATATATTACGTTTCAAATTTAAAATCTCAACAGCATTTAGAAGCTCCAAGGTGTTTATCCCTGGCCTGCACTCTGCAGTGCTCGTCCAAGCTGCTGTTCAGGAAGGAGAAGTGTTATGTGATGTATTGGACCTGCTGTGACTCATCTCACATCCCAGAAATTATCTGAGAAAATCATTGCAGACCCTTATTATTTCAAGAAAAAAATTGAATTCTTCTCTGTGAGAAGATAAAAGCTATGATGTTTTGACCACAGCAAATCTTCAAACAGGGAAAGAAGAGCTCACGTTCTGTGATCGCTTTTCTCATGTGTCATTGATTGCTACGATAATCCCATTGCCAAATCCTTTGGCATCTGAAAGCCTTGGCAATTGTCATCTCTAAGCCATAAACCAGGGGCTGCTTCTCCTGAAACGCTCTGGCTCTGAGGCTTCACTTTTCCACGTTTTTGGAGATTTGGGGTGTTGCCAGCCCAGCAAGCAGCAGGACTTGTTCATCTTAGGGCAGATGCTTCCAAAACGCAGTGGGAGCAGGGCACATATGTTTCCAATTATCATCTAAGAATAAAAAAAAAAAATACATTTTTTAGAGGTTTCCAGACTTAGGCCTAAGTGTTTATAAAACTGGTTTCAGCTTTTAAGAATGTATTTCCTGGCTTTGAAGCTAAGAAGAGCCCCTTGACTCCATGGGACTTTGGATGGGATCCCTGACTGCTCCTGGAGCTCCAGTGCCGTAGCGGCTCAGAGCAGGGGCTGATCCCACAGCTCCTTTCCTGCTGGGCCAGGGATGAGAGGGCTGTCCCAGCCTGCCAGCCCCGTGGAACATTTTTATGGGGGTTGTTTGGGGGTTTTTATGCCATTCCACAGGATAAAAAGTCCTGCACTGTTTTCCAGTCTCTGAGGAGGCTTTGGCCAGCTTCAGTCAGGAGGCACATTTGTGTTCAGTGGTGTAAGAGCTAAAAACTGCAGACTATCCTCAAAATCACACTGTGAGGAATAAGAGAGAGGAGAGAAGGGTCCAGTTGGGACACCAATGCTGGACTACTCCCTAATGTGACCTCCTGCATGTTTTGTCCAGAACCATTATAAATACCATAAAAAAGCGTCAGTCCAGTCAGCCTAAATAGAGTATATTATGTATTAACACTTGTATATTAACATTTTAAATATATATCCTGTCCTTTTTGCCCTCTGTTTTTTCGCTTCTTACATTAGCAGTGAGAACTGCTGTTATATTTTATTTTCCTTCCCTGCAGCATTTGATGTACCTCCACGAAAAGCTGCAGTTATTCCATAAAACCAGTCACTGAGGTAAATAATAACAATCCTACCCCATAAACCTGCTGAAACTGTTGAAATACAATAACAGATTAGAGCAATCAGTATTAATATAAATTATAAGAAAACAGAACGTTAGCTGAATCTGTTATAAAAAGAGGAATTTTTTTTCCAAGTTCATTTTAATTTCGAATAAATAATGGAAATATTTTCTCAGGGAATGTGAAGGATAGTTTTATAGCATCAGTCTACCAGAAATAATGCCCCGCTGGCTCTGTTCTCATGCTGAAGAGCTCAACCCTAAAGCACTGGTTTTTATCCTTCAGATACAGTGTGAAAATACTGATAATGAACATTTCATAAAAGCACAAAGACCTTTATCAAAGGAAAAGATTCATAATGCATTTTCAGCATTATTATTATTATTATAGCACTTGCCTTTACACAATTATTATTTGATGTTTAGGTTTGCTCGAGAAGAATATCTGAAAAAGATCTGCTAAGTCAAACCCAATGCTTCTAAAAGGCACTTAATGAATTTTTCTTGGTGTGTTTCTGTTGAGAGGTTATTTATTTGGAGACCGTCTGTCTTTTTTTTTTTGTGCAAAACGCTTGAATTTTTTAAGTCTATTAGTGACGTTACTTGTGCAATGGATATATTTTTCCCCACAGAGGCAGTCCTGCAGGAGCCTCCTGCATGTTGATTTAGTGCTTATGAAACAGGCCTGCCTGGCTGCCCTGGAGACCACTTTTTTCTTAATTGGTGGAGACACATATCCAGCCCTTCCTGAACATGCCCGATGTGTCTGCACACACCAGCACACAAGGATCTGAGCAGCCTCAGCCCCACAGTGCTGCTGGGACAGGGAGGGTTTTGGAGATGCCCCATGGGAACAGAGGTTTTGACCTCTTCCATCCATGGGATGGATTTGGAATAAACACACTGTGGTTAGGGAGAGCCCCCCGAAACACCCATCATCTGGGCTGCGTGAGCCAGATTCTGCGTTTTCACAGTAATATTAAAACTGAGTCTGTGTAGGAACCAAACTGGGTTTTTTTTCCCCTACTACTGATTCCATTACCTAATTTTCCAAGGAATTCCTGCAAAATTCACTGAGAAACTGCACATGGGAGAGGACAACTCAAAACCATCATCTCAATTATATGTGGCAGATTTTCATGCCCACTTCACCCACCTCATGGCACGAGAGCCGGGAGGTCGGCGCAGTGCCGGGGCCACCCTGCCTGTGGTGCTTTCCCTGCACATGGGAAAAGTAAACAAAAGCAATGCTGGGATGGGGAAGGGCCATATCCTGTGCTTCCCCCAGTCTTCCCAACCTGACACCCAGCTGGTCTGTGTCCATCACTGCGGGGCGATGTCTGGGGAAAATGCTGGGATGGGTGGATTGTTTTTCACCTGGGGATTCAGTTCATGCCCCATCTACATCACTGGGCAGATAATTGAATCGACATCACATTAAACCATGTCACATCAGTATTAAAAGTCAACATTATGGACCAGACATCTGAGAATCAGGCAAGGCAAAGAATGTTATTATTTTCCCCCCACGCTCCCTCTCAGCATCTCTTTTAACACTGCAAAGGCTGCCAGAGCTGAGAGGCGGCAACACAGAACACATCACTTTAAACTGAGGAGTTTATCACTTCAGCTCTCCTTTGCCTCCCTTCCCTGGTCAGTCGGCGTCTGGCAGCACAACCTTGTCTCTCATTAGTGCTGAGGCAAGAGACGAGGCCATGCTTGGGCAGTCTGACAGTTCAGGCCCTTGTTTTTACAGATTGCCTTTAGCAGCTGAACTTGTCAGATATTTTGGGTGGAAAGAGCAGAAATGAGTAATGGAGGTGGTCTTATTACAGCCACAAAATTCACCCAACCCCAAAGGGACGCATATCTGCTCCAAAAAACCCCAAGCAGATATTTTCAGGCGTTTGCAGGCTCCGGGGCTGCCGAGGTTGCTGCCAGCAGCAATAAACTCCCGCGATCCGATCTCAGCGCACGCCCAGCCCAGTCGGCTGTTTCATTTGGGTGAGGTGCAGAGGGCAGAAATTCCCTTTGTTTATCTTCACTCCCAATGACAGGGTCCGCGCAGAAACCCAATGATTCAGGGCTGTTGTTAAATCTTAATTTTATTGCTGGTTTCCTTGAGGGATCAGCATGCGTGTGGTTTTCCTCAGGGTCTCTTTGGGGAACAGCGGTGTTTTGAGATCCCTGGATTGCCATTACATGGCTATAGCAGATAAAGCACTCAGAACTTTGCCTCTATCAACCTGGAGAAGCAGAGGTGGCCAGAAAACCACCGAATCATAGAATATTCTGAATTAGAAAGGATCCACAAGGATCATTGAGTCCAGCTCCTGGCACTGCACAGGACAACCCCATGAATCTCACTGTGTGCCTGAGAGCATTCTCCAAAGGCTTCTTGAGCTCTGGCAGGCTTGGGGCTGTGGCCACTTCCCTGAGGAACCTATTCCAGTGCCCAGTCACCTTCTGGGTGAAGAACTTTTTCCTAATATCCAGCCTAAATGCAGGGATGCCTCGTAAGCTGGTGTTGCAGCACTGCAGCATCCACTCCTCTGACCCTCCAAGCCAGCCTGGTCTCCTCCTCAAGGTGTGGGGCTCAGGAAGCAGATTTTTCTCCTTCCTGGCATGAATTTTAACTTCTACCTGCATTTTGACAGCACTGGCAACAGTTTTGCATTTTGCTGTGTTTCTGCAACAAACAAATGGGGATAGCTTTGGGCTGGGGTTGAAGCAGGAGGGAGGAGATTTCTCCTACAACACTCAAACCCTTAAAACTGGGCATGTGTGTCCTAAAAGCAAAAGGATGGTCTGACTCCAGGCACCCATGATACCTGCACAGAGGAACGCCAGACAGCACTGCATCAGCACCAAACACTGCTCTCAGTTTCTCCACCAAGTTAGTAGGTTAATGGCCACATATCCAGCCAGAGGTCAGACTGACCTCAGAAAATGTAGACAATGCAGCTCACCCCGTTTGTAAACTGAGCCCAACACCAGGAGCTGTAAGATGAGGCCGCCCAAGCCGAAAACCTCAACCCCGTGACCTGACTTGGTCAGACCTCGATGACCCTGAGACAGCTAAACCTCTCTTTTATCATGAAATAGCAGATCCTGCATCCTTTTGTGGTCATCCCAGCCATGGCCAAATTGGCACAAGGGCTTTAACGCCGAGACTGGGTGAAAAATTTCTGTTTGCTGAGCTAACTTGAAAGGCTGAGGATGTTGGAAGGAGGAAAGCCAGGGCTGACATGGAGCAGGGAAAAACTAACGGCTTTTTGTGCTCCTCATTTATTTTGCCCAGTTACTTGGAACACCTTCCTTTGAGGATTTTTTTTTTACTTTCTGCCTAATTGTGATCACCTCTGATTCTTTCAAATTATTAGCATTCAGAAATAGTAATAACTATTTGCATTCAGAAAAAAAAGCATTATTATCTCTTTCCAATATTTTTTGCAGGTGTTTTCATTCAATTCCATCCAATGAACCCAGCCTGAATTAACGAGCCTGCCTAGGCAGTTTTTAGATAAAAGCAAAGGCAAGGAGACATTCCTGCTTTTGCTGCTGCTCACCGATGCTCACCAGGCACCTCATGCTGCTATTCCCTGAAAATAATCAGAAATGGTCCCAAAGAATCAGCAGCTGCCCTGGCAGGACCGCTCCCACCCAGTTGTCAGAGGACACCTGATGATATTAAGCAACAGCAGAGCAGTGCTGGTGTGTCTCCCGTGGTTTATATGCAATTACAAAAAGGGCAGTGCTTGACCAGCTGCTGCACAAAGCGGTGCCTGCTCCATCATGTTCTCACTGCCGCCGACACCCTCGCTGCCTCTGATCAAAGGGAAACGTGAGGAGCAGCTCCTCCTGATCTGAGGAAAGCTTTTGACACAGTTAACTGTAGCATATTAATTAACAAACTTCAGCACTGAGGCTCCTCTGAGGCAGCCCTCGCAGGGTTTCAAAGCCAAAGTGAAGGAGGAGGGAGGGGATGTTCGTGTGTCTGGGTCCTTTGCCATCACGGAGATACAGCAGCCAGGCACAGGACCAGCAGCCGGGGTGGTGGTCCAGGGTGCCAGGAGAGGATGGAGCTGCAGCAGGCTGGGGCTGGGCATCCCCCACCCACCTGGCCAAGCTCACCCTTGCATTCTCTTGCAGCCCTGATATCCCGCTGAGGGACATCTCACTGTGATTTGGCTCTGTGAATTTTTAAGGAGATACTAAAAAAAAAAAAAAAAAAAAAAGGTTAGAACAACCCACCTGCCAAATGCCTGCCTGACTGCAGGGGCTGCCTGGCTCCTGCTGCCCCACATCCCAGCTTGCCTGTGTCCATGTTCGGACTCATCATGCTTCCTCAGCCCTGTGCTGCAGAAACCTGAACCGAGGGAAAATGGGGCAGTGGATGACAGAAGTGTCACCATGGCCCCAATGCACGGCAAATGCAGGCCATGGAAATCGGGTCAGCTTCTTCTGGTGTAAATCAGGATTCCTTTGCCAAAGCCAGTGGAGTTAAAAGAGTGCATGAAAGACCAAAATTAGGTCAATCAGATGCACAGCTCCTTTTATGCAGCAATGTAACCCTCTTCTTTCTTCCGACTACTCTGCACAGTCAAGTAGGTCAGAAGTATCTCCTGTCAGGCAGCTGGGTCCACTGAGGTAGCTCTGAAATATTCTCCAAATCAGCAGGATATCAGGAAAAGTCATCCCTGTCCCCTTCTCCCACTGTGGTCTGTGAGCACAGGTCTGAAGGGGAAACAGACTCTCAGGTGGGGGCTGATGAAGGTGGGGACTAAAACACCCCCCAGAAATCTCAGTCTGGACTTAACTAAAGGTAAACCACATTTATAAATACCCCATTCATGGCACTTGCCTTCTGGGCAGGGTTTTGCCATGGGCTGTGCTTGCAAGGGACACCACAGACACAATGAGGAGCTGCTCTGGTGGCCCCCAGCAACCCCTCAGCTACCTGCACTGGAGCCTGATCCCTGTGGGAGCAGCACCATGTGCTACTTCAGGGTCCCACAGCCTTCCAGCACCACTGGCACTGGGGCATGTTTTCCTTCCCAAATCTGTGCTGGGCCAGTTGGCACAGACCTGCCCTCAGCGGGTGGGGCAACAGCTCCTCTATTTCTCTGCAGAGCCTCTTATACACAACCTTATGTACATATTTTACATGCCTTGAACGAGTGAGACCAGAACAACTGCTTAACACCCACTGGAAAAGAAGCATAATTGAAACAAACTGGAAATAAGATTATTAGTGAAGCAATCCAGCTTCCTATTTCCATTCACCAGGAGTGGTGCCAAAAGGTAATTCTGAAGATGGAGAAACTCTGAAGGGAACCGTGGTGCAGTCAGCGGAGCAGCGCAGGGAGCGCTAACGTGGGTGAGAAATGGTCTTGAATCGCTGAACACGTTGTTTGAGCTGTAATGATTTTGTGATTCTGACTGAGAAGCTTCTGCCTGAATCATAAAATAAATAAGGGTCCTGGAGCACCACGCTTTTGTACCAGGAGCCAAGGAGATGAAATCATGAGACTTTGAAAACCAGAGCTGCTCTCAAGTTTGGCAACTCCCCTCTGCGGTGAGGAATGAAAGCCCTGGGCCAAGTCAGTCACAAATTATAAACAGTCTCAGAAACTGTGATTTCTTCTGCCCTCAGCCTTTTTCAATATTCTCTGCTCTTCTCTTAGATTGCTCCACATCTCGTTCTTGCCTTACCTCATATCTGTGTGGAGTCTCTAGTGGTCTGCAAACCATCTGTAATGGGTGACTAACACGTGTGAGCACCAGTTCTCCCACTGCCTGTCTAAGGAGATGGGATGTGATGGGCTGAATAGTGAGGGGTCTGTGTTACTGCCACAACACCCACTTCAGATAGCGATAGTAGCAGCCAGAATTTGGTCCAGCAGCAATAAAAATGAATAATACTAATTTCTGCAACTATTTACCACTCACAGGCAAATTAGTCATTTCTTTGCCATACCTGAGACAGTAGATGCCACAAAATACCTTCAGTGCCATCTAGCTACTAAGTTACATGGAGAGAGAAATTTGCAACTAGTGCTAATTGCTGTAAGGCCCATCAGTGGCTCGATGTCCTGTTGCACCAGCTGATGCTCTGCCCTCAGGGGTCTAATCAAGATGGTAATGAAAGCCACAGAGATAATTCACAGCTATGGAAGGCTCTGTTTTAAATGGTTGTTTATCTAAAGTGTGGCAAAGTGAATTCCTCAGAATGAAGGCTATATGAATAAATAACTACATGTGCCCCAAACCCACAGGATATTTCCTTCCACTTGTAAAGGCACTTCAGTATCTCCAGCCTCTCTGAACATTGCCAAGAAGGAGCAACGGCGCTTTTGTGGTTTAGCTTTTGTTTCGTGAAGATGAAAAGAAGCTGTGAAAAATACCTCCTTTGCTTTAAACTTGCCTTGGGTTTCATGTCCATGTCCACACCCATCATGTTACCTCCATGTCCATCATGGAGGTCTCGCAGTACTTTGATCCCTGACTGTCTCCAGAACTGCTGGACTTTTATAGAAAATACAGTAGCCTTCAAAATTCCACGGATCTGTTTTACTTGTGGTGACTTTACTGACTCCTGTGATGACTGCACCCACAGTGTGTGTATAGCTAAGCGTGAGTTGTGCCAGGCTGGCAGCAGGCTGGGAAGCAGGTGGATACGGAGGGATACAGCAGACATACAGCTTTCTCTGGATAACTCAGTCTGAAAAAAGCTGATGTTTCGTGTTCTCCTCCTCTGGCCCTTGAACTGTGGACCCTTGACACATGGTTTGGTGTGTCCTGGACCAAGTTTCTGAGAAAAAAGCTAAGAAAAGCAAAACAGAGTTAATTTCAGAAAGGGCTTGTTTTTATGGCATACTGTACTTTGGTGGGGTTATTCCATTTATGGTGTCATTTTCCCAGATAAAACCTGTCTAGAAATGACCTTATGGTCTGGGCATGATGCTGATAGAGGATCATATGCACTTGTGCTCCCACAACAGCAATGCTTGGACAAGGATCAGCTCCACGGATGGAGCGGGTGAGTGTTCCTGCCCACTCTGCAGCTCTGATCCTGCTCTGGGTGCATGTTCATGGGAAGACCGAATCAGTCCCACCAGTGAGAGCCCACGGAGATTGCCTGGCTGTGGTAGTAGCACGTCTGGCAGCGATGCCACAATGCTGATGGCAGCAGGACGTACGTCAGAAGAACTTAGTGCCTGTCGGAGCACGGTGAGGACTTTCACTATCTAAATGCTGGAGAGTTTATGCAGACCAAAATATTAAAGAACCACAGAATCATTAAGGTTGGAAAAGACCTCTAAAATCGAATCCAACCATTGATACAGCACCACTGTGTTCATCGCTGCCACATTCACATGTTTTTTTTAACATCTTCAGAAACAAGCAGCATTGGCTATTTCAGGGAGCCCAAGCCATCTAGCTTCTACTGGCTGGCAATCTGTCTGTAACATCAACGTCAGTGGAAAAGTTTTTGGAGCATATTAGTAATTGAAATTAGTGCTGCGGAGGATACTCATTTCACACGGATGGACCTTGGCAGAGTGAAGCGGGTATTAAAAAGAGTATTTGTGTGGCACCCACAAGGAAAATTTTAGTCAATCCCTAAAGCTTGCACTGCAAAAGGTAGATCTGAGCATAGCAAAAGCTGACAGTTCAAGCAGAGAAGGGCTGCAGCCCTCAGGTGTCCCTCTGAGATGGAATTACCATACAGACACTTAAGTAAAAATGAGCCTGGCGCTCGAACCTGACACCACATCTCAATCCAAGCCCTGCTGATTTACTCCAGCCAAAAAAAGACCTGACCTGCAGGGCCAAACCCAGCCCATGGCTATATCCCGGCAGCTGCGGTGATTTAGAAGCTCTGTCAGTGTCAGTCACCAGTGGGTCTCGTTGAAAGCCAGATTTATCTTGTAATCTGCACTAGAGGCGTAAACTGCTACTGCTGCTCCCACGCAAAATAAATCAGCCCAACGCAGCCCAGAGCTGGTAGCTGTGAGCGTCAGCCCTCACTCTGATTTATATGTCCTTATCCTAAAGTCAGCAGTGGCCAAACGTGGGCAGAAACTTTCCCTCTCGCCTATGGGGTGACACCTTGGGTTGCTGTCAACGGGACTCCAAGGGCAGGGTGGCATCAGAGTCAACGTGGGGACCGTTATTTTAGGCATCTTTCTCTGGTTGTGGAACACAGGCTGACGAAGCTCAGGAAGGAAGACAGTAGTATAATAACCGCCCAAATGTAGTGACACGTCGTATGCCTCCCATTCGTCATATCCCTACTGTGAGCTTATGATTTCAGCAGTTCTCCCCTACGGGACTTTTTTCTTACCACAAAAAATAAAGAACATTCCTTTTTTCTGTACATCCTGCACAGCACAAACCTCCACTCCCTTTGGAGACAGAGCAAAACTTGTGGGAGATGGGTGACTGCTGAAGTCCCTTCAGCAAAGCAAGTACAGGATTTGGAGGTGTATCAGTGAAACGGTGATTGCCACGCATCTAACCAGGGCCACAGCCCCGGGCTTTGGCAAGCAGTGACCCAGGAGCCAAAGGGAGGACGATGCTGATTTCCCGGCTACATGAGGCGGGTTGGTGGCAGCCCATGAGAGCCCACACGGATGAAATGAGTCTCCAAGTGTTGTGCCGGAGTCTGTGCATTCCTCGGTGTCGGGTGAAGCCACAGGGGTTTGGCAAAGCAGCCACAGCCACACCCGGTCCCTGCACAGAGAGTGTTGGCAATTTCAGGCAGCAAAATAAAGTCTTGGCACTGCCAAAAGCCACAGCGATTATCAACAGCATAAGTAATCAAGTAAAAGCACTTTTCCACAGCTGAATGACCAGACTGTCAAGCATGCAAAGAGTAGTAGCTAAAATTGATGCAGCTCACATGGATAATTTCTACCAGAATTATGTTATTGTATTAAAACAGTGATGTATAATGTATGGGCGTGCATCTCTGCAATAATCATTTTACATTTAATTTAAAAATCTCTGGCTCATTAGAAAAGTTCTCTCATTATGTCATGCAGTCCTTTGTGGAGTCAGCAATACCAGAGTCTTTAAAAAAAAGTTAAGGGAGTCATGTGGGTTTGAAATACCTCAGCTAGGAATGGGAGTGTGAGCTGAGCACTGTGTGCCAGTACGTCCTGGATGGAACAGCCAATCCTGGGGGGCCAGGTGCTGTGTAGGAAGTGGACATCCCTGCTCTCTGCACTGGAGGCGTGCTGTTGTGCAACAAGCTCACAGCAGCAGAGGGAAAGATCAGCGTGTCTGATCCTGAAGCTCGTGCATATGTTTAACGGTCATGGGAGTGAAATCCCTGTTCTGGCTTCCTTGCAACACAGGTGAAATTGCCAACTAGGTGGAGGGTTGCACCCAATATGCATCCAGAGTGGTTCCCACTGGCACTTGCTGTGAGCTGCGGGTCACTGCATTTTACAGCAGAGTCTCACTTGTTCTGGTTAAAAGTCACTGTTCTCCCCACGGTGGGTAATCTCTCCCTGACAGTGCATAGAAACCCTTTGCATCTCCCAGAGGCCTTTTTCCTTCTGTAGTTTTCCATGGCTCCAACAAGGCCATGAATGCCACAAGGGCGTATCCAAATGGATCTCACTGTCTGGGTCTCCAAGCCCTTTGTACTGACAGCAGCTCCTGGACTCTGCTTGCTGCCACTGAGAAGGGAGGATCAGCTGGACACCACAGGGAGCTCAGCCAAAATGTGGAGCTCGGTGCTTTATTCAACATGAAAACCACCATCAGCTGGGGGTGAGATCTGGACAGCCCATGCAATTCTTTTGTCATCTGAGGACGGGCTGATCAAAGAGCTGCTGGCAGGTAGAGCAGCACGGTGTGATCGGGCAGCGCTGCAGACCCACGGGAAACCACAGGTCCCTGAGATGAGTGTGAGCTCTCCAAAGTCAGCAAAAGCAGCCTAGTGGCTTGATCTTCATTATTTCTTATATTCACACACTCTTTAAACCAATCTCTTCTTTCCCTTCCCCCAAGTTTTATATCCTTGGATTTTACCAGGTAATCTTTCCTCTCCATGGACAAGAAAGGTTTTAGAAGCTTTAGGGTAATAAAAGCATTGGGAAAAAGAAAAGTGGTGGGGTTTTCAGGTAGTGTGCCGCACTGTGCAATGGTAATTTGGAGATATAAGTGCTATTTCTAGCTCCCACCCTGGGAATTCTTCCTCCATCCCTTCTGTTTCCCCCTGCATGAGGGGCTCACGCTGCCATCCTCTCTGCAGAGGCTCTTACTGTCCACCCCAGTTCCTCATGCTGCACAGAAGAGGTGTTTTCATTATGAGCATGAGGAACCAGAGATCTTTGTTACTATCCAAACATCAGCAGCTTTAATATTTGTTGTTCTCCGATTCCTGCCCAGCAGCCTGTGCAGCTTTCCATATAAAGACAAAAACATCGATCAATACTTAGCACAGCCACACCGTGCAATTCATTCCTTCCCAAGAGGGGGTTTTACCAGAGCTGAATCACAGGAAAAACCTGCAGAAATGATAGTGATTCCAGATTTCAGTGGATAACACTGGGAAACAGAGTGGCCGTATGGATTTCCCACCTACCATCAGTTGCTAGCAACACAACACACTTCACTCCTGAGATGCACATTTAGGGTTGGGTTAAAAATAGATAAAGGAAGGGGAAAAAAGCACAGCGATGTTTGTGATGTTGGCACACGCGCCAGCTTGGTAGGAAAGGCACTGGGCAGGGTCGATCCTACACCCGTCAGCACAGGGATGGGGCTTTGCCCCCTCCTCCTGGGAGGTGCTGCTTAGGGAAGCGATGAAGAAAATACAACGGGAGTGAGAGCAGAGCAAAGCGCGGTTCAGATAAGGACTAATAAACTGCAGCTCTGACGCAGGCAAGGCGTGTAGGGAGTTCCAACGCATGGTGCCAAAGCCTCATACTAAACACCTTCTCTGGAAGATAGGCATAATGATACTTTGTTCCTCTGTGTTCAAGATGAAAGCAGAATGCTCACACCACGCCTGCCCCGAGTGAGCAAATGGCCTCACCCTGATGGCCCTCACATGAGAGGCTCCTCAGCTCAGAGGGGGGGTTGCAGCCTGGACCAGAGCATTTTGCTGCTGTTAATCATGATCACACTCAACACAATATGCGAGTCAGATTTGGTACCACCATGAGGCCAACAGTACCAGCAGCTCTTAGCATGGAGAACACCTGGATCTGGGGCACAGCCCAACACTGGGGACCCTCATCCCTGGGGTGACTGGGGATGGGGGCAGCCCGTGGGTACAGTGCACGAACCACCCTCAGCCTCCAGCGTGCTCACAGACGGGCTTTTGGTGGCCCTTGTCTCTAATCTGGGCAGCCAGTGTCCAAGTGCTCGGTGCCTTTATACAGCCTGTGAGGACAGGGCTGTGCAAGGGAAAGGGGTGGAGAAGAAAAGAGACATCAGTCTCTTGTCTATGTGTGTGTGTGGCAGTTCAGGCACCACCTCATGTATGTCCCTGCTTTATTTATTCCGTGAAATATAAAACCACGTGGAAGATGTTTGAGGTTATCTGAATCTTGAACTGAGTTTATCTCCCCTAAATTATCTACTTCTGACTCATTTCTAAGAAACTCAGGCTTCTATGACCAAGCTTCCTTTACAGTCATCAGTGAATTTTAAATTACAAACCAAGAGGACATAATTTTCAGTGAAAGACGCCTCCTGTGCATTTTGTGGGTTTGATTTAGTAGCTGGAAGACGATACTGAAATATGTGAGTCCATAACAATTAATGGGGATATTCTGGGGTTTACAGCTGTATCACAGTTTCCACCATGGGTCTCCTTTGATTTTTTCACTGTTAACAAATACAGAGATTGCATATCTCCACGCCCAGTAACTGCCTCCACATTCATGTTAACTTTACAGAGACGCACTGTTTTTCAAGGCCCACGAAAGGCCTTGACCTATAAAATTCAATTTCAAATGGTAAAAATCCCCTGGCCACTGTAGACGCCAGTGACAAACTAATGTGTTATGTTCCATAACGGTCTGTTTTGAGTACTGGCTTGACCTGTAAGTGTTCTAGATACAGCCTGACTAAAATGGGTTTTATTATTTTCCATTAGTGCCTGCCGCAAGAAAATCAACGGGCAGTCCACAGGGGAAATAAAAGTATTTTCCTCCTCTAGATAGCATCTGCTGCAAATGTAAACAGACCCTTTCCCAGCCCTCTCTTTCCTTCGGTTTCCTTCCAGCCCTCTGATCTGATCAGATTTCCCAAGACTTGGGCTTTGGTTGAGAGTCCTGGGGCAGTGCCAGGGCAGATGTGCCCCCCCCCCGCAGGACCTGCTGCTGTGGTTGGTTGAAACCCCTGGCCCAGGAGCTGGTCAAGGAGTGTGGCTGAGGGATGTTTCCCATATTTTCAGTTTGACTCACTGCGATCAGGAACTTTCTTTTTCATAGAACCATGGAATGGTTTGGGTTGGGAGGGACCCAACCCCCCTGCCATGGGCAGGAATGTCACCAGCTCGACTGGGTTGCTCAAAGACCCATCCAACCTGGCCTTGAACACTTCCAGGGATGGGACATCCACAGCTTCTCTGGACAAAGCACAACTCACACACGCTCATGCTGCTGCACAGACCCATGGCATGCCCATCAGGATTTGGGACAGACACTTGTGTCATGAAGGTGTGTGGCCTCATGCAGGCACCATGGGACAGGGCTGGTGGCACAGCTGCCCTGCCCACCCTCTCCCAGCAGGGAACACCTGGCAGCTACAGCCAGAGCCTGCCCAGTGCTGCCTTCACATCCCAGGAACATGGCCCTCAGGCTCTGCTCCCCTTCGAGAGAGCCCTTTTCAGCAGTGCTCACCAAGCTTGTTGCCCTTCTTTCATTTCCCAAAACTTCTCTTTTTCATTTTAAGGTAAATTATGAAGCTAGAAAAAAATCCTCTAGCATTAAAACCTGTCTCACGTCATCGTGTCTCAGTAAAACAATGACATTTTCCCCTCTTTGATGCTCAGATCTAGCTCTGCAGGAAATTTTACTACCATGACTCTTTCATCTCTGTCCTGGTTTGAAGATAAATGATCCTTGGACTCTTCTGGACCCACATAAATCACAAAAGCAATCTACTAAGAGAGCTGCCTGTGGCACCGACTTCAGCTGGAATTGAAAAGGACAGTCAAAGATATCCATAGTGCTTACACAAGGAGTAACAGAGCTGGGGTAATCCACAGAATCACAGAACGTGCTGAGTTGGAAGGGACTCACAAGGATCATGGAGTCCAACCCTTAGCCCTGCACAGGACCAGCCCCAAGAGTCACACCATGTGCCTAAGAGTATCATCCAAACACTTCTTGAGCTCTGCCAGGCTTGGTGCTGTGCCCACTGGGCTGGGGAGCCTGTTCAGTGCCCAAACACCCTCTGGGGGGAAGAACCTTTTCCTAACATCCAACCTAAACCTGCCCTGACACAGCTTCAGGCAATTCCCTTGACTCCTGTTGCTGGTGACCAGAGCAGAGATCAGTGCCTGCCCCTCCTCTTCACCTTATGAGGAAGTTGTAACTGCAATGAGGTCTCCCCTCAGCCTCCTCTTCTCCAGGCTGAACAGACCAAGTGAGTTCAGCTGCTCCTCACAAGGCTTTCCCTCGAGGCCCTTCACCATCTTCACTGCCCTCCTTTGGACACCTCCTTTTGGCAAGCAGAACAATGACACGGAGAAGAGGACAATGGTAGGAACGTGGCACTGGGGGAATGGCAGCCCTGGGATGCTGAGGATCACCGCAGAGAAACCACAAAACTGAGCAACTGGTGAGGAGATTCTCTTCCAAAGACAAACAAGTCCTGGCTCATTCTCCCACGCCACTGAATTTGGTCTTGGGTGTCAGATGCGTGTGACACCATCCCCTTCCTAACCACATCCAGCTTTGCCTGCGACTTAGGGGGGTTTGCCCCCAGTCAATTTCTGAACAAGAAGCTCAGGACAGAGAGATGGCACCTTGGGGACTCAAGACTGGGATTTATGAGAGGCAGCTTTGGGATTTATGAGAGGCAGCTTACCTTATATTGCTAGAAAATTTCAGCCTTTGCTGGGGTTTCATATGCAGGATGGAGAAACTCGAATCATTACTGCTCTGTGAGTCTCAGCATCATCTTTTTTCCTCTCAGAAACTCCCCTGAAGGTCCAAAGTCATGGATAAGACAACCAAAGCACCAGAAACTTTGCCTGGGAGTGGGGTGACAGCCTCCAGACACCTCTCCTGCTTGGAAACTCCATGACAAACCACAGGGACAAAAGGACAGCACATGGCCTGGCGAAAAGTGGATGATTAATCTCACATTCCCTTGCTTGAGGCTGTTTTGGCCAAACTGGAGCAGGGAGCATGTGGAAAAAAATATCCTTGCCTGAGGGATGGCTACAGGGTGGGCAACAGTGGCTGGCTCTCAACATGGCTCCAGCTCCACCTGGAGTAAAGCAAATTCTCTGTTGCATGGAGGTTTGGGAGCTGAGGAGAGTGTGATCCTTGTCCCCAAGCACAGCTTTAACCTGCCAGGAGGTTGGAACTGCAGAGAACGCTGCTCCAGCAGCCTCCAATACAGCAAACAACTGCTCCTGGGTGACTTGTGGTGTTCTGTGGGAGGGGGTGTGGGCTGCAGAGCTATTTTTGTGTCTCACCTCGCTTTCATCCGACTACAGCTGGATACCACAAGCCCCATCAGCCTGAGCAGAGCATGCACAGCACTGCTGATGCAAAGCACTGTATGCTTGCAGGCAAGGAAATGAGGTTTCTCACTTCTTTTTTTGTTCATTTTTCCTTAAGCAAATTTTTAAAGCCCTATTTGCCAAGTAGTTGTGTTGCTCATCACTCCTCAAATTCAGGAACACCTGCTGAGATCATTCATGCAGTGTTGCTGCCCACTAACTAAGGCATTATCTTGAAACTGGATTCAACACAGACCCCCCATGGCACATCGCTCCTTCCAGTCTGACACGGCACTTCATGATCCCATTTCCAGTCATTAGATTCCAATCCACAGCAAAATCATCTGAGTACATACACATACCCAGCTATTAAATAGTTTTTTACCACAAAGCATCGCCACCCAGCACACTGACCACCTTACAGGTGAGGGTGGGACATGGGGACACCTGGCACAAAGCATAATGGATGATGCCCTCTAGTCTTGCTTGGTGTTGCATGGGCATTCCCCCCTTTCCCATCTGCTTTATTCAATTGCAACCACCTTCATTTAGGTGGTAGAGAAGCAGGAGCCAGTATGTGCCAGGAGAGATGTTTTTTTGGAATAATTCTCCTTTTTTTTCCATCACAGAGCAACACCTCTGAGCTCTAAGCCCTTCTCATAAGATAATGAAATCAATAACTCAGAGCTCTCCACACAAGTGTAGGGATTCCCACGCTTGGATAGCTTTACTGAAGCCTGTGAAATCAGGCCTGATTTTTACAGCTGCTTGATTTTGCCCCTTCTCTTTTCTGACTTGGAAAAACTTGGCAGTTGTTTACGTGGCATTTTACACATGTGGAATTACTGACCTAATTTTGGTTTCTTCCATCCTTTTATTTGGGTGCAGACAAACAATGTCCTCTTGTACAGTGTATTTGTGGGAAATGACAAAGGGGTGTCAGCCCAGAACAAAATCTCGTAAGCAGGAGGACAACAGGCAGAGGAAATGGTCTGAAAAGCAATGGATGGAAAGACAGAAGCAGGAGGAGGAGGTGGGCACTTCAGTGGGGTGTTGCACGTGTGGAAAGGAAAGCACTGAGTGTGACATTCTGCTCTCTTCAAGACTGATTTCACAAAGTCTTTTGTTGACAATGTGGTCACTGGGACCATTGGACTCCACTCCCCTGAAACGAAGCTCATTTAGGCTGGAAAAGACTTCTAAGATCTCAAGTCCTACCATTAACCCAGCAACAGTGGGGCCACAACTGGGGCTGGTGGGCTCAGAGATGAGCACTTGGATCTCTTTACACAGACCAAATGCATTGATTTGGCAGGAAGCTCCTTACCCTTCAGGTGATTTTCAGTGAGAAAAATACCATTACTGAGTTGTTCAGGGGAAGGAGTCTGGTGGAGTCCAGCAACCAATGTCTTAGCTAGTGGCCAACACCAGCTTTCCTGCTCCTGTATTTGGGAAGGTGTTTTCAGAGCTGGAGGACTGCAGACTCAGCCTTAATCCCACATTCAGTTGTGCGTTTTTTGATTTATCAAGCAAATTTCTGCGGGCTCTAGGGTGCAGTTTTATTAAAATGGCCTTTTTTTCTAACTCCAGAGGATGGTTACAAAACATGCTGAAATTTGTTTTTCACTCTTCGGGGCTTCCAGAACTCTGTGCTCATCCATCTTATGTTATTTTTCTTTCTATTTGTGGTTTTGAGGTCATGGCTCCAGAAATGTTAACTCTTCAAGTGAAGTTCTGAGCCAAAACCAAATTCTTCTTGGAGGAAATACTGACATTTCTACTGGTGCCTCACAGCTGGAAAACACAGAAATGGATACACGGTAATTGATCTCTCCTCTGATCAAAAAGTATCTCATGGAAAATGCTGAATGATAGTGTTGGGTACATAGCACAGACACAAGCATTCCCACAAATATTTGCTTGTCTTAAATAAATCTTCTTGGCTCTGCTGACGTCTCGCCAGAGTTTATTTTCCACAGATATTCTAACAAGATCTTGCTAGCAAGAATACACATAGAAACTGCTCAAGGTAATATCTGACTAAACTATTTTTGAAGGTCCATTTTAAGGCCAGCAACCCTAAAACCCTGCTATTTTTGTGCATTTGGACTTAACCATCCCCACGGAAAGGGCAGCATTCCCCTTGGAGGAGACCAGGCGTGGAGATGTGGCTCTGAGTCATGAGTCAGATCCTTGTTCTGCTCTGGGGAAGATGCTGATTAACCAGTGACAGCTGGAGAACTGAGACTGCATTTCCATGGTCAGAGGTAAAAAGCTCTAGAAACGCTCTTCCCTGCTCCCTGACTTGCATTATGTGAAGGCAGGAGAACCAGGGGGCTCCTCTACTCCCTCTTCCCTGGATGCAGGTGACACTCACGGTGATGTCCCAGGTGACAGCCTTAGGGAGCAGTGAGGGTCCTGAACGTGCAGGTTTGGGTCGATGGCCTGGCTGCACACCACTGCCCTTCTGTCAAAAACTGGGGATAGCAAAATTCCCTTCCCTTTCCTTCCCTGAACATTTCAGAGACTGAGATCCTGCTGCAACATGAATCCTCCAGGCAGTTTATATATAGCCTGAGAGAATCAAAGAGCATTATTTTAAGTTCATGACCTAGTCTTTATTTTCCTCGGAGCAAACACAAAGCAGCTCAGCTCAGACTTGCACTGTGAATGCAAGACTGGGATACCTTTTCTCTCCTGTACCTGAGTGATGGAGCAGATCCTTGGGGAAGCCCCACAGCAAACTGGTACTGCAGAACTGGGATACCGGGGCTGCACCTTCCAGCTCACTGCAGAGCCTGACTGCTTCAAGTCTGGCTTCATTTTGATTCAGAAGAAAACTGCTGAAACTCTCCTCAAAACCAAAGGGAAGACCATCCTGGATAGATCAAAGCATTTAATTTTTATTGAGAATCATTTACTTTCTATTATTACAATATATAATAAACAATAAAACCGGGTTGCAATTCCAGAGTGAAAAATATCATAGAATCATATAAAATCCTGAGTTGGAAGGGACCCTGAAGGATCATGGCATCCAGCTCCTGGCCCTGCACAGGACACCCCAAGAATCACAACATGTGCCTGAGAGTGTTGCCCAAATGTTTCTTGAACTCTGTCAGATGGTGACCACTGCCCTGGGGAGCCTGTTCAGTGCCCAATGACCCTCTGGGTGAAGAACCTTTCCTTAATATCCAACCTAAATCTCCCCTGACTCAGCTTCAGGCCATTCCCTTGAGTGCTGTCACTGGTCATGAGAAAGAAGAGATCAGTACCTGCCCCTCTGCTTTGCCTTGTGAGGATGCTGAAAATCACAAGGAATTCTCCCCCTTAGTCTCCTCTTCTCCAGGCTGAACAAAGTGACCTCAGCCACTCCTCTTATGGCTTCCCCTCGAGGCATTTCACCATCCTTGTGTCCCTCCTTTGGATGCTCTCTAGTAGCTTTATATCTTCCTTACATTTCAGTGCCCAAACCTGCACACGGGACTCAAGGTGAGGCCACTGTCCTGTTCTTTTCTTTTCCTTTGTTCTTTTTTTTTTTTAAAACCTGGTCAGCCTTTGGGAAACACAAATAATTTTGAATACATTCTGATGTATTTCAAACTCATCCTATCAGCTCTATTAATGGTACTTAGCACTTCTTCAGGTACCTTAACCAGTTTCTCAAAGCACATTATGAAAGTATATGGTTAGCTCTATTCTAGACTGATCTGTCTAAAGCTGAGCTGGAAAGTTTTTCATTTCACTTCTAAACCATCATTGCCAATAGGCCTCTTTGAGTTACACTTGTATAGTCAGGAAACGAAACCGTTTTCACGCTGTCTGTCAAAATTGGGCAGCACAAACTGGCTACAGCCCCCCCTCGACAGGGCAGAGCACTGCGGCAGGAGCCAAGAGACTCTTCTCTGCCTCCACCTTCCCATGGGGCTGTTTGCGTCTTTTTCCTCCTCTTTTAGGCTGCTGGGTGTGTTCAGACTGGAAACCCTCTGGAAAAAGCACAGTGGCCTCCGCTGCCATTGCCACTGATGCTACAGGGTGGAAGGGCCATACAAGTCATTTTGGAGCAGGAGATGTGACAGGGTGGAAGAGAAAACCAGAAGCATTTTTGCAGAAACATTGCTTGAAAACATTTTAACAACTCTTCTGGGTTTTATTATCTCTTTAAAAAAAAAAAAAAAATTAAAGAGCACAAAACTTACTGATTTGACCTAAAGAAAATAATTACTCTTGCAAAACATGATCCCAAGCAGTTGTGATATTAGCAGCCACTCCTTCAGCATTCTGGTTATGTAGGCACTGAATGAGAAAGGCAGAAGGGTATGTTTGGAAAGGAAACCGATTTTTCACAAGTTCCTCCCTCCACAGCGGGAGACCACAGACTGAGAAGAGCTGACTACCCTTCCGGTAGCAATAATGCAACTGTGCTATTCATAGCGAGACAGAAAAACACCAGCTGATTTTCTTTGCATCATAATCTGGTAACCTCGGAATTAACCTTGCTGGACACAGATCTGTTAACTTTCACCATGCTGCTCCCATTAAACTAGTGAAGTCTGGGACAGAAATAGCTGCCCACAGCTGTTATGAATTGATATATTCCCTGATGATGCTTGGCACTGCCTGCAGAAAAAAGTTTCTTATTTTATTCTCTGCCACGAAGTCAACCTTTTTTTTTTTTTTTTCTTCCTATTTTTAATATTCTTTCATTGCAAACTGATGGTATTAGACTGCTGTGCTATGCTTTGCTTGGAATGGAAAGCAGACACGCTTCTTGAGTCTCCTCTGCAATGGTAACTTCATACCTGATGTTTTTGGTTTAGGAAAGGAAGGGTGGAGGGCACTGGCCAGGGCTGCAAGGCTACAAGTGCATCAAGTTACGCCAGAATGTGCCCTGCACTTCCAGCGCTGACAAGGAGCTACAGACCCTGGGATGTCCCCTCCCCTGCTGGCAATGACAGAAAGGGATAGATCCACTTGAGGCCACATCCAGATCACACACACAGAGGCAGCCACGGGTTTAGTGCGTGCTCAGAAATCCCCAAATCTGCAAACGGCAGAAAAACGGCAAAATCCCCAAATCTGCAAAGCCACCTCTGCAAACTGTTTTATGCATGTACCAGGCAGATCTTTAGAAACACATTAGTAAGGTCTCTTTGATCTTTTCCACACCTGTTTAGGACTCTTGGGGGTGGCCATCACAGCTGAAGGACATTTCAGCACTGGTTGAATATCACATCCACAAAGTAAAGCTTTCATATACCTTTTTGAGCCTCAGTTGAAGGACTGACTTAATTATCAACAGTCAGACTGTGTCCTTGGGACATACAGCATGTTTACTGAAAACAAAGTAAGGGAAGACGTTTAAAGTGAAAACAGTGACAGCAAAAACCCACATGAACTCTTGACGTGACGGCGAGAACATTTGTAGGGCACAGACAAAGCAGCCCAGGTGCCAGGATCATCTGCTCAGCACTTGGCAATGAGACACCCAGGCACGAGGAACCTGCCTGCAACCCTTGTGGATTACGAAACATCCAAACTGGCACTTTGTGAAGCCCCATCACTGCAGGGCACCCTGGGGTGGGGAACTCACCCTCCCCCAACCCCAGATCCAGTACCACTAGTACAGGTGTGTCCTGCGCTGTCTGCACAAAAGCTCCAGATAACTCATGTTTTCTGATCTTCTGCCCCTTGCTCCATGCATTGCTCCTTTGTTTGCCTTCCCTTACCCTGCATCTAGAGCAGAGATTACAAGCTGCACCATCAGCAGCCCAGCAAGGTCTAAGTCATAAGGAAGGATCTGAGTCATCTCCCCAGGAGAGTATTTTAGCCATACATCATTGTTTGTTTTCAGGCAAACCCGTACAATTATGCAACATAAATTCTTTTAAAGCATTTGGGACTTCAGTTCAATTTAAAATCCTGTAGGCTTTATGGCCACAGTGAGTGATTACTAAATGTGTGCATACAAATGAAGACTTGGGAAGAGGCACGTGGGGAAGATTAAAGGGCATATGGAGTCTCATGAACACCCTGGGCAAGCTCTGGCCAAGCTGAACCAGAGGATGGGAGAGCTGAAGAGCCCATGTCAAAAGGTGGGTAATGATATTTATGGCTCCAGAGCACAGTTTTGCTCTCCCAGTGCAGTGTTTTCTGAGAGCGCAAGGCCTGACTGTGATCTCCTGTGACTGCATTTCCATGGGCTTCAGTAGAGCCGGGTGACTTTGCCTAGATTAACTCCTGATTTATGCTGGCTTAAATGGGAATGAAAATCTGATCTATTTCAAAACAAGACTCAGTTACAACAGGATAGAGGGAGACATAAAAATGTCTCCAATCTAAGTACTTTCTCACTCCAGGGAAGTGTTAAGCCAGAGGCATAAGACTGACTGTTTGCCCCTGGTGCCACAGCCCTGGCACCTTGAGGCCATTCCACTGCCTACTCTGTCACACAGTTGCAGTGGGGCTGTGGAGAAGTCACAGCCATTGCTGAGATGTTTTTACTCTCTGCCTGCTTCCCCTCCCAGAACAGGGATCACATGGGGGTCTTGTCCCTTTGACCTTATAGGGTGACAAAGGCCCCTGTCTCACCTTCCTTTTCCTTTGCTTTAATTAACAGATGGAACACAAATCACCCCCTTCCAGCACAAATCCCGTGTGAACCTTTCTGGCATGAGCAAAATGCAAACCCAGGTGTGTAGCCTCAAAAGCTGCTCTGCACCCACATCCAAAGAGCTCAGCACCTGCGCTGAGCAGCAGCAGGACCTGTCCAGTGTCAAGGGTCATCACTGGGGCTCGTGGGGCAGGAGGAAAAGGAGAGGAAACACAGACCCAACTCAAGTCCACAGTGCCCAGCTCAGCCTCGGTGTTCCTTGGTGCTGCCTGCTGTGGTGAAAAACATGCCGTTATTAAAATATTACCAGGAGCAGGATGAAAGAAATCTGTAATTCAGCACTTGCAAAAAAATCCAAATTGTTAACAGTATTTTTTGAATTTTTATTATTATCATCATCACTACTGTTTAAAGACCAGACACACTGTTGTGTCAGCCTCAGCCACCACTGTACAAACAAGGTCTTGGACCTTGTGAACTGCAGGGAAAGCTGGGAGCCAGGGATGCAACAACAGAAAGCAAAGAAAGAGATCCCAAAGCTGTGCTTAACGCTTTCTTTAAAACATACTCTCATGATTTCAGGAGGGCTGGCAAATAAATCACAGTTTGCAATGCCAGCTACCTATTTACTTCTCTCAGTATTATTTTCTTCCTTTTTTTTTCTTTTAAGGAAATACACAGACAGATTTGTATCTCCACATTCATTTTTTACTTACATGAATGTATACTCCACTGAAGCTGGGGGAATTATTGACAACCGATACTGAGGCAATCCAAGGCCAGACCCTGACCTATTGATTTCCCCGAGATTGCACGGGACGTGTGCAGTTCATTGCAGAATACTGTCTTTGTTTGTTTTGTTTATTACTCAATATATAACCATGTGGAATAAAGGACACCGCCGAACTGCAGAAAATGCCTGAGGATTTCTCTTTAATTGAAATCAGGACTAGGAACATCCTTGCAAATCAAGAGCAGTCAGCCTTTGAGAAAATTCACTGCTTTTGCAAAGTTTACTTTCAAATGGGATTTAGGTTTAACTCTTTGTCTCTCACACCAGCTCAGCTTTCTAATGATTTCTCTGAACTGGCTGCGTGCTGCTCAGTAGTCTGGAAACTTCCATACACAGCAGATGCTGGGCAGGATTCTTGTTTATACTAAAACTGTGAACAGCAGTTGACAAAAATCAAGTGCATGTATTTATTAGAGATATTCCTGAAATGGACCCAAATCTGTATTTTTAAAAAAGCATCACTGGATGCTCTTTTAAATCAGGTTTTTGGTTCAGTCCAGTTAGAATCTATGGGCTCTCCTTGTAGAACCATGGCCTAGAGCTGAACTTTACTTAAGTTTGATGGTGCTTTAGATTAACTTTTAATTCAGAGCCCTTTAATTGCAATGGAGAGTGCAATGCAGACAGCACTTAACTCCATCAGCAGCTTGGCTCCAGCTCCAGCCCTCTCTGAGAGTGTCCTAGCCCTCGATAAATGGGTGACAGCCACAGCAAGCAGAAGGAACATCTAAGCTCTGATGTCCTAATTAAAGTCCCCTCGTTTCCCACCCTGGAGCTCCCTCTGCACTAGGAAACAGCCAAACAACTCTGTTCCTGCTTAGCTAAAGATTTCACAACTTCAACCTTTCTTCAGCTGTATTTTTCCAAACTCCCAGTTCCAGAGGCTCTCATTTCAGGGCGTTTATTGGATTGAGATGTCTCGTAATTATTTGTAACAAAAGGGTTGGTCCTTCCAGCCTGTTGCAAATGGGCAGCACGCTGAACACTAAGTTAGCAGCAGCAGGCTCCAAGAGGATCAGACTATGAAGATTAATGCAACAAACTTGAATTTCTCCATCCCCTCCCTCCAGTAACTCTCTGTGTTTCTGTGTGTGTGGCTGAGAAGGGAAAGAAAGGGTTCCTATGCTCCGGGATAACAACGGACACTACTGAAGAGGAAAGAGGGAAACACTGTTTATCCCTAGCAGGGAGATAATTGATCCATAGTCTGCACACAACTGGTCTCAAAGCAGCCGGCAGCCTCACGGAAGGGACTGTAGCTGCTCAGAGCCCGACCGAGCCTGTCAAACAAAGGCTTTATGGGGACACCAGGGAGAAGAGAAGTAGCACATTTCATTCCTTCATAATAAATCTTCCATCTTTATTGTGCAGGGATGTTTTGTGCTCCTGAGCATGCCGTGTTCCAGAGCAGGGCCCGCCCCTGCCACCCCCAACCCCCCGAAATGTTTGACGTTGGCCCAGAGCACCGAGCGGCTTTGGCTTTGCTGGGGTTTGTTTTCCCTGTGCACTGCCAGGCCCAGCTGCTCCCTGCATCCTCAGACAGCTCCTGGGCTCCGAGCAGCTCTATCACTCTCTATTTTATGTGTGCTAAAGGTAATAAAATAACCATTTCTAAATTTAGCTAGCATTACATAATGCAGCTATTTATTATGTAAAGCTGCTGCTTACAATGCCCAGAATATTGATCACTACAAAAAATGCAATGCAACTAGAGCTCGTTGCAATTAATGTTACTGTTTTCCTTTCTTTTTGTCTAAAGGATAAATCAAAGGTGTAATTTGTTCTCATGAATTCACCCCTGCAAAGCAAGGCAGGCACCGGGCAGCGTGTGGTTTGCTGTCACTCAGGCTCATGTGCAGCTCTCGGCTCAGAATCTGGCAGAGGAGATGTCGAGACGACAATTTGTTCATTATCCAAACCACTGGAAAAGGCAAATAAAGCACACTAACCTCCATACTAACCTGCTACATTTCAAATCAGGTCAATTTTTTTTTTCCTTTTCTCAGCTATAAAGCAGCACTGGCAACCACTTAAGAATTCCAGCATTATGACTGTATATCATCATTATCACCTACAGGAGATTATGAATAGGTATTTTCTTACAATAGCACATGAAGCCTGAGAAAATGAAAGATGTTTTCCTATTCTTCAGGCCTTTTGGGGGTAGAAAGAGGGATGGGAAAAGAGAATTAAATATTAGCAGAGCGAACAGAACACTAAGCAAAAAACAATTAAATAGCATAGCAGTCACTCAACAATAACACCAAATCATGATGCAACCGCAGAGCGTGGGGTGACATACTAATCATGGATTAAAGGGACTGATTTGTGTCTCATGAGTATTCATGGGCAAAACCTGATATGTGCAAACTGATCCCAGGGAAATATGTTTTGTGGGAAACATGAGGTTATACCAGTGTCTGAGCAAAATGATGATGGCTTTTCTTGACTGTGCCTTAGGGACAAAGGAAATATTTACCTTTTTATCTCCTACTTTCTTTTTTTCCATGGAGTTGTTTTCCTCCTCTCCACAGAACGAGACACAAGATTTTTTCCCATCTACTTGCCCATCCTTGTAATAGTAATGGCCAGTCTTCGCGAACGAAGAACCGGGGAAGGTCTTTACACCTTCCAGCCTGCGCATTGGATTTTT
>JAWMRA010000009.1:6188665-6220574 GCA_035584735.1 Pseudotriccus pelzelni | reverse complement strand
CGCCGCGAAATGGCGGCGGGAGGGCCCGGGGGCCGCGGGTTCGGGGCCCGCGGCGGCCCCGCCGGGGCGGGAAGCTGGGCTGTCGTCTGCCCTCGGGAGAGGGGCGTGCTGAGCGGAACAGCCGTGTCTGCAGGCGGTGGGGCGGCCCCGTCCCCATTCTCGCCCCCATACTCACGTGCATCCTGATCCCCACTCCGATTTCCCATTCCCTATCCCCATCCCTATTCCATCCCCATCGCCATCCCCGTTCCCCACTGCCATTCCTGGCCCTGTTGCTCATCCCCATCCCTGATCCTCAGTGCCCGCTGCGGCTGCAAAGCAGGACCCTCGGCTGGTGTCACAGTTTCGGGGCAGCTCCGGGGGTGCCCCAGTCCCACCCCGTGCCGTGTCCGAGGCGCGCAGGGTGTTTTGGGATGGCCTCCCCACAGATCCTCTGCCGTGTTCCTGCCCAGCTCCCGCCCTGGCCATGGGTGCCACAGCCTGTTTCTCTCACCGTGGCAGGTCTGAGCCTGCCCTGCTCCATCCCGGGTGCAGTGACAGGGACAGTTGTCCCTTGCCCATCCCACTGACCACCTCACCTCACACGCCCCACTTTATCCACACCCACGCTCCTGCCTTGTTCCCACTCTCCTGTGCCATGTTCCCACTCTCCCGGCCTGTTGCACTGGGCTGGTGCTGTCTCTCGTTCCTGATCAAACAGAATCCATCACCTATTTCTTCAGTGTTCAAACAAGCCACTTTAAGCTTTTTCATGTGTTTCCAGCTTGGCTGTGCCGTGAGGATTAGGATTTATGGCAGTGTGAGGCAGCTGGGGTGCTGTGTGTCCTGCTCTGCAGCGGTGCCTCCATGTGATTTTTCCCAGCTCCCTCTTCCCATGCCTTCCACTCAGAGCTGGAAACTCATACATGGAACCTCCTTGTGATGGAGAGTTGCTTTCCTTGCCTGGGAGGGAGGGGTGGGAAGGGATTGCTGGGTGTGGGACACAGCTCAGATCAAGAAGTGTGTTTGGACAACAATGTTTTCAGGCACACGGTGTGATTCCTGGGGTTGTCCTGTGCTGGGCCAGGAGTTGGAGCTGATGATCCTTTCGTGTCCTTTCCAACTGAGGACATTCCATGATTCTGTGGAAGCAAATGATTAAGCAAGAGTCAGTCTCTGCCTGTAGCACTCAGTCACTTCCAGTATTTGTCCTATTTCCACCAGCACTCCATGGCTGGTGATGGGAGCTGAGAGCACGGGGGGATCACAGTGCTGTGGCTGTGATCCGGACCTACAGGATAAATTCCTTATGCTATTTGGATCACCCAGCGCTTCCCCATGGACTCCAAGCAAGCAGGACTGGGTGCAGGTCCTTGCCCTCGTGGCAGTGTTTGTTGCTTGCACTGGGGGTAATTTGCCCCGTTGGTGCGGTTTAACGGGCAGCAAAATGAGGTACATGGGGAGAAGATGATGGCACTTCAGTTTTAGGCTGGCTTGATGCAAACAGTGTGTATCCATTGAGAGCACGTGGCCTGTATTTATGGGGTCGAATATCTGGTAATAGCAGAGAGGTTTAAACTGTGAGATACAGGAATGCTCCAGAAGCAAATGTCCCGGTGTTCATTTCAGTGCACGCACAGGGGATTAAAGCACAGGCTGTCGTTTGCCACCTGAAAGCTGGATAAAGCACAGGGGAAAATGTCTGCAATGGAGTCGAATCCTCTTGTCCATGCCCAACAGGAAGGTAAGGGCTTTACTGGAGCATCCCGTGTGTGATACCTCTGGGAGCTGCTGGAGCCAAACAAGACGGACACAACAAATGCCTTCTGGATATAATCGTTCCCAGGCACAGCAGAAGGGAAGGAAGACTTTTATAAACAATTATCCATGCAAGCTGCAAGAGTAGCATTTGCAGTAGCTCTCCAGGGCCCTGATAATACTCGCCGAGACATGCCAAGATGGATCGGATTTATAAACCGTGGATGGGTATTTCCTACACTGCGTCTCTCTCAGCAGTATTACCCCATGAAGCTCTCTGCAGAAGACATATATGTTCATGAAAACATTTTATAGCCCTGTTGTGCTGGGATTAATATCAGATAAGAAAGTCCAGACCACGTGTACTTTGTTCTTCCAGCACATTTCCGAGTCCGCAAATAGAAAGGAGCCCACGGGAGCAGGTGATTATTAACTAATAGTCTTGCAACTTGATGCAATTTTGGGCATTTCATAGAGTGTTTTCACAATAATTTACAGGTAGCGCATTTCTTCAGAAGCAGACTTACGTACGCTTCGAGAAATGGTGTCTCAATCTACAGATGTACAGATAAAAATGATATTTCTTGGTAAATAAGGGCTGTTACTCAGTGTCATGTGTGACATTACTCAGGAAGTCGTTGGTTGACCCCAGTGAATGTTTTTGAGTCACCCAAAATGTGTTGCAGGTGCTCTACCATGGGAGTGGAGCTAATAAGGTGTCACACCTCATCACAGTGGTGTAAAACCCTTTGGACACCCACCCCATCCTCACCCCTGAGATCCCCCTGCACTGTCCACTCTCACCCTCCTCATTTTTTAGGACTGACCTTCAGAAACTATCCAGCACAGCACAGTGTAGGGAACCTCCCGGACAACTCAACCCTGTAACTGGAGGGGTGTTGAAGGAGATATGACATTCAGGAGGTCAGAAACCCATGTGCCCTTGTGGGCCCTGGCTGTGGGGAGAGAGGTGATAAAACAAGATACCAGACCCGGCTGCAACTGCTGACACCGAGAGAGTCCACCTTTGCTGCCTGCAGCCCCCTCCCCGGGCAGGAGCGCCGTGAAGGGACGCTCTCATAAGGGGGACTGAGCATGTTTTGCTGAACATGTTTTGTTTTGCATTAGGCTTATAGTTCTAGGGCTAATGTTTGGTTTGGAAGCTCGAAGCCGTGCTCGAGCCCAGCTCTAGAGCAGGCAGTGGTGTAATAGCCATTTAATTCCCCTGCACTGTAATCTGATGGTGGGATGTGCTCCCAGGCTGCTTTTAGGTCTGACTGGGGAACGAAATCAATCACAGGACGCACGTTACAAGGAAAGCGCTGTTGGTGTCAATTACCTAAACTCTGTGAACGTAACTCTTCTAATTTCCTGTTAAATCAGTAATGTTACCAATCTCAGTCTATTATTTTAATTAGGACTGTGACTGCAGTTGCTAGGAGCCGAGCGAGCGCAGACAAATGCGAATGTGTAATTAGTCCCACAAACGAGTGGCAAGTTGAATGTGTCAACATCATGGATAGTTACAACATGGGGTGCAGCGGGAGGCCAAGTGATTTGGGCCAGATTCTGATCTCACCGGCCTCAGTGCCAGCCCAGGAGAGTCCGCTGAGGTCAGCACTGCCCTGGACCTGAGCTGGGCTGAGGGAATCCGGATCTGGCCCCTGGTCACCACGGCTTCTTGGATCTTCACCCTGGGTTATTTTTAAAATGTCTGATGTCCCATCTTGTTTGATTAATTTATTTTTTTTTCTTGCTATAACGCCTCCTTGGAGCCAATTACCCTGCAGTGAACGCTGCAGTCAGGTTAGCTGAACGTGGGTGTTCCCAGTGCCAGTCGGCACCAGATTCCAGCCCTTCCCGGGGACCGGCGCTCCTAGGGTGGGTATGGAAATGCTTGGCTCCCTCCTCTCCCTTCCTAGCTGTGAAAGAAACCTCTCAGCTTCTGTCACATCTGACTGCCTCATGCATCCCAAAAACAGCCGCGCATTGACAAGGGAGACAGGCGTACCGACAGCAGAGCAGCGTTAGCTACCGACCTCGCCGAGAAATACAGAATTCCTGCCTAAATATAGAGCTGAACGGGGAGAGAAAACAGTGTGGCATTGCAGATCCATCAAAATTAAGAATGAAAATCTGAAGCTGCTGCTCACTGATGACCCCCGGCTGCTCACAGCGAGCGCCGTGCGCCCGGAGGTCCAGTCTGCTGCTGGTATCCGACGTGGAATGGCACAGGAGAGGGAACACTGCTTTTATTAGCACTTGGCCATCAGTCAGCAGTCCACGCTCCACAAATAAACGAACGGGCTGGGTGCATGTCATCCCAGTTCACGTGTTACAGAAATAACACTGGACTGGAACCAGAGTTAACACAGCTGAGGTTTGGGATGTGGCTGATTTGGAGAGAGGGCAGATGGCAGAGCCTGGTTGGGCTATATCTGCTCTTGGAGGCAAACCCGATTTACAGCTCAATCCATCTTCTACACTCTAATTTCCCTTCTTTAGTAGGTCACTCTCCCGCTTCAAATGGTACTTCTTTTGGAACAAATTGACTAGGAAAAAGTCAAGGGTTTAGTGTATGTTGGATGGACTAAATCAACCACCTTTCCAAGACAAAAACAGTATAGAAATAGTCTGGAAAGAGCAAGTACCTTGAGGGTTTTGTGTGAAGGTTATTCCCAGGGCACCTGAGGACTATGCAGTGATAATGTAGCAACATGACCACTGCATTGCATGTCCTGGTAACTCATCTGGGGCTGGCTGTGGCTTCATGCTCTCACTCAAAGGTTGCTTGGGCTGGGCTGGGCTTTTCCTCCTCTCTTGTGACACTTAAACAAAGACCTGGTACTGTTATTGGATGCATTAAGCTTTGAGCCCAGTTCCTCAGTGATGGAGCCCCTGGCACTGCCCTGCAACAGCCACTGTGACGTTGCAGGAGGTGCCTGACCCGAGCTGTTGTTTTCTTCCCACTTAGTTTCCTTTAGTCCTGCAGGAAACCGCTTTAACCAAAACCACACTGCGTGTGTGTTATATAACAACAATCCGTTGTTACTGTCAGCGGTGGGTCGTCAGGCCCTATCCCAGCACTCGTGTGTCCTTGTGGCAGAAAAGCCACCTGGCGGAGCAGGGACCACGGGAAGGAGTCCGGCTGGTCCGGTCCATCCCAGAGAGAGCTCTGGACTGGGTGTCTGTCACTTCAGGCCTCTGAGTTGTTGCACATCAATATACTTATCCAAAGAGCCCAGGGGCTGGTAGAGCTCTCTGTTGCCTCTGCACACCTTGAGATGCCTCTTTTGGGCAGAAAATTTGTGGAGAATCACCATCCCCATCCCCTTCTGGCCTGAAAGCAGCGTGGGCACTGCAGGAGCCACAGCTGGTGTGATACTGCAGCTCCCCACGTGCTCTGTTGATCCTTCACTCCATCTTTCTGTGGGAAGGGAGGTGTCAACCACCTGTACTGTCCTTGCTCCAGGCTGGCCGGGCAGCCCTCTGAGGTGAATCCTCTGATTAAAGTCTGTGTGATGTCATGGATGTGCAAAGATACCCTTAGCTGCAAGATTGTGCAACTGGCTTGTAATGTGCATGTTAATAAGGCTATTAAGGTTTACAAATATTCTGCTCTTCCTTACAGTTTATAATTTAATTAATTGCCAGTTAATTGTCTTATTTTCCCCCTGTGATTGATGTCAGTGAGTGGGATTAGGCAGCATCAGATGACAGAGGAAGGAGGAATGAATGCAGCATTCTATGATGGTATGAGAGGAGATGTTTTCATGGACAAATCCTTTCTGACATGGATGAATACCTCAATGAGATATCACAGAGTATCAGCTCAATGCATATTGTAATGGGATCATTAGCGAAGGTACCAGCTGTGTGAGGTTTGTATTCACAACCCACGAGTAAGTAACGGGGAAATATTGGCTCCTTGGAAATGTTTGCCAAGCATAAATCTTTCTTTTTTTTAAGAGAGCTGGTTCTCAGTTTACATAAACTGGGAAGTAATTCTCTTAAGACTTGTGGGACCAAAGTAGCTTCACCCCTTCCTTTAATGAAGGAAGAGAATCTGAACACAGCCCTATTCAGCAGTATTTTTCCATGGGGAAAAAGTAACAAGGAGGATCTTCCATCAGTGTGTGTGAGCCAGGCAATGGCCCTGACCCTAGAATAAGAGGCATCGTTATTTCTAAGCAGGGAAGGTGGGATGGCTAAGGAGACACTTTATCTTCTTCTCTCCCAGGATTCTGAGTCTCTCACCAGGCTTGTTCACACCCTGCCCACCCCCAAATGCCTGTTTGATGGACAGGTCTGTGCATCATGGGCGTCCAGACGTGCTGGGAATATCATTCCCTCAAGATGCTGTTGTGCCCGTGGACAGAGGCGACTTTTAGCCATGTTGGCTGAGCAGGTCACTGAGCTCAAGGTCGGCTCTCAAACCGGGAGTATGAACTCGGAGATGCTGCAGAAGGAACTTCAGAGCTTTTGCCTTCCCTGAGTCATTCTGGGTGACCACAGGCAGCCAGCTCTGGGTGGGAATGGTTCGCTGTTAGCTCCCAGAGCCTGCAGTGGTGCCAAGCAAGGGGATCTGGGGTAAACAAAAGCTCAGTCTTCTGCGACTTTTGACCGGACTTTGATCGCATTTCAGCAGAATAACCCTGGAGTGATTCCAGTGGCTTTGGTGTGAGCAGGATCAGACTGTGAAACTGGGCTGCACAGCAAACAGCCTGAGTGTTCCTGTTGGCGTGGCTGAACCCCTGCTTAAATTGTCACGAACTAACGGGCCGTTTCTGAGGCTGTGATGGGAACACGGAGCCAGCCAAACCCCATCTGTCTCTTTTAATTCATTCCTTCCATTTTGGGGACTTAGCCTTTAGAAACAGCTATCGGTGATTACATAAAAGAGATTAGCCAACATTTCTGCATAAATCAAGGCCAGTGCAAGATGTTTCCTAAGTGTGTTGCGAAACCCGGGGCTGGTGGAGGACAAGTTCCTCCTGCAGCGACTCTCGCCACGCCCGGGGCGGCCGGTGGTGCAGGGGCTCGGTGGGATCAAGGGCAAAACCTTCGTGCTTTTCAAAATGGCCTTTCAGACAAAAAACAACTCATGAAGAAAAGATGTGCATGGCGGGGCATGGTCTGCCCCAGGGTTGTCTGGTGTGGGTTTTTTCACAAAAGCAGATTTTCTATCCAAGATACATGATGGAAACAATGAAAGAAAGGAAAGGGCTGGAGAACCTCGTTGTAAACCAGATCTCCATGTGTGAATTCAAATCAATCTCGCTGCTGAAGGAAGAGCCAAGCCAGAATGTGTTACATTCACTCTTTTAGCACAGTTGCTAAGAAAATGTCTTGATGTGAACGCTGTTGGATGACTCAACAAATCTTTTTCTTTGTTGTTGTTTCTTTTTTCATTTTGAGGCAATTTCATAATTTTTCCTCTCTTTGTTGCTCTGTTAACATGCAGGGTGAGGTTGTCCCAAGGTCAGGGAGTTGGAATTTCCCTTCCAGTGTTGTCTTACTTCTCCTCCCCTTTTTTTTTCTTGCTTTTTCTGCTGCAGGTCAGAGCAGATCTATAAGGAGGTTGTTGGGGGAAGGCTCAGCCCTTCTCACCCATTCGATCTGCTCTGAGTAGTGCCAGTCCCCTGATGGGAGAGCGCCTGACTCGGCATTGTCCTTCCACCCCGTCATCAACATGTCTGCATCCCAGCTTCCCTCGTGAGCTTTTAAGCCAAAAATACCAAAAACAGCCTCGAGTTTTTAATTTCTTCATTTTTGAGGAACTGGAGGCAGTGCAGCTGAGTTTCAACAGGGCCAAACACCAGTAGCTCCCATGAGCAGCTGGGCACTGATTGCTGCTTAAAATCAGTCACAGAGTGTCTCTAATGGTATTTATTGTGTAGAGAATTGTTTTTTGAACCTGAGCAAGACCTGGGAGAAATCAAAGAAAGGCAGATTCACACTTTTATTTTCAGGCGGGAAACTGAAACAATGTGAAATTTAAGTTTTGCTATTTAAATGTATGTTGGCTCCTCATGATGAAACCAGCTCCCCAAAGGCATTTGGTAATATTTTTTTAAAAAGCACAAAGATGCTTCTTTCCTATTGAAATGTGTAGGAAACACGTGCCCAGGAATAAATCTGAAAACTAAGCTGGTTATCGTTCTTCATCCTTTGATCTCTAACATCTTTCAAAATCTGGCCTCCAAGTGATGCGCCCAAGGATGCACGAAATCGGGCACTGAATCTTTATCTCCTGCGCTTGAGAGTCTGTGCACTGCAATTCACAATGCAAATAGATTCCTCCTCGGGTCTAGTCCTGGCTAAGGACGTCAAAAAGGCTAATCTCAGAAATAAGGGTTGTGGACAGGCACTCACAATTGCCCTGCACGGACACCTTCCTCATTTCCTCCCATCCAGGTTGGCCCGTGATTCTCCCCAGATGTGTGATGAACTTAAAGATCTATCCCAGTACTTGACCTACAAGGAGGACCATGGAGCCAGTCAGTTCTAAACCAGCAGCCACAGAGAATCCGAGACCTTTTCATGCTGGAAATACTGCAGTGAGGAAGGAGAGTGCCTGCAGACACCACCCGCCTCTGTAGTGAAGGGAAATCTGAAGTTTCCCCTCTGCTTTTTCGTGCATAACAGCATCTGTACGCCTCATTTCCATCTTCACAGCTCCTGTAATTTACATAATGAACATTTGCAAAGCCTGAGATCTGGGTTCACTTTGTACCACATTTACTGTAGATGACCTTCAACGCACCATCAGAAAAGTTTCCCAGGCAATTTTCCCAAAGGGGATGAATGTGAAACCTAAGATCATCAGGAAAGGAGAAAAGGGAAATAAAAGCAGATTTCTGTCATTCAAAGATATATTTTCTCTTCTACAGCAGAACAAAAATATTTGACTTTAAAAAAGAAAGGAGTTTTGGCTTTAACAACTTGCTTCTTTAAAGCAAGTGTTTGTATCAGGTCCCTCAATAAAGTGACTTTAATTAGGTTTGCCTTCCTAGATCTGCAGAAAGAATTTCCTTGATAAAAACACATTTGAAAAAATGTTAAGTAGAGGGGAGGAAAAAACCCCCAGAGAGGCAATTTTATTTGCATTCCTGCATAAGCAATGGCTGTAAAATGAGTTTATCCACCTTGGTCCCCTAATCAGGTAATTAATCTGAAAAAAAGTCTGGTGACAAATAACTGGCAATCTAGCAGAGATTCAGGATTGAGGAATCCTGACCTCAAGGGATGGGAACGGGACATAAGGATGAAAACAAGCAGCTGAAGCCACTTATGGCTGCTCTGAAGGTGTCAGCTGCAGCTCTGATTGTGCCTCCTGATAGTGCTCCAGCAATCACAAGGTGATAAAGCAGGAACTGACCCATTTCTGCCTCTCCTCAATGAACTGTCCTCTTCAGCCCTCTTGCAAGTGTCAGCAGAGCTCGTCTGACAGAGTCCTCAGAAGCTGCATCTCCAATATTATATTGGACTTTATGTTATATTTACATGGGCAGAAGGATGGAAACTTCTATAGGTGTTGCTTGGGTTCTGGGTAACCAGAAGTCAGGGATCATCTCTCATCTGAGGGGGTGCCTGTGAGTTTGCTTTTTGTTTGCTGGTTGGGCTATCACACTGCTTACTGCTCACGGAAGCAGTGGAGGATGCTTTGAAAGAAGAGATGTGTTTTGTAACTGACTCAGGACTCCTGTCTGTACAGAAAATGAATTGAAAGCTGAAATACAGAGACTTATTCTGGAGATGAAGAAAGGTGCTCATGTCAGCTGTCATAAGATTCTTCAGACAGAATGAATCACAAACCCACCATGCTGGAAATGCTAAAGTAGACAAACCTGACACTGTTCCTGTTGCTGTAGGCCAGGCATGTATGAAGTGTTGCTTTACATAATAAGCTTGAGAAGGCAAGCAAGCTTTTCAGACTCCTTTGTGCTTTGAAAATAGTGCCCCGTGTGCCTCTTAGGGCAGGTAGGTGTGTTTGCACACACAGGTAATTACAGCGTGACTGGTATTAGCTTGTATCTTCCTACCTCTCTTGTGTTTCCAGTGGTTTATCCATGTATCCTGTGTGATTGGTGCTACTGTTATAGGGCCAACATATAGGTGAAAACTGGAATCTGGATGAATCTCCACCAGCTTGTTTCTTTTACTGTGGTCTGGCTCTTGGACTCCAGTCATGATCTTGGCCTGCAGACAGATAATTGTATAATTAAGCATTTGGAAGACAGGCCGCATGTTGCAAACTTTCCACCTTGGGACCAAAAAGGAAAGGGGGGGGCGGGTTGAAGGGAGAAGAGGAATGCTGCTGTCCAAGGGGCCCTGGGAGGGACCTCCTGTCCTCAGTGGCTGTGCGTGTGTTGGATGAGGTGTCCAGTATATTATCCTGGGCTAAATAGGGGATCTCTGCAGCTCCCCTAATCCATTGTCCTAAAATGACACGAATCTGCCAAAGGCACAGTTCAGGGCTGCTGGACCTTTTTGGAACGGGGAGGGAGGAGGCTTTTGCTTTTAGCCATAAAAAAAGGCCCTGCTTTTTTTAAGCACATGCTGGAGTTGTGAACAAATGGTTAATGTAGCTGCAAGGCAGCCAGAGAAGCTGTTCCCTGGGCTTAGAAATGTTTCCTCCTTTCAGCCTGCCTTTTTTCTTTCTTTCTTATTTTTTTTTTATGGTACCATATAGTGTTTAATAATTCAATACATACATAATCGAAAATAAACACACTAATTAACCTTTGTTTTGAGAAATTTAATTAGTTAATGCTTAGTCTCTGTTCCGATTCCAAACAGTTTGGAGTGGGAAAGGTGCCATGGGGAAAGCATGGCAAAATATGTTTAATGCCGAGCACCTTCAATTATTTAAACAGTAACGTGGGCTGGACCAATTAAAAAAAAGAAGTTATTATACAGGCATGTACACGCTGAAATATCTTCATGCAGTGTTCCCAAACTCCAGCCTTGCTGCAGAATATGTGGTAAAATATATCTACACATAAAGCAACTGTATGGAGGAGGGAGTCTGGTGGCTGTGCAGTGATTCAGCTGCTTGCTGAACCCCAGAACCTCCCTGGTTGCTGAGCCCCAGGCTCAGGGTGCAGGAGGAGGGAGGGAGGTACTAAAGCTTTTGTGGTGGTGACTGCCTGCCCTGCCTGGGGGAAGCTGGAGGGCAAATCCTGCCCTGTGTCCCAAATAGATGATGAATTTTCAGAAAGGTCAAATGCTGTGCTCTGACTCACCAGTACTAGTCATCTGTGGCCCAAATGCCTTCAGAGTATGTTACTGTAGGATAGTAATTTTAGCCAAATACTCAAGCTTTAATATTCTTCCCAGCTGAACTGTAAATAAAATTATTTCCTAAGAGCACTTATTTGAGCTTGATTATTAAATACATTGCCAAAATCTGGTCGGTTAACATACTGTCTGCTACTTGAGCTGAAGTATCTGAAAGACAAAGAACGAAGTAAACGAGAAGGAAATCAACATTTTGCTAAATTGCATGTTTTTAAAAATCCTATAATTGAGGCTGCTACTTCATTTCCATTTGTAAAACAGATTGAGTTCCCCTTCCATCTACTAATGGATCTGGTTTATCTCTGATACTAATTGCAGCATTTGCATGGTTTGCACAGGCTGCTGGTGACAGGACGCTGGGTAGGGAAAGTCAAACTGCTCCTGCTGAGTTCTGGGTTCTCACTGAGGAGTGATACCTGGCACTGAGCTCTGGTGGACTTCAAGACCTTGTTCTTTCTCTTGTGGCTCCAAAGTCTGGGTCAATCAACCAAGATAAACTTGTTTATTCGTTGTCAGGATTATGTGCCTCAGCTCTCACTTGAGAAGCAGCGGGAAGGCTTAGGTGATAATAAAGCAACACCAGACAGTCTGGATGTTTAATTAAACTTGTCCATGCTCTTTCTGACCTAGTGACTGGGCTGAAAATGTCACCAGAACAAAGGTTGCTCATGAGTTCTGCATGTGGGCTTTCCTGCTGCACAGGGAAGTGGGGACATGTGGGGGTTTGCAGCTCATTTCTCATTGTTTCAGGTTATCCTTGGAAAGAGGATTGTGCTCTGAAGGTCTGGGGGAAAAGAAAACAAGTTTGGGTTTCTTTAAATGAATGAGCTTTTTCTTGGAACCTGCTCTAGCAAATCTGTTTGCACACACCTGAATTAAGCAATTCTGGGAGCTGGGTCTGGTGCAAACATGCTGGGCTCTTAGTTAGCAGCTGCTCAGAAGCTCAAGTATACATTTTTTATTGCTGGGGGTGAGGAGGAAAAGCAGATTTTCAGAGGATTTTACCCAGAGATGTAAGCTGGAGACCTCTGTTTTCCCCTACTCCATGGTCTCTGCAGCCTGGACACTTTTCCTGGTATCCCTGTGCACAGATCCATGATAAAAGCCTCCATGATGTGTCCCAGCCTCTAAAATCAACATCCACACCAGCAGAAGCAAGCTGAGGATTCACCCTTTGCTTTCCACCTTTTTATTTCACTTTTACAAACAAAGATTTTTACTTTTTTTTTTTCTATTTTTTTTAAGTCACCCTTGAAAGCGATCCATCAGATTCCCAGGGAGCTCAGTGTGGCAGAGGGAGCCCCGGCTACAGAGTGGCCTTTGTGGAGCAGGTCCGTGGGCTCTGTGCCACCGGCGCCGCGGGGGAGAGGTTGTAATAACGACACCAGCGCCGACCAGATGTCTTGGAGAGGATTTGGTTTCAAGACGCACGGCTGCTAGTCCAGGAGAACGTGTAGGGGGGTTCTGCTCTAATATACATAATTTGTTTAAAAAGTTTGCAGGTGTTAGAATTTTTATTGAAGGCAGGGAGCTGAGAAATCACATCCAGTTGGTGAGGTAATGCTTGCTCTACCCAGGGAGCGCGAGCAATCTGCATTAAATAAAGGGCAGCTGTGTTGCCAGCAGAATTTTATATATATGAAAACTAATCTGAGCCATACCAAGCCAGACCCCCGCTCCTGCAAATCCTGGGAGAGAATGAGAAAATCCCCTGATTGCTCCCAGCTTTCCTCCGAAAGCTGGTGAGGGCTTGCACGTCCAGTGTGGGAGTCCCTGTCCTGCCTGGCACCGCTCCATGTTCTGCACCCCGACAGCTGTGGGGATGAGCTGGGAGGGGGAATCAGGGGTGCTGCTGTGATGGAGCCATCCCTGCAGCTCATCACAGGCTTTGGGGGAGAGAGAACAGCTGCTGCCTCTGTCATCGCCCAACTAATGCCTGTGATGTGCGGCCCCACAGGGCCCAGGTAGAGCGGGATCCTCGCTTCTGCTCCAGCTGCAGGGCTTTGCTCTCCTAAGCCAGAGAAAAAGAAGGACAGCACACACCAGCAGTGGTTCCCATGGAGCTATTCAAGGGGTTTGGTTTTCTGTTTCCTCTTTTTCTGGGCTCAGTTCTGCTATATGTTGAAGCCCCAGCAGAGGTTTGAGTTTTTTTATTTTATTTTATTTTTTTTTTATAGACAGGTTGTAATGTCAGGATATGAGGTTGAAAGGGCAGGTCTGAGTCAAATCTCAGATGAATTCTGAGCATTTCCTTTCTACGTGGATGAGATCCAAGAATTTATCTCAGTTCAATAAACCCCACTTATTTCTGATGCTCATTCAAACAGACTTTGAATCCCTTGCATCCACAGAATGGGGCTGGTCATTTGGGTTCTGCACAGCTCTTTCCAGAGAGCTCAGAACATGTGGAATCAGCAGGGGAAATATTTTGGGGTGGCAGCTGAAGTGGGCTTCTTAATTTTTATATACATTATAGATTATATATATATATATATAAAAATAATGCCTGTCAGGATATAGCCCATAAGACTCAGGTGGCATCTTTCAAGTGCTGCCTGCACCCCGTGCTTGGGGCAGATGGACCTGGCAGACACGAGTCCTGCTCTAGGGGTGGGGGCACAGGCTTTGTCCTCAGCACAGCCCCTCCAGGAATGTTGCACATTACCCCCGCACAGATGTTACATAAACAGGACTAAAATTAGAGCAAATGATACTTCACAGGCGGAATATCATCCCCAGGGGCTCTCAGGGGTTCTACCAGCTGGGACTAAGGCACAGGCGTGGTGTGGGGCTCTGATGCCGGAGCCCCACACATCCCACCACGCTGCCCCCAACCTCCTCTGCGTCCCTGGGCCTGGGCTGAGCGAGTCCCACAGGATCTTTTGGCTGCCTGAAGTAAATTTTCTCTTATTTCCCTCCAGGCTCTCTTTTCCCCTGCTGCTGAATTTCGCTCAGCATAATGATTTTGAGGGCACCATTTTCAATTTCCTCTACGGAGCCAAAATTAATACTGAGTTTATGCCACAGTGTAGCAGCGCTTTAAGCATCCACCAACAGTGTGCATATTTCACAATAATGTAATGGCTCCTAAACCCAAATACTGCTTAAACCACCACTGTACTCCACTGTAAATATCAGTGATGCTTTCCTGAACCATGGTGCCAGCAATGATGACTCTGCTGGTGCTGCTGATGTGTCCATTAACATCCCTTCAGGATTTTATTACCACCAGGAACATCAGCATGTGCAGGCGCTGGGGTTGTGGTCCGATACTTCAGTGGGGCAGGAGCGGTGCTGGTCCTCACCTTTCTCTTTTCTTTTTCAGCCCTGTCTGCATAGGGAAGCCTCTCTCCCCTTCCTCCCATCACTTCTCTCTCATCACAGCTCTAGGTAAGGGTTAGATCCAGGCAAGAAAGTTCGGGTGTATTTTCCTTGGTCCCCCACAGTTGTGGGCAAATTATTGAGATGAAGGTTTTTAGTGGAGTTATGACTTCATTTTATACCCTCTGTTCACACCTCACCACTTACAAGGGAGGTGGCCATGGGGCTTTTTTTCAAGTAATACACATAGATGTGGGAGGACAGAGGGAAATCTGTCAAAAGAACAGGTTATAAGTGATTGCCAGGCTATGGATGGACCACATCCACTGCCTTGGGCCGGTGATTTTGACTCTGTCTAGAGAGGAGCAGGGGGGGATTATAAGAACCTGCGTGTGCAAAAGTACACAAGTCATTAATTATGGCGACCGCCCCGCGATACGATCTCGCAAGAGCTAATGGAGCATGAGAAACCTGTGGAAAATGTTAGTGAGGGCTGTCAGGATGTTTGTCTTACGAGCTGCTCTGGATGATCTCATCTCCCCAACGTTTCGGAGGGCGAGGGGTGTGCCGGGTCAGCGGGAGCCGCGGGCAGGCGCCCCGGCTCGGGAAGGAGGGCGATGGGGTGGGGGCACGGGGTCTGCACAGGCAGAGAGAGGGGCACTTGCTGTGCTCCGCTGCTGGAGATGAAAAATTGGGATGGAAAGGGCATGGCTTGAAGGCGTTTGGAAAGCATCACGTTGCGCCTTTTCTTTCTGCTCCTCTGAAACAGCCTAAATAAAATGTCACTTGGCGTTGCATAACCGGGCGATGCAGGGCCTGGGGAGCAGCTCAGAGGGGGCAGCGCTGGAGCCCCCGGCGAGGGGCCGCAGGGGCAGGAGGGATGCAGCCAGGCTGGGGAGTGATGTGTTGCTGCGTGCAGGGCAAGAACCCTTTCTCAGGGGAATTCCTTCTGCCCCCACCCCTTCTCCCCACCGTGGCTTGCATGCGCTCAGAGGACCAGGCAATGACAAGCAGGCCAAAAAATGGTGGTGTGGCAATGTCGGAGCCGAGGTCAGCTCGCTGTCCTGATTTATAAGAGATCTTTCCCGCTGCATCCCAGGGCTGCCTTGGCTTTTCATTCATGCAGGCGATGACGAAGGGCCGTGCTTAAGCAGCATGACCGTGCTGGCACGGGCGGCTTTTAGGAGCAGGAAACCGCTCCCTTTATCCTCGCTTGATCTTTCGGAGTGAAATATGTGCAGTGCCCTTGTCAGCAGTAAGAGCCTCCTAAGGAAAGAAAGAAAGGTTAGCAAGCAGAAACAGATGTTTACCTTTAACTTCTCGCTTTGTGTGGACTGGGGAGACGAGGGGAGGGAGATTTGCAGTGCAGGAGAAAATGATCTCTGAAAGCCTGAGAAAGTCATGTCGGATTGCATCTGCCTTTCCCTTGATTTTGCTGTGGTTTTTATTTGGCCCAGCATTCTTTCTTATTATTATTATTTAAACACTCCATTCTCTTAAGGGAAAGATAATTGCTTTTTCTTTCTTCTGCCTGAGCCTCTCAACATGATTAAGATGTAGAAACCAAATGCCTGGACATGAGGATGATCTAATAGGCACCAACCAGCCCGAGTCACTGTGGCCCAGTTTAAAAACATGGCACTTTTCCAGGATCTATTTGTTTCTCTTAATACGGTGATTTGTTTTTCTATATTGCTCTCTATAATTATCACTGTGCTGTGTATTCACTGGCTCTAAGCTCAGTGTAATATAAATCTGGAATTAGTCTATTGAAGTCAGTGTCAGATACATTTCCTTTAACATCTAAACTAGGTCTTAGAGTCATTTATCCTACTGTAGCTCCAAACTAACTCCGCTGAAACAAATACAGCTTCTCTCTCACCAGTGTTTTCCCAAAAAGCCCTCACCACAGTCCCTGCCTACACTTTCCACCCTTGTGCTAAATATTAGGCTAGGGATTAGAAAAAAATTTTCACCAGAGGAGGTGGTTCAGATTAGGTATTAGAAACATTTTTTCACTATAATAGTGGTCAGATGTTGGAATAAGTTGCCCAGGGAGGTGGTGCAGTTACTGTCTCTGGAACTGTTCAAGACATGTCTTGATGTAGCACTTGGGATATGATTTAGGGGTGATTAGGATGCTCTGGGTTGATGGTTGGACTCAGTGATCTTAAAAGTCTCTTCCAACCTTGATGATTCTGTGATTTTGTGAAAATAATGCCTGTGGCATCTTGCTGTGCCTTCAGACCAAGCCCTTCTTTAATCCCCCACTGAAATCTGGCTGAGTTTGCCCTTGCTGGAGGACAAAGGACAGCTGGGTCAGAGCCAGAGCCTCCCCCTGCACCGCTGGCAATGCAGGTTGCTGTTCCTTCACCACTTTAGTTCAGCCTCCCTCCAAAGCATTTTTGGGTAATCTTGGGCTCAGGCTGCTCTTAAATCTGGTGCTTGAACCTTTTGTCTTTCTCTGGGCTGCCAGGGCTGGAAACGGCTTTTACAGATCTGTGTAAAAGCCTTGGCTGCTTTGTCTCCACACGTAACATGTGCCCAGTAGGGCTGAATTGGGGTCCAATATTAATCCTTCCCAAGATGTTTTTCAGGAGTCCAGGGGGAGGGTGGGCAGGTCCTTGTGCAGGTTGCCCAGAGAAGCTGTGGCTGCCCCATCCCTGGAAGTGTCCAAGGTCACGTTGGACAAAGCTTTGAGCAACCTGGTCTAGTAGAAGGTGTGCCTGCCCCTGGCAAGGGGGGTTGGATCTAGATGATCTTAAAGGTCCTTTGACGATCTTAGAGGTCTTTTCCAACCTAAATGATTCTGTAATTTTATATATATGTGGAAATTATCAATGAAAACATTATCAGGGTTGCTGTGCTGCACACAATGACCATGGGGTTGACCTCCTTGAGTCATCTGGTCCCTGATGTCCCCTGGAAGTAACTTTTCAATCTCTTCCAATTTTAGATTCAGGTAATCTGGAGAAATCCTGATATATCTGAGAGTTTTGAGTTTTTTCCTTTCTCAGATGAAGGCTGGGGACATCAGTAGGTGCCCAAAATATGCCTCGTGCTTCCCAGTGTTTTCCCTAATTTTTTTTCCTCCAGTCACTGCACAATAAATGCACTTCACAGCCCTGTGCTGCTGCTTGATAACATAGCTGGAGAGAAGCTATTTTCTGATTTTCAGATATTGTGGTTTATCTCTAATGTTGGTTTTCACTGGCAGTTTAAGAAGTTCTTAGAAAACTCCTCAACTTCCCCCTTAGCACTGAGATGGTAAGAGACAGATAAAACTTGTCATTTAATAATAGCCGCCAAAAAATTTAGAAGTTTTTTAAGATGTAAACTCGGGGGCTATTATTTAGTTTTTTTGGAGATGGCTCACCCCTACCCCGAGGAGAAACAGAAATTATTAAACATCCTTTCTACTGCTTAAACAAACAAGGAAGCCCAAACAACCAAACCAACCAACCAAACAAATAAAAGCAGAACAAAACAAACCAACCCAAAGGCCAAAGTTTTTACTGAAAAGCTGAAACTTGAAGATTTGAGGTCAAAAACTTTCTATTCAAAGCTTAAAGTTCTGATTGGGAGATTTTTTTGCTGGGGAGTTTTGTTGGCCAAGACAAAGGTCCTGTGTCGGCCCGGGATGCTCTTTCAAATGGGAATTAAGATGTTTCCGGTCACGGTGCCTCAGTGCGAATGAGGTTGGGCTTGGGAGTTCTCCCCATGAGGCAAAAGGAAGCATTTTTCTTTTTTTTTTAGGAAAAGAATTGCTATTTTCTATCAGACAGCAGGCCTGTCTCTAAAGTTTTCTGTCACAAACCCACGTTCTTTCCAGAAAACATTGTTCCTTCTGGCTACAGGCATCACTTCAGAGAACAGAGACCTTCTGGTCCTTCCCTAAGCATCCCCCAAACCAGCAATATGTAACCAGCTCCTGCTCCCTGTTAAAATTCAAACCACAGCCTTCCTCACCGCTCCTTTTCTCAGATGACATTTAAACCTGTCAGCGGTTACAACTGGTGTCATGCAAACCTTGTAGCCAGTGCAAAAGTTGCACCCTGGCTTCTAAAAACAGAAAAAGGAAGAGGATGGCTAAGAATGGACATAAACACGCCAAAATGCCCGTGTGCTGCTTTCCCTTCTTCTGGTCTGACAGCGTTTCCACTGCTCCTCCCCTTGGAAAGCAAAGTAAACCCAGACAGCAGTGAGTAATAATGTGTAATAAGCAGGGATGAGAAATATATTTATCAGCGGTCAAATGACACAGGCAATGTGTCACCCCTGTCCCCACGCCATGTTTGCTGGCAGCTAAGAGTCGTTAAGGGTAAGGAGAGGGTGCTGGGAAGTGTCCACTGAGAAGCTGGAGTACATTCCTGTAGAGCAGCTGGAAGGGATCCCTAAAGGGATCATCAAAGGACCCCTGAAGGGTTAGAAAAGACTTCTAAGATTATCAAGTCCAACCATCAAACCAGCACCACTACCTTGTTCACCACTAAACCATGTCCCCAAGTGCTACATCCACGTTTTTACTTCCAGGGATGGTGACTCCACAGCTTCCCCGGACAGTCTGTTCCAGTGCTTGACAATCCTTTCTGTGAAGAAGTTTTTCCTAATATCTGATCTAAATCACCCTGAATTTTGTCACCCATGGGCTCTGGCATTTCAGTGCTGGGCTGATCAACAAATCCCAGTGGATTTGGGATGAGCACTCGTGTGCTTGCCAGCATTCCCTGCCAGGCAGTGTGCTCATCTGCCTCCCGAGAATGGACAAAGCTGGAAAATCCGGTAGGTCTCAGCGAGATACCTTGTATAAATGGTATAGGATACCTGGGCATGTTCCTGGGTGAGCACACACAGCCCACGCTGGTCAGCACACAGCCACGCACTGATACTGCCCTGAGTCCCGAGCACACACACGTGAGCCACTCGAATTGCTTTCATCTGGTACGGCCCAAAATGTGGCCACGGGTAAGCAGAGACCTGCTGTTGTTTGTCTAAGGTACAAAGGGGGCTACGACAGTTCTCTTGAGCTGCTTCCGTTTCCCCGTGATTAATATATTCAGGTCTGTAGTCATTTGTTTTTATAAACTCCACAAACAAAAACTTGATGTTTTGGTACCAAGCTCAAATATGGGAACAATTTGGTTCCCAGCGCCAGCATTTCTGCTGCAAGAACTGAAAGGCGTCCAGAAATGCCGTGTTTTCACTGAACAGTCTTTGGTCCCAAGATATAGCATTTTTAAAGCATTACAGAAGCAAAAACAATCCCAGTGCCTTGAAAGCTTTTTACACTGACTCTGCTTCATGGAAACACTGACTCAGGGCCAAATGGCTGATTGTGTCGTGTGATGTAAGAAGGAGTTAGAAAGCTTAGCTGGGCATTAGAATAATGCAGTGTGTGTGTGTGTGTCTGTGTGCAGTGAAGGGGGGACATGGCATTTATTAGAAAGCTTTAAATCTTTTGCAGCTCTGTGTTAGTCACTTGCAAAAAAGTCACAGATCTAGTTGAAAGCATTGGGAATGCGATGTGTGACAGGCTCTAAGCTGCTGAGCTGAGCTCCTGGTCGGGATCTTTTTAGTTCATTTAAAAGCTGCAAAATCTTCCTCGCTGGGGTGGGGGGGGGAAGCAAACACGGCTGCTGTGCAGCCAAGGGAAAAAAGGACTTTGTTATACTTCTGGAAGGGGAATGAAGGACATAGCAATGTTCAGGGGGCCCAAATTCTGGCTTGGTTTCTGCTGTCACACTGAACTAAGGGTGGAGATTTGGGGATGGTGCAAGTCTCCCCAGATGCAGATGCTGGCAAAGGGAGGGATGCGATGCGAGGGGAGTTCCAGCCCTGCCCCTTCCCTGCTCCATGCTGATGGGAAAGATTTTATCGTTTGCTTTATCTTGTTGTCCTGCCAGGGAGAGAAGCCATTCATTGCAAACGTGAACTCTGAGATGAGTAAAAATCAGAGATGGTCCAAGTGCCTGGAGGCATAAAACCAGCTACTGAATTGTTCAGCTTGTTTAATGAAGTGGAGCAGCACAAAGACACAGTTCACATATAGATTTATATATACAACACTGGCACTCAAACAATTTATGGAGCTCACTGCAAATTTAAGATTGGGAAGCCTGGCTCCTGTCAGCTGTTAGAAAGAGATTTGGGATGGAAAGTCCTATCAGAAAAGCTTGCTGTAGTGCTGTGATGGCAGAATATGAAGGAGCTGGGGATGTGCCAACTCATAGCTGCTGTGGGAAGTCAATGGAGCTGCTGCTTAAACCTCAGGACTGGCTACAGTGAAGTGCCATTTGCTGTTGTCATCTTGCCCTTGAGTGGTGACTCCCTGCAGAGCCACAGGTAAGTCACTGTTCCTGCAGCACCAACAGAGCTACAAGGCAGGTCTGCTGCAGATCACTCCTGTTTTCTAAATATTTGCATTCTGTACACACACACACACACATAGAGCCATGCCACAGCCGTCCATGCCATCTCCTCCTTCGCAGCCACCTCATTTCCCAGCAGCGCGGCTGTGAGTGGGCAGTCTGCTTCCCTTGGTGCCTTCACTGCCCTCTCTGCCCTTGCTGCCCTCAGGGCCCTTGCTGCCCTCTCTGCCCTTGGTGTCTTCACTGTCCTCTCTGCCCTCTCTGCCTTCACTGCCCTTGCTGCCCTCACCCTGCTCCCACTCTGCCCCTGGCACAGCCCCACGGTCTCCCCTGCCCGCCGGGCATCTGTGCTCATCCCCACACCGTATGTGCTGCCAGCCTGTTCCCGGCGTGGAGGGTGAGTAAGGCTGTCTCATCACACTGCTCCCACCTCCAGTGAGTCATCGGCCAGGAGGAGATGCAAAAGCTGAACCACATTCGATGCCTGTATCTGAAACATCGGGTTTGAATGATGGTGCAGGTCACTAGATCCCTAATTTCCTCTTTAATGGATTTTCTAATGCATTTGATGAATAAAGAGATGCTCAATAGTAAATAGAAATACCATTTGCAATCTTGGACGTGAAATGGGGCCATAATGTTGCCATTATTTATGTTTACCCAAGCCCCGTGGACCTCATGAGGTGGAACAGTGTGAATGCTGAAAGGACAGGGACTGGAACCGCATGGCAGTGTCAGTCCAGGCCGCTGCCAAAGGAACAACTTGAGTGTGCGGGCGATTTTCAGAACATGAATGATCCCATTGACTCCTGATCGCCTGCGGATACGACCTGGGCTGAATGGGCCTTGTGTTTGCAGGGAAAGATGGCCCAGAAGGACCTGAGAATGACTCCAAGCAGACATCGCTAAATGTCACCTTGTATGCGCAGTGTCTGTCCCCCACCATGAGCCGAGACACCGGGAGGGGTCCTGGGTGCCAGCCTGGGGCTGTGCTGGGGAGGAGGTGGTGTGAGCAGGGGCCTGACCAGCTCTGTGGGCTGCTCTGAGCCCCTCGAGGGGCTCACATTCACTGCACGGGGGCTGCCATCCCTCCACAGCCTCCTGCCCGGGTGGGAGCTCTCTGCCCTGCTGGGAACAGCGACTCGAGCCTCTTGTTTCAGAAGTACCACGTTGGTGCTCAGTAATGTGATTATACATTCACATCCACTTGTGTAAAGCTGGCAGCATCCTCAGCGAATATTTTCGTACCTCCAGTTTCTAAATGGCATCTCTGCTAACAGCCATGTATCATCATTACCAGCAAGGCTTTGGAGGATGCACGAGCAAAGTGTGATATTACTTAAACCTCTCCAAGTACTGTCTGATAATTAATCAGGCGTGGGTTGGTTATGTTTGCACCTTACTCAGTGGAGAATAATGCAATGTAACAAGGCAGGATTTTAGTTAAAATTCTCTGGTGAGCTGATCCCCCCAGGGCAGGACAGCTGTCTCCCTGTGAGTATATGAGGACCAGAAGGTTTGCCCAATCTTCTCCTTCCTGCTGAAGCATCAGCATCAGATAGTGCTGGACCAGTGCCAGAGGTGAGACGTCAGCCCAGAGGAACCACGGGCCTCATCCAAAACTGCAGACCCCCAGCACTTGCTGGCCCAGACATCATTTGATTTTTGGGATCTCATCCTGCAGCTGTTTTTGCTCCAGTGTTCTCTCCAGTAGTGCCATTATGTATTAATAAGGGACAGAGCTGGCAGCAGGAAAGGGCAGCAGAAGTACACATTTGTCTTGCTGTCCAGTAAGCCACATAACAAATAGCGATGCCAAGTGTAATCCTGCTTCAGTTAAAACTGTTGCTTTGGTTTGTCATCATTCATTGTTTGGAGTAAGGCCGCTTAATGACAGGATGTGGGAAATGAAAAGTTTTTTATGTCCTTGTAGACTTTTTAAAATAAAAATTCCTGAGCGATGAAGGGGAAGAAGGTGCTTGCGCAGGAACCCTGGCCGGGGTGAACCTTCCCCAGCAAGGCTCAGGAGATGGAGGTTTTGCTCTCAGCTTCAAAAATAACCTGCTGTGTAAATCCAGGCAGCATCCAAGCAGTCCCTCTGCTTGCTTTGCTTACATTACACATCTGGTGCAGCTGCTCCTGCCCGGCGCCATGCAGAACAGGACCTGCATTTTATGGGAAGAAATGAAAAATAAAAGATAAATGCCATGGGCCTGCGTGGGGCCACTTCTCTGCAAAATGCCCCATGGCCAATTAAGTTAACAAATGTTAGATTTTAAACCTAAATACAGGGGAACAGAGGCAATTATCCACATGGACCGTGAGCAAGTAGATGAAATCTGAGGTGGACAGATGCTTGAGGAGGAGACCTCACTAAGCAAGTGAGGAAAGAGACAACCCCAACTCTGCCAAAAAACTGAGGTGCGTGGGGTGCCTTTTTCATTTTTGGGTGCATTTTAATAATGATCTTAATTTTCATACAGGCCATAGTGGGGCTCCACCCCTTCTCGTGCTAATCATGTCTAGTCGATGGTGCAGAATTACCAGCGGGCGTGTGATTCTTTGCTCCCAGTGGGAACTTTCCTACGTGGGTGCACTGCACATCAGGTAAGCAAATAGGGAACCTGATGGGTTTGGTGGGAGATGCATTTTTTCCAGGCTTTAGACTCGTTTCTGGCAGGTACAGCCCTCAAAGAGCCACCAAAGGCTGGGATGTGGCCAACAAGTCTGCTTAATTCCTAGCCCATCCTCTGCTTCACTCTGCCTCTAGAAATATTCTCTCTCCTCTTCTGTGTATATTTATTAAGCTACGTCCTGAACTATGTGAAATCAGTGTGGAATTTGCCTGAGGTTTCTCTCTACTGGCCCAGGGCTTCTCAGCAGAGTAAGCAAAATTAAAGGAGGTGCTGGGGTTGGGATGAAACCACTCCTGCTTATTGGAGAGGGAGAAAGAAAGGAGTCAGGGAGCTGTGCTTTCTGCCCTCGGTGCTGCAGGAAGCTTGGGGAGTGGCTGAAATCTCTCTGGTGGAGTTCCTGCATACTCGGGATTTTCCATGTTTTACAATCTCAGATAAATGTCATCTTTGTTTTTTAGGATTATTTGATATATTCTTACAATAATCTATTACCAGTGGATCACTACCATGCTCATTGCCACTCTCTAGGTCCAAAAGTTGGTTTTTCTGTGGCTTTTTTTTTTTTGCATCCCTTGAAAATTTCTATTTCTAACAAGCCCACTGTTATCTCACTTTTGCTATTTTAAGTTCTGTGGCACAAAAAGGCTGACTCACAGAAAGCCATGTTGTAGGAAATATTGGCTCAGCTGAGGAAATAATTCTCAGTTCATTATTCCACTGTGAGATTTGGGGTTTTTTTCTGTCCCTTTTTTTTTTTTCTTTCTCTGTGTGTGTGTTTTTCGGTCTCGTGTTATGGCACACATCTAGCACCGTGAAAGATTGAGAGCTGTTTCTAATACACTGCTCTACCCAGTCAAATCTCTCTTTCTCTATATACCCTGAAGTGTTTTATGTACCTGCTCGGAATGCTACAGAGGATGCTCACACAGCTCATAAAATTTGGGCTGGTTTTGGAAATGTTTTGTGGAAATACGCTGCTTAATCTGCTGCAGCCAGTCACAGTTACTGTCGTGGCGGTGCTGTCGGAGGGGGTGAAGATTACAGCCAGCTTGGGGAAGTTTGATACGTTATCAGAAGTCCTCAAGAATAAAACTGAAAGAAGTGGATGTTCAAAGAAATGTAGAAAAACGACAGAAAAAAAAAAAAGGGAGAAATACAGGAGGCCCCGGGGAAGTCATCCCTCTACGCTGCTCCTTCTGAGTACCTGCGGTCACCCTCTCACTAAGGGATTGTGTGGAATAAATCCCGGGTGTGCTTTAATTGAGTGCTAAGCACATCAGCGATGTGCAGTGAAAGACAAGGCTGGAGATCCAGGATGAAATCCTTGCCCAGCGGGGTGGGGAAACAAAAACAACCCAATAACTGCAAACCCTCTATTGACTTCAAGGGCTTTAATCACCGGAGCAAGTTGTCTAATAACACACTGCAGGGTGTGCTTTGGCACTGCCATCTACTTTGTTCATTTTATGCTTAATATGCCAGAAAACAACGTTTAACATCTTGTATAAATGGATATAGCATATCTGTCTTCAGGAAAGCAGCTGATGCAAAAAATACAAGAAATAAAACCAGGGTCTTTAGAGTGTACCTACTGATGTTTTTTTCTACACCTTTTTGACACCATCATTAGCAAAACCTAATTAGAAGGTGGTTTTCAACAACTGCTGTCCTCAAGACATAAAGTACACCCCTCAAATAAATAATATTATCATCATCTTTAAAATACTCCATAAACACTAATTTACCCTCCCAATTTACTTGTGAGATAGATAATTATGTGTTAACAATAATATAATCACCATTAGTAGCTGTGTTAGTCCTCTCTTTTTATAGATGGAAGCTCATGCCCTGATAATAAACAGCTTGCTGAAGGCCACATGAGGAGTCTTTCAGGACTCTGATTAGGGAGCAAATCAGTCCTGGCTCTGTCCTCCCCTCACATAAAAAACAGAACAATGTCAGTATAATGAAAAAAAAAAAAGCAGGATTTAAGCATGGGCAAGAAAGAGAAATCTTCTTCAGGTGGGCTGGATTCTTGAACTGACAGGAAATATTAAAATAGTATGCGACAGAAATCAAGGTAAATAATAAATATTATACCTTTTGTAGTTGTGCCTTTATTTACTCTGCAGTAATTATACCGAGTAATGTAGATTATATTATGAATCACTATGACGCTTACAAGACTGAATTTTTTGCAACCACATCCTGCCCCTGTGAGATAATCTGTTTGATCTCCTACAAGGGCCAGATATGTCTTGCTTGAAACTTCAGAGGTGTGTAAGAGCAGCTGGTACACACCCTTTTTCGTAACCGCGCTAAAAAAGAACAGGTTTGGATTTGCTCAGCCACTGCAGGATGTAACATCTGAGTTACAGCCATGCTGTGAAGAGAGCTTTGCCATAACCACAGAGTTAACAGGGACCCCTTCAATATTTCTGTTTGAGAAGTAACCTTTTTTTCCCTCTTAAAGTGGATATTTACATATGCAACTAAAAAAACAAACAAATAAAAAAGAAAAATATTAAAACAATCCTTAGTGATTAAAGCCAAAACAAAAATCTGTTCCTATGGCTCCAACAACCCACTTCATGCTAAGGCGACAGTGCTGCACCTGCGATAACTAAACCCACTGAGGTCAGTCAGTGCCACTTCCCAGAGTCAGGTCTGTGTCAGCACCTTTTTTTGTTGCTCCTTTATTTTTCTCCCCTTCTTGTGTGAAATATCCACCAGTACTCCTGGGGCCGGATTCTGGGTAGCAAGGGATGATATTCAGCTTTTATTCCATCCTCCCTCTTGTGCCAGAAGCCGCTGTGGGAGCCTGGGGCTGGGGGCAGTGGCATCCTTTGCCCTCAGTATCAGCCCTCTGTGGGCAGAGAGGCCCTGGGACTGCAGCAACAAACCCATTGGTTTTCTTCTCCAAAAAAAAAAGGGGACAACGTGCCCAGGTGGGAGCAGCTGCTTCCCTGCAGGAAGCCAAGGTGAAGGAGCCCTCGCCTGAAGGGGCTCAAGCAGCAGGCATTTCTTTTCCTCTGTTTTTCCCACTTTTCCTTTAAAAATCCCTTCCTCTGGCATTGATCTGGAAGCTCTCCTGGGTACGACACATTCACACACATTTGTGTTCCTCTTAAAAAGCCTTTAGGGAGTGCTGGGCCTCTGGGTGGGAGGTCAGCAGCAATAACACAATAAGGCCAATGGCTCTGTTTGACAAGTATACCCATCCCCTCTGTTTTTTAGGGGCCTGCTGGTAGCTTTTAAAATTAGAAACATGAAATTGGCCCTGTGCAGAAGGGCCAAGGAGAGCAAGCCCATGCCCTGTTGGAGCTCTGTACACCAGGGAGATGCCGACAGGTTCTCGCATCTCAAAACCAATGTAGTGCTCTGAGCACCAAACGTGCTCTGAGCAGCATAACTTGTGTCCTGAAACTTCTGAAAGAGCCACTTCATGGCTTTGGATCACACAGTCCATCAACTGCCTATGAATGAGAGACTATTCACCTGGTCATGCTGTGCCTCTGCTCTGCTGTTTATTCTGGGAAGCAGAAGCCTCTGAGATCGATCTGGTAACTGTATCAATGAGATGATTGTTTTGGGATTGACTCCTCCCTGCCTTATGGAGTTCTACAACTTTATCTCTGTGTGTATACTTTAAAACATCTGATAGAAACTTGTGCTACAGGTATGCTAATGACTAATGTTAGACATTTTTTACCATATATGTCCACTGTTCAGTTACTGATGAATTTGTACACTAAGGTACGGGCAGAAAATGCTCCATACTCAGGAAGAAGACCTTTTCCAGCACGTTATCTTCTGCAGTCATTGTCAGCAGACTCATAAAGAATAAAACCAGTGCTTTCAAACTGGTGAAACCTCCATTTCCTTTCTCAGCATAACGCAAAGACAAATAGGTTTTGGTTTTTGTTTGTTTTTTTTTGTTTGTTTTGTTTTTTTTTTAAAGTTGATATCTGCCTCAAATTAAGGGAAAAAATAAAGTCTTAGACTATGAAGGCCACCAGCCCTAACTGTTCAGTGCTTCCGATTCAGAGCTCGCAGCCACAGTGAAGCCGTGGGGAAGTCACAGTGGAATTGCTAGGGTGTGGGTGTACCTATTCATTAGGATTAAAGTGCCCTTGTGGTTTATGTTAATCCGCTTTGGGATGCAAACTGTCGAAAGCATCTTTGCGGGGAATTGGACAGTTCATGCCGAGAGACAGGGAGACCGATTCCAGCACCCAAGTCTCTCCTCCACCCTGGCAAGCCCGGGAGCTCCCCCATGGGAGCCTGATGGTTCTTCTATTTAAGTCAACAGGGTTTAAGTCCCGCTGGTTTAAATATCAGGTTTAACTGGGGCTTGCCTGCATATCAAAGGCACTATGGTAATTTTTACAGGGGAAAGTGTTGAGGGAAAGTGTTTGCCCGCTGCTGTCCAGGCTCCTCCCCGCTCTCCCCGTTGCTCAACGCGGTGCTGAGTCACTGCCCTTTCTCACCCAGCAAGCTGCCTGCACTTTCTTGGTGCTGTGTTTGTGTAGGATGGGGTCATGCATGCCCAAGCTGGGGGAGTCCTCTGCATAAACAAGAGCTAAAAATGAACAAAGAGCCTTCCTGCTTCGCTGGTATTTATTTACGCACTGCCATGCGTGGCAAGTTCCATTCTGGCACCTGGATTACATGTGGACCGGGCTTGAACTTTCCTGGAGTCAGTCATCCACTTCCCGCTGATGTACTGGTGCCTCACTGGGCCTTCTGTCTCGCCTCGATCTGCAAAAGATTTATGGAAGGATATTATATAGATTTAACACAATACCATGGGTTTTATTATTTGCTGGAAAATGTTAATAAACCCCACGTATTACAGATGCATTTTAATCCCTGAAGTGATTTTTGAGTAGAATGCATGAATTATTAATTGTTGTTATTGTTATTATCGCAGTGCATACCTACCTCACAGGGCATTGTGAGGATTAATTAATTCTTGTAAAGATGTAAAAGGCCATATAGGTGTCAAGGGTTATGACTAAAGTGCTTTGAAAATGGAAACCATTCTGTGAGTGCCAAGTATTATTATTTATGGAGTCCAGGCAGTGTGCTTGGTGCTGTGCAAACACTGGGCCAGTTATTGCAAATATTTGCTTATATGTGCTTGGTAGGCCGAGCACTCCCTGTTACAAGTCATTCCAGCTATTTTAGGGATGTGTCTTAAAAATATGGCTGTGAGAAGACTTGCCAGTCTCTGGGATGCCACGGGCCATGAACAGCTGTGCCACTGAAGCACTTTGGAGGCACGCTTTTATTCAAACACAGGTATGAACCAAGACCTCAGAACCGCTCCAGTTACACATCCAAGAGTTAAAGCTTTGCCCTGTCTTTCCCATTACTCCGGGAAAGGAAACATAACAACAGGCATTGTTTTAGAGTGCCTCTCCCAGCTCAAGGCAAAGCTGACTCCCCGAGCTCAGCTTGCTCACCAAACAATCCGCTGTAAACCACAACCTGCTTAACTGCCCCGTGTTACCCAACATCCGTTCTTGGAAACCTCTGAGAGCGAGAATTTCCCTCCCAGACGCTCTGGAAGTGGCCCCCTGGTAGCTGTGAGCCCAGCTGCGCATTTGGGCAACAAGAACTACAAAGTCTAAAGCTCATCATGGAGGGCAAAAGGCCTTTGTGCCGTCCTGTGGGGTATTTGCCTTCGTGAAGAAAGGGAAACCAGAACAAAAGGGATGGGGTACAATTACTAAAGCATCAATCTGCCAGAGTGCACTTTGTAGATCCTGCAGAGCAGAACGTCTCCTCGGGTAATCGCCCAGCCGAGCACGTCAGCAGGTTGAAAACGAGAGCCTGGCACCCGGAGCCGTGACTGAACACTTGGAGAACACCAGACCACGGCAACCTCCAGCCAGACGACTTCAGTTCAGCACCTTGTCGCTGCTAGGCAGATGGATGGGAAGTCGGTGTTTGTAGTTCCCGAGGGCCAAACAACGCACTCTCCCGGGATTTTCCCTCCCCCATTTCTCACACAAGCTTTCCGAACGTTACACCTCTCATTCCCGTTTCATGGACTTCTCACAGCTCCTCCCATATCCTTCTTTAGGCCCCTGGTGTCCCCCACTCCACTGGAAGAGCTCCCTTTCCTCTTGCCTTAGGCTACGTGTGTATTCCCATTCCCCTTCCTCCACCCACTGTTTTTCCTTATCTTCTTTCACGAAATCAGAGCATCAAAGAGGTTAAACCCTTTAGAAGCATGGACAGATCTGAGATAATAATGCAGAAACGTGCTAACAGTCCCTTGCCACTTTTTTTTTTTTTGGCTCTTTTAAATTTCCCAACTTTCAGAAAAGTGGTCAAATTTTGGAATTGGTCTGGATACGGTCTTCAAAAATTATCACCTCTAACATACCTGAAGCAGATAACCTAGCAGATAATATTACTGAGAAGAGAAAGCTGCCCACTTGGGCCATCGAACAATTACAGAAATAAATGTTGGACACCAAGGGATTTCCAATTACAAATACACTTCCTGACTTCCTGAAGAGATTTTGGTTTTCTCATGTAACTCTGGCCTCTTCAAGCAAATAGTCTGAAGGCCCAGTGTTTTCTCAGAATTGTATGATTTTGTAATGCAAAAAAAATCTGTTTTCTCAGAGTATTTTAATATTTTTCTTCAATAAAAAAAGGAAAAATGCATGGGCCCTTAAGGCAATGAGCACTGTGAGATGATCCTACACCCAGACACCCACCCATCCAAGGCGTTGTGGAGTGGATGGGTCTCATCTGTTTTTGAGATGATGCTCAGGTAGGTGAAATCTACCTATGGTATGTCCCAGGCATTAGGCTGAAAGTAAAATCCACCCTTAACTCCAGAACTGCGGGCTTATGACCATAATTGTCCAGCAATGTCCATAAAAACAATCAAACAAAAAACAACAAACAAACCCCAAACCAAAACAAACAAAATCCCCAAAACAAACAACAATCAATCAAACAAAAATAAAATCACACACACACACACACACAAAAAAAAAAAAAAGAAGCACTGAATTGGTGGCCCATCTTTTTATCCCTTTTTTGCCAGCAGTGAAATCAAGCTCTAGAGACTTGTGGTGATGTGGAGGCCCCGTTTGAGTAGCACCAGACCTGGGATAGGGCCCATGGCGAGCCTTCGGAACGAGCAGGGATAACATCGGATGTTTCTCTCGGATCCGTGCATGGTTTGTGGTCATTGTGACTCTGCACGGTGCCAATGTCCGGACATGAGAGTGCTGGACCGTCGCCCAAGAGTGTGAAATGCTGTTGCAAAACCATTTTAAGATGGAAAGGGCTGCCTGGTGACGAATGTGGTTTTGATTAACAAAGCTCGCTTTCAAAAACAAACAATGCAGATGGCAAACAAGCATTTCGATTCTAAAAACGAGCAGAACCCAGGTAGGACAGTGCACTGCTGCTGTGGAGGATTATTTTCATTAAATGAAATTAGAGGGTAGCGGGGCTGGATCCCGGAGCCAGGTGCCATCGCCAACCGCGACGGGCTGCGAGAGGAGCGAAGGAAAAAACCCACCATGTTACATCCTGTATTTACATAAGCGCTGTTGGCAGCGCAGTTTAATGGCTTTCCTAGAAAAGCTCCGCGGCCCGGGGCCTGCCATGCCCGGGCGGCCTCCCCTTCCCTTCCCCTCCCATCCCATCCCATTCCCCGCAGCCGCTTCCCCGGGAGCGAAGGAAGCAGGGAAAGGGATCCGGGAGCGGGTCCCCCCCCGCCCCGACCCCCGCGCTGCCAGGGCGGCGGGGTTGTGCGGCCGGGCCGGCCCGCTCCTCCTCGCCTGGCCTCGCCTCCCGGCTCCTTCCCTTCCCTTCCTTCCCTCCCTTCCTCCCCTTTTCCCTTCCCTTCCCTCCCCGTCCCTTCCCCGGCGCCCATTTCGGCGCGGCCGGGCACCCGGAGTGTCTGCGGGCCGGCGGCTGCTCCGCGCCGCTTGGCTCCTTCCCCCAGTAACAGCTCCCACATTCCGCCCCGATCCCTCCTCAATCTCAATCACACACACACATATTACTTTTTTTTTTTTTCTTTCCCCTCCCCTCCTTCCTCGGGACTTAATCTCCAGCCCCCCCCCCCCTCGTCCTCCCCACCCTCCCCTCCCCCGGCCCCTGGCTCGGATATAATTGAATATCACAGCGCTACGCGCTGGGTATTTTTTTTCCTTCCTCCTCCTGTGTGTGTGTGTGTGGTGGTTTTGTTGTTTTGGGGTTTGTTTTTTTTTTTTTTTTACCTCCTGGTATTTTTTTTCTCCTCCTCCTCTCGGTGTGGACACCTTAAAAATACATATATATAGATATTTATATATATATATTATCGATACCTATACGCGTGTATACACACATACACACACACACACAGAGGGATGTGCGCGTATAATATACACGCGGCGGTATAAAACACACGGGAGGAGGAGAGACAATCCAGGGTGAATTCCTCGTGCCTCCATTCCCTGGGAAAGGTGGGAGCAGCCGCTCGCAAGGTAAGGACCGAGGGGCTCCGAGCCCCGGGGGTGG
>JAWMRA010000009.1:6019727-6188556 GCA_035584735.1 Pseudotriccus pelzelni | reverse complement strand
TGACCCCCCCCCCCCCGTTTTTCATTAATATGTGCATATATACGCGTATATGTGTGTATAATATGTATATATTTACCCCCCTCCCCTCCCCCACTCCGCGCCGCTGGCTTCCCCTCCCCCACCCGCCTTTTTCTTTTTTTAAATTTCTTTTTCCTATTTTTTTTTTTTTTTTTTACGAAAAAAGGGGTTAACGGAGCGGGGGCAGGGGGTGGATGGGGGGGACACCGGGCTCGGCAGCGAATGGCACACGGGAGCCATGGCGAGAGGCCTATTTTTAGCTTGATTTGTGTGGAAGAGCGGCTTCCCCTCCCCCCCTTCCCGCATATTTACTTATGGGGGGGAGGGGAAAGGGGGGGAGGGGAGGCCCTGCCCTTCCCCCACTGCTCGGAGTTCTCCCCCATCCCGACCCGGCCGCTCCTTGGAAGGGGATACACGCCCCTCCCCCCAGCCCCCCTGGGCCATTCCCGATGTTTCTCCCCTCGCCCCTCGCCAAGTTATTGATCAGTTTTCCTGCGAAGTTCGGGGCGGAACATGCAATACCCCGCCGTGGCAGCGAGCGGGCCCAGTTTGGGGCGTAAAATAGGCTTTTCCCCCCACTTCACAGCGTCTCTCTGTCCCAGGGCTTATCCCTGTCTGAAACCCTGGTGTAAATTGTGTGTTGCATCAATTAGACGGGCTCACGCGTTGATGCAATGTGTGCGTTTTCTTGGTGGAGGATATAAGACCTGTAATATGTGGCTCGTTATTGTTGTGCCCTCGAAAGGGTTAAAATTTATCGTGTTGTTCTAGGTGAATTTAATCTTTCATCACTGAATTTCCTTTTAAGGCAGCTTGACAGAATAAAAGTCTCCCCTCGCTTGTCTTTATCCCCAGAACAGCAAAACTTTGTCTGTGCTCTATGGCAGGGGCTGGTTGCTGCAGATGACACGTGAGTCTGGAGGAAAGTTTGGTTTGTAGGTCGCTGTGTAGGAAAGTGAAGTTTGCTGGTGAAGTTTTTACTACTCTCCAGTGTGCTCAACTTCCTCGTTTTCCTGTCTGTGTAAATCAAATTCCTAACTGATTTATGGGGGAGGGGATCACAAAACATACTCCTTATTGTTAAGGCATGGGAGGCATGATCAGGAGAACCAAGTCTTTGTTGCGTGGAAAAAAAAAGGGAGTATTTTGGGCTTGTCTGACTTGCTTTGCTGTCCTGTGGTACTAAAATAAATGTCTGAGCATGTTGAGTGCATTAACTGGTGTTGGTGGTCTCTACCCTTTGGGTGTTGGGAGTTGTGCCCCTTTGGCAGAGCGGGCACCGTTTTGCAAAATTGATGTTTTGAGTTTGAGTTGTGCCTGAGCTTTTGGGCGGTTTGGGGCCCTCTTCGTGCTCTGAGCAGCCTGAAGGCTGGTCTGTGTGAGGCTCGTGCTGGGTTTGGGCCTTCCTTGGGACACGTGTGTTAACAGGCTTTTTGGAGTATATTCCAAATGAGGACTGAACCTCCAAACTCTTGTGTGTGCCCCTAAATTTAAACAAGTGGGCATGTGTTTGTGGATGAGCATGTGAAGGGTTTTTTCCCCCTTATTCATAGAAAAAAGATGTCCTTGCTGGTGATGGTGCTTAGGGCACAGGTGGTGCCCTGTAAATGATCATAACAAGGTTTCTGTGGTTTCTTGTAGTGTTTTTTTTTTTTTTTTCCTCTTTGCTTTTGGCTGAGGTCTAATGGGACAGCAACACACTGCATTATTTGCCTAAGATCACCACAGCCTGTACATTGTCGTTGCCTTAAGTTTTCTTAGGGGAAGGTGGATTTGTCTCCATGAGAACTGTGTCTTCTGGTGCTGTGCCTTGGGAACTTGATGGCCTGCCTCCCAAAGTGTTATTGGGAACACCTGGAAAACACTTGGTTCTCACTCCGTGAGAAAAGGGGAAGGAAATGTAATTTAAATGTATGAAAGGAGTTGGGGTTTGGCTTTTGGGCTTTATAGTTTATATTTAAGATTGTGCAAGAGTTTATTTATTTATTTTTGTTTGTTTGGGTATGCGCAGCCATAACGCTGGTGTGTAGCGTGAAGGACGCAATAATTACAGGAGATTGTGTTGCTTAAGCTTTTTCCCCCTCTTCAAACAGGTAGTTAAGATTTTTTTTTCCTGTGAATGTTTTTTTAAAATATGAATGCTTCTTTCAGTTTTACTCTATATATGGTAATTATTGATGTTTGTGCAATGCTTTGAAGTTGTAAGGCAGGGTATAAGCGCTAAGTACCCAACAGCAATACTTCATAGTCATTTCCCCATCATGAAAGAGTTTGATGCTAAAAAGTGTTACAGCCCTAAGCATAAAGAGTCTCTGGATGGATTAGGGGAAATGGTCAAAAATGCTGATTAATGTTGTTTTCAGATAATAGTTTCTAGTTAGGAGGAACAGATCTGAATGATGTAAAGCAAACGGAGTTATTTTACCTGATTTTGGTCTGGAATTTAATTGAATGTGGACTTCACATTTGAGTCAGAATGTGTTTGGTGTTACAAGCGTTGTAGTGGCAGTAAAGACCCACATCCTACAAGGATGTAATCGTGCAGAAGTCAGGAAGTCCTGTAAAACACACAACTTTGCGAACATCAGTGGTCTCGTTTGGCTGAATAAGCTCTGCAGCTGTCTGTGAAGTTGCTCCCAGAAGTTGGGTGTGTTTTGTATTAGTAGTGGGCAATAGGATATGAATCTTTCATTACACTGGTGCTGTTTTGGTATCACAGGGCTGTTAAGGGTTTTGGAGAAGGCTGAGGTAGTGACATGTATGACACCTTTCTATCACTAATCCTGTTCCACTGCACATGGGGAGTCCCAAGCAGCAGCCATCCCCCTCCCCCCCCCAGTTTTTGCTTGCTTTGCCTGTCTCTTCCATCCCCCCCAGTCCCACAGCCACTGGGGATTGTGGTGCCTGTGTGAATTCTGACACCTTGCTGGTGAGAGGACACCGTGCTGGCAAGCGGAGAAGAGGCAGACACAGAACTCCTGCCAGCTCTTCCCCTTCTGAACTGGGATAGGGAGGTCATGAAGTGGTCTGGTTTCTGCTTTGGAGAGGAGGGCAAGGGCAGGGTGTGCTGCTGTGTCAGTACTGCAATATTGTGATACTGAAATGTATCCTACCGAAGTGTGGCTCATTCACAGTCTAATTCGTGTTGTTTATGTGGAGTGGTGTGATGCCGTTCTGTGTGCTGACCGTCCTCCCTGTGTGTGTGTTTGGGCATGCGTGCACACAGAGTTTAGGGTGTAATAATGACTGTATTTAGTGCCCTAAACATCAGCTCATGCAAGTAGCTGCAGGTTGGGAGAGAAGTGAAAGTGTGTGTGCGTGCACACTGTAATTATGCATGTTTGGCCCCTACAAAAAGTAACTGCTGTGAGAATACACTCATTGCGTGCTAATTTTTAAATACAAATTTAAGTGTTTGTGTTAGGTGAAGAGGTGTCAGTAGTTTCCCATTAGGAACTATGACTGACAGCTCTTTTCAGTGTTTCTGAGTTGCATTGCAGTATTAATGTAGTAGCTTCAAATTTAACAGGTGATGAAGAAACCATTTCTATATTCCTGCTATTGCTTTGGCTAACCCATTCCCAAATACGTGCAGTTTTTCTAAGTGCTGCAATATGAAGTTAGATGGTCTTAATTTCTGTGAAATCACTTAATAACAAGAGTGACTTTACCAGAAAAAGGTTCATCTAGTGATCCTGAGCAGAGTAGATGGAGACTGCTTTATTCATCTCATAATTGGTTTCCTCTGAGATAAAGTATGGCAATGAAATGAGGAATAAGAAATACCTTTTGATATGAAATTGTAGGAGAATATATTGGCTTTCTTTTAATTTTGCAAAATTGAATTAGCTAACTGGAGGTAAGAAGCGGTGAAGATGAGGCAGTGTAGCTGTCACTTCAGGAGGGTTGAGTGCGTGAGTGAAAAGGTTCGGAAGTCTGGTCTGGAAATCACACTGCTAGTTTGTATGAAAACTGTGAACAACTTCTCCTTGGGGTTTCATCTTGTGGTGTCAAATCCAGGATGTGAAGGCCCTTTTCTTCCTTCTTGTAATGAAAACAAAGCTGAACTTGTTGATATAAAATGCTCTGGAGTCTCAATGGCCTTGTTTGAGATTACATTGAGTTTTCCTTTGGTTCTGAAGGATCTGTAGTGTTGTAACTCAGCTTACACTCTGAAACCGTGATCTTTACCACGTAGCTTTCTGTGACATCCTTTGGACCTTCCTTTTTACATCGTTAAGGAGCCTTAAAAAAAAAAGTCATTCCTTGATAAGAAATAGGTGATCATTCCAAGCTGGAGATTATTTAACTGCAGGAATGGATGCACACACTGCTCAGGTGTGTAGGGTGTAGCTGTCTTGGCTAGCCAAGGAGTGAAATACTGGCGCTGCACCTCACCCTTGCTCGCTTTCTTTCTTGGATGGGCTGATTGCGGGGAAGACTTCTGAGTGTATTTTCTTACCTGTAGAAATAGTTATCAAAAGGTTTGGAGAATTGGTGTAGCTCCCTGAAAAACCTACTGAAAGAAGCTCCAAAGCGGTGAGGAGGAGTGTTACGGAATTGTCCTGGCCAGTGTATGTGACATCTTTCAAAGAGTCCATTTTTGGTCTTTGAATGTACACGTATGTGGCCTAACTCAGTGCTGCTTGGGGGTACTGAGGTCCTTCTCAATGTGTCAGTTTGAATACCAGAAGCAACATCCCTGGGTGTGCTATCAGTCTAGCACATCATTTTTTCAGCATGTGTAACACAAGCAGGTTGGGTGGCAACCTGGTTTCGTGGTTCAGTGCCTGCCTGTGGCCCTTCGTGGTGCTCTGTGTGCCCTGCTGAGGTCCAGGAGCTGAGTGCTCCAGAGTGCAGTGGGAGTGGGGATCAGTCCCCTGGATTTGTGCTGCAGTTCTGCTTGGTGCAAACATGACTCCTCCAAAGAGTATAAACTGGCATCTGCATCTGTAAAGTAAGATATTAATAGTCTTATTTTCTAAGATGCTGAGTCCCCGCAGTTGCATGTGAAGTTGGCAGTCTCTGTGTGTGCTTAGCATTTCTAAAAATCAACTCTTGTGTGTGGTTTGCTGGCTTTTGCAAACTCCCGTGAGGGTGTAGTTTCTGTTCCTAGGAGCAGCATTAGTAAAAGTCTATGTTGTCTACTCTGACTTGTGTTTATTGTTGTAATTCTGAAGTCTCCATGTTGCAAAGGAGCAATCTTGTTTACTAGTAATGTCTAGCAGTAAAAAATCAGAATCATCCAGAGAAAAAACAGTTGTGTGGTTTTTTGGTTTTTTTTTTTCCTTTTATGATCTGAGGCTCAGTTCAATCTCTGTCCGATGTCAGTGTACTACAGACACACTCTCTACAACCGTGTGCCATATGCAGACACGCCGAGTGTCATTGCAGATTGCTGGAGGTGCGTTACTGAAAGTTTTAGCTGGTGTGGTGTAAGTAGTAGGCCTTCCCTTCCCCCAGCTTTGCCAGCCTGGTGAGGCAGACAAGCAGCTGTCCCTGCAGCTAATGCTGGTGCTCCTTTTAACCCTCTGTGGGTTTGAGGAATGATTCAGTCACTTCCCCAGCTGCACGCAGAGCTCCCTCCAAGCCCCACTGACGTCAGGCCCGTGGTAGATTTTTATGAATTGGGACTGTGAAAGTGCCTGTGGAAACTTTCCTGCTCTGTGCACAGCTACGTGCCTGCTGGTGGAGACCAGAGAGCGCACAGAAAAGATCTCTCTGCAGCCTAGTCCTGGAGCATTTTTCCAAGGTTACGAGTTAAGGGTCAAATATTTACTGTTCGTGAAAATATAGTGCTAAATACCGTGCCCAGTGCCAAAACCACAGAAATTGTCAAGGTCTGGAGCCCTAAATAGAAGCAGCCCTAAAAGTTGCATCCATTTGACATAACAATGTTAAAAGTTCAGGCTCTTCACATGGGCGACCTATTGCGGGCAAACTGAGCGGGGAATTCGCTGCATGGTGAGCACACATGAGGTGCATTTCAGTCCCCTGATGGTTCCCTAAAAGTACCAGGCAAAGAAGAAGCAGTTTGATTTCCTGGAAGAAGTTTCCTGGGCTGGGTGAGGAGAGGAATAATAAGTTTCATAGCTCTTTTGTGGTTTTTGGACAGACTGATTCATGCTCGAGCGTCAGCGGGACTTCTGAAAGTACGCTTTTGCTTTGTAAAAATAGTAATAAAAAGATTCAATTATTTTTCATTTATTATTGATATCGGTGTAACTTAGAGTCCTCTTGGACAAATGAGCGTTTTTGCCATTAATTTTGAGCACTTGGGAGGGTGTTAAATGTGGTTGGAAGCCTTACCTTAAAATACCAGTTGATCTTAACAGACATGAGTGAGTCTGTTGGCCCTCCCCCTTGCTTCCTGGTGTCTCTTGCTCAAAGAAATCATGAGGACTTTTCCTCTTTTAGGTTATGTCTAAATTTGTGGGGAAAAAAATAGTTTTGATATTGCATAGACCTATGGGGGAAACAACAAGAGATCTGGGTCAAAAAAGTAGGACGTGCAAGATTTAGAAGCTGTTGAAGTGTATTTATTTGTCCTATATTAGGTTAAAGGAAGTATTGGTGCTCTCAGTTTGGCAATGTGTCCTTCAGTCTGCAGTGTGCTGTAAAGGGAAGACAACTGTTAAAGAGTGAATCACCACTAATTTTTGTATGGATGTCCACAGTCTTCTCTAGTGCAGAAATTTTTGCCTGGTTATTAATGCAAACATGCATTCCTAAATCAGTACTCTTGGAGATAAATTTTAATTAGGAAGTGCTTTGTAAAAATACAGATTTTTGCCATGATGATGTCTGTGAATCTGGAACATATTTCCTTTGGGATTACGTTTGTTCAGATGTAATACTTTTAAAGCAACATTAGCACAGATGTGGATGGAGGAAAATGAGGGACCAGTGTTGCCAAACTGTCTATTAATGATGACATCAGATGAATTATGCTAGAAATGGCTAATTCAGTGGATCTGGAGTTTAGAGCAGCAGGGTCCATACTCGATGAACAACACGAATATTTTGCTGATTCAGACCCGGGACCTGGTTTTTTGCTTTATTTCAAATGCGCAACTATATTTCACAGTCTGGTGTCTTGTTTAGACTGTAAGTATCTAGCCCTGTGTAAGATGAAAAAAAATCAGGAATAAGAGACTTCCGTATGTTGACTTGCAATAAAACTTGGAATACAATGTAAAAATACAATGAAACAGCCTAGTAGGCAGTTTTGGTGAGCTTGATCTGATAGCAGGAATGGATATCTAAATGTAGCTGATTAATAGAAACCAACTTTTTTTTTTTTAAACAGCATTTGCCATTATAGTACATATTTGTCACAGTTATTTGAATTGTGAGAAACTTGCTTTGTATTACTGTAACTGTCTTCCAGGGCAGATCGTGAAGGGCCTTGGATTACATTAGAAATATCAGTGTATTTATCTTACTGTTGGCAAAGTCCACGTTAGTTGGGTCTTCTGCTGTTTGCACGTGCAAGGTTATTTTGATATGGATGTTATTCCTAGTTCATCAAGGCCCTTTGTAAGATTCTTTCTTACAGTACATTTAATGCACAGTAAACACATTAGTAGTTAAGCTCTAAGAGTCTGTTCCACTAAAACAAAACACCCCCTTGATCGCTGGGTCCTCCTGTTAAGGTGCCTGGGCACCACGGCACTCCCAGGGGTGTTATTTTCCAGTAAAATGAATGGGCATTGCTTTTGCCTTAGAAAGTAACCCTATGCTCTCTGTGTGGTTCTGGGGACTGGCCGTGAAAGCACCAAACTTAATATTCCTGTCAGTCTCCTCTCGTTGTCCCAGTGCCTGGGACACAGCTGGGGTTCCGTGTTGGAGTAGGTGGTGGCTGTTGGGGCACTTTGGAATTTTAGAGACCCTGTGTGCATTGATAGAACTGCTAAGAAGAATTAAAAAAAAATATATATGTATATAGGGAGGATAAAGGGATGGAAACTTTCAGAAGTAGCCAGGGAAAACACATTCGATGTGTTTTGACTCGCTTTTTGATGCTATGGATGACTTCACACACGAGGCTCGGAGGGTATGTGAAATGCAGTGTCAGACTCCAGCTAAGAGTACGTCCCTTACGTAGGCTGAGGTTCTCTGTTGTGCCAGCAGCAAGGCTTGTGTACGTTGGACATCGCTGCAGAGCTCCAGAAAGCTCCACTGATGGTGTTAGAATATGTAAAATCTTATTTGCCTGCTCAGTGTGCCTCCTCATTTCCCAGCTGTGGTTTGTAACTACCTGCTTGCGGAACGGAGTTTTTTCAAGGTGAAAGGAAAGAAATGTGCTGGTTTTAAAAACAGACGTTCAGAGATCAGGTTAGTCAGATTTCGTTTACGTTAATGTTCCTGTAAATGCTGTAAATTTGGAACTGCAGTGTACTTCCATGTGCCTCTTGCTGCCTGGTTTTATTTGGTAATCTGGTGCTGTTGGGCCTATTGCTGTTCTGTGTGATTAAATTAACACCCCAAACTTTCCCCTTCATAATAAAAGACAAGTGGTGCAAGAATGTACTGCCTTTTTTCTTTCTGAAATTTACTTTTCCGAGGGTCAGGGTGTCTATGCTATCTCCTCTGCTTGGCTCTGCTTCCTTTTCCGTGATGTAGTGTGAATGTGGCAAATTAATGTTGTGTACCGCGGTGTTTTGTGTCCATCCTGACAGTTTGTATCACTTTATTCTTACCCCTTGCTAAGGTTTTATTTGACTTTTCTAATCTTTCCCTACTTGTTTCTTTTTTTTCCCCTGGACTTCCTCTCTCATATTTGTCATTTTGGACTGTCCTTTTGTGTTCTCCCCGTCTGTTCTCTTGTCAGTCCTTTAAATTAAATGGGTGCCTTTTTGTTTCTGTACTCTGTGTTTTCTCTGGTTTCTCCCCGTTTATCTTAGCATTAGTTAAGTTTATCTGTAGGGCTCGATCCCAGGTAGCCCTCTTGAACCAGAGGGGTTGGAAGGGTTTGGATGGTGTACCCGGGCTGCTGAGGAGGTCTCATTTTGCGGGTTGGCAGCGAGCGGAGGTGAGCGAGGGCTCTGCCTGTGGGCAGATGGGTGGCTGGGACAGGCACACAGGAAACGGAGAGGACAAATTTTGGCAGTGCTTTATTTGATAAAAATAATCTTGGCTTTAGGCATAAAGCATTGATCCAACTCTTGATGAAGTCAGAGGGAGGCTTTGGAGGGAGTTGGTGTGAGCTTTTAGTGCGAACACGAAAAGCTGAGGAAGTCTTGAGTGAAAACCTCAGCGCAAGGTGAGCTTGGCTTTGGGCTCTTCAAAATAAGGGGTTTTATGCAATAAGCTTTTTATTGATGTTGTGACTTAAAATTAGCAAAAACAAAGTCAGTCATCCTGAAATCAGTGGCAGCCTTATCTTACTGTTTTTGTTGTGGGTAGTGTTGACAAGTCACATGCCCTATTGTTCTGGGTGAACAAACACCGCTTTGAGGCTGCGAGCTGGGACGTGAGCACAGGCGCCGCTGTCCTGCCCGGCACGGATGAGTGTGTGCAGTTGTGACTTTGGAGATGAAAGACTGTCTTTAAAGACTTCACAGCCAGAAACTGCTGTCATAAACGAAATAACCTCTCGCTTGGTATCTAAGCAGCTTTTTTTTATTTGGTGTCTTGCTGTCCCAAACCTAAAAAAATAAGCGCAAGTGAGTAGTGCGTCATAAACTCTCTCCTACCTTGTTGTCCAGCGAAACCTGTGCATAGCAGGCTTGTATTCTGGCTCTGATGCACAGATGTGCTTGGGACAGAGAGGGAGCGCAAGATGTTCTTTCTCAAAAGTCAGGGAAAGATTTTTACTTGGAAGGCTTTCAGGTGTAAGTCCTTTACCTCAAAGCTGTTGACACTCGAGACGATAATAGTGAACCTCATCTCTACTGAGGTCACAGTTTTGAGCATCACCCCTAAATTACTCCTGCCATGTATAAATCCCTGTAATCAGGATATGTGTGTGAATAAGATGGATGCAATAGAGGCTGGCTGCAGGAGCAGACTTGGCACGTGGTGGCTGTGGATGTAGTCATCCAGCCGTATCTGGGGGAGAATTCCATTGAAATTGCTGGGAGTTTCGCTTAAGGGAGAGCAGAAAGATTAGTCTTCTCTGCCTACAGTGTTTTTTCTGGTTTTTTTTTTTTTTTATTATGCTGTTGTGTTTAGTACATCTTAATAATGCCAGTGTAGCTCATTGCCTGGTCCAGTATTTTTAATTTGTAGAATAAGTTGGGATTTTGTTTTCCTCTTCTTGTCAGCTCTTAGTCTTGCTTTTTCCTCTTTGGAAACTGGTGCATGTGGTGTGTTTTTTATATTTGAACAAAAACGGTCTTGAATTGTTCCATAATAGGTATTGCCAAGATGCTTTCATGTGTAATGGCATGAAAGGTGGTAGAAACTTTCAGGTTGGTAGAAATTGTCATAGCTTGATAAAGGCAATTACGGAATTACTGTCTGGTTATAAAGTATTTCTATGCATTTTCAGAGGCCTCTCTAGCTTTGTGGTGGATTCCCAAGGACACACCTCCAGTCCCCACACCCAAAATTTTGCTTTTCTGAGTTGGCCTAATATACGTGTATGTAACAGATAACTATGTTTACTTTAGTTTGCATCACTGAAGATTTTCTGTCCGCATAATGATTAGGACAGAAAGCTGGTGTCAGGATTATCTGCTATTTCTGCCACTGTGTGACCTTAGCAAATGGATTAACAAATTTACCCATGCACCAGTGATTTAATTCTTAACAGCAGCATTTTCAGACCAGTTCAGTGCCCTGAGACTTTCTGGTGAAAGGCCGTGTAAAATGGCTTTTGTTTCATTTTTCATCCTCTGCTTCTTTGGAGTTTTCAATTTAAGCAAGTGCTCCATTCATTGTTCTTGTGTGTGTCTTTTAGTTTTGTCTTGTGTTAGACAAAACATGGTTCTTTGCGTTGGAAATATTTTCTGATAGTGCCAGTACATGTTGAAATCAGGCTACTTGGTTCATAAAGTTGGGCATATTTGTGTCCTTAGTAACGTGGGAATGCCACCTTACATGAAGTTTTAAGGCACCTGTGCCTTTTCTGGACCCTGGCAGCTCTTTGGGGATGAGGAAAGGGTGAATTTTCATGGTGAAACTACTTGAGGAGTGGGTTTTGGAGCACAGCTACCCAAGCAGCCACTTGGCTCAGCAGTGGGGATGGGAAGGGAGGTGGTGGGACCCTTAAGCTGACCCTGTTCATGATGGAGCAGAGACACAAAAAAGTTTCTATTGACTCCTCTGCTGTGCTGATAAAATGGCTTATTGCTCCTAAAAACATAATTTCTGGAAGGATGTGTTAAAGCCAACAGCTATTTTGGGAGCGGGATGTGTGTATTAAAATCCGTAGTTTTGCTGAACCAGTTTGCAGTATGACCCCACAAACTGCTGCGTTGTTCCTGTTAAAGGTGGAGGTAAACTTTAGCTTAACCAGAGGTGTGAACGTGTCTTAACTTAGGTGAGGGTGGGCCATGAACTTCTTATCTTTGCTTTGCTATCAGACAGAATCTTCCCAGGCTGCAGTGGGGTGGCTGATAGCTCAGCCAGTCTGACACCAACCGGCAGGGATCTCATGACTCAAACCGCCTGGCTGCTTGGGTTTGTCCATGTATAAAATAAAAATAAATGGTGACACGGTGACATGGTCTTTGCCACGTGCTTACAATGTCATTTGGGCAAGTCTTTCTTTATAACTTCCTAAATGATCCTTGTTTATAAGTTTATAGTTAAAACAAATGTACACGCTTGTATAAAAACCTTTTTTTTAATGCCCTTTACTGGGAGCCAGTGGTGTTTTCCTTGTCTGAGGACATTGATTTCAGGTGAGCATCAGTATTAGTGTCTCCTAAAACACACCTCAGTCCTGGCTGTCACAGCTGTGCTCATGTCACTGATGAGCACCTACTCCCTGTTGTTGTTTGGCTCTTTTTCACCTGCTGGTAAATGAAATTTTGGGGAATGTTTCAATTTTGGGGAATCTCTTCAGTTTGGAAATACAACTTTAAGTGCTATGTATGTATGTATAAAGTTTGGATTTTCATATTGTAAATTGTAATTTTATATGATGACTTTTCTTATTTTCACCATACTCTGAGAAGTAGCCTCTGGTTAATTTGAAAAGAAAGTTCTGCCAGCACTTTAATAAATCCCTTAAACTTTACAAAAATGTATTTACACTTGCTGGCAGCATGGCTTGAAGTTAAAAGTGGGAATTTACAGTATGTTCACATTTTTGTTTGGAATGACTCCAGAAAGAAAGTGTTTAATTCCTCTTTAGTGTAATATATATCTATATATCAGCAGATATAGCTGTTGATGTAGTCAAGCCCTAATTGTTTAGAAATTATGACTTTTAAGTGTGATCCTTGTGTATATTTAGAAGAGCTGATTGAAGCCCTTTCTTAGTTGAACCGTTTTCTCGTGTTCTGAGGCAGTTTATGTGTTCTTCATAAGAAATACATTATCACACCATGGAAGTCAATTCAGGTTCTCTGGAAATGATCCAACCTTCAGAAAAGAAAAATATTAGTGCGCATGTTGAAGGAAAGGGTTTCCCTTTATTTCAGAATTTGCTTGTCACGTGTAGCAAATAAGCCATTTTCAGATGCATTAAGGCTCTGTGAAACTAATTTTCAGGGCTGACAGTTTTGTAGTTCTGGGTTAAGCAAAAAGATTTAAATTTAATGTTTCCAATTTTTTTGTTTTGTTTTAAATAGCAAGGGATCTGCACATTTGCTCACTTATAGTTTGAGTGCCATGCGTGTTTCAGGAGAACAGAAAAATGAACTGTTTGAAATGATGGTCACGATGGGGTAGCGTTTTTAAGCCAGTCATTTGTCTCAGCGTCTGAAACGTTTTGTTGCCAGTTTAAATGTAACCTTTGCTTGGAAGTCTTAAATATTTGCTATGTGGTGTTTATTTGGTTTATGAAGTTTTGTGCTGTTTGAACGCTGGTTTTTGTTTTAACTATGAGTTAACTATGTTATTGTTTTAACTATGAGTTTTGGCAAAGCACATTCTAGCATATGTAGTCAGTCATAAACAAACCAGAGGCCACTAATGTTTTAGTCCTGTGGCTGTATCAAAGTGTATGAACTTAAAATTAAAGCTGGATGTGCACACATGCATCTTGGGACCTGTGTTCCACTGAGACCTTCCAGATGCTCACTTAAAAATTCCGTGTGTTCTCTCATTACAGCAGTGACTATCTCAAGTTTTTATGACTTTAATCTTTTAACTGAGGAGGGGTTTGCGGGTTTCTAGGCCTGGTTTGTGGCTGAAGACCAGCACTGCACACACAAACCTGTCTTGAGTTGGGTGCCCGCTCTGCAGAGCGAGTGGAGCCTCGGTGATTTTTGCAGGATTTAGTGTGCTTCCCTGGGGAGGGCAGGGATTTGGCAGCAGGCTGCCCTTCGGTAGCTGTGTGCTCTTCGAAGTTACGCAAGCCGGGCCATTTAGCAATCGGTTTCTGAAGGCTGCAGACAGGCTACAGGAGGGTGGAGACGAGGTGCAGCCAAGAGGAGCCCCACGACCAAGGACTCTTCTCTCAAGGCTGCCCAAAGGCTTGTGCTGAGGCGCCCGGGGAAGCGGGCGCTGGGTCAGGGTGTCACCCCCCAGGACAGTCCGGATGGCTTCTATCCGGGGCCAGCAGGAGAAGAGGCTGGAGCCTTCCCCCAGGCAGAAGGGTTAACTATGCTGTGCTTGAGCACAGCCCTTCTGCAGGGAAGTGCCACCCTCCTGTGCCCAGCTGGGACCTGCCCTTCGTTCACACCTCTGCTCTGGCTCAGCTACAGAACCGATGGCATTTTTCCTGCACCTGCCCAGAGCACTGCTCTCAGTGTTGCTTCTGAACCAAAGGCCGTGTTTGCCCCCCCCCATCATTGCAGTCAAAGAGCTGCAGTTTAGAAATTATTATTTTTTTTAAATACTTGCACGTATTTGTTTGTTTTCCTCATTTAGTCTTTTAACATCTTAGTGACTCAAACCCTCAACTGGCTTTGTTTGGAACTCTTTCTTCCTCAGGCAGAAATCAGACCCCAAGTGTATTTTTCTAAAGTTTCATAAGGAAAAGCTCTGTGGTAGCATTTCTGAGTTGTTGAGATTAGCTCTGAATTTCCAGATAATGTAATTTTCTTTTTTAAAAGAGCTCCCCTCCCCCTCCCCGGCAAGCCCTAAAGTATTCTTTGTGTGAATGTACTATATGATCTCTAATTATATGATCACATACCATTCCACAAATAGTGCAATACAATAGCATAGAATTATTCCTAGGATCTTGTAGAGGTCTATTCACCAGACTACCTTAAACCCTGAGCTTGCAATTTGTTTTGTGTAAATCGACTCCCTCGCCTCCCAGAAGCCCTGTTTACTGTAGCTCTGCCTTAAAGCCCAGGTTCAGAGCTTGTTATGGAATCAGGGTTTGGGATGTCAGCCTTGAAAGTTGCCATTTAACTGCTCTTATACAGCATATGCATATTAAGTAGGATAGCAGAATAACAGTGAAATTGCTCACCTAGGTCTGCAGATGAATTACCATAATTAACTGCTTCTTCCCATGAATTGCACCTAACGAGGGCTGTGCTGTTGGCTGAAAATAAATTGCATAATGCATTGCTGTTGACTAAATTATTTACATACCTCAGAAGATGGTATAAAGAGGCTGCAGAATAAGTGCTGGACCATTATGAAAAAGAAATGGGGGGAGGGAATCACAGCTGGAACATGGTGTAGCCTGCCTTCTCCTGGGTCACCGAGGAACTCTGTGTCCTGTTTGCAATACAGTGTGTGCCTCCATGGTTACATATTTATCACATTGCATTGCATAATGTATGTGTGGAGAAAGCAGAGTTAGAGCTGTGCACACAGCCTTGGGCCTGCTCTTAAGAAGAGTGTGTCTGTGTGGTTATAAATTGCTAAAAATGACATTTCCACCCCCCCCCCCCGGCATAACTGGTCCCAAAATATACGAAGTCAAAAGCAGAATGTGGCTTAACAAAATCAGTTATAAACCAAGCTGGACGATTTTTGAAATGCTTGCTGTTCTGTGTTTATTTGTGAAGCGTCTTTTGTGTGCCTGTTGTGAGGTGGTTCAGCATTTGCGGGCTATATTCAGGGCCTGTTTTTCTTCGCTTCCTGTTTAGCCAAGGAGTGTTTTAAAAGAGCTGTATTTTCATCTGCTATCCTATTTTTGTGCTGTGGAATCCTCTGCAGCCCTATTTGTTGATACTTATTAGAAAAGATGGTTTCACTGTACAGAGATTACTTACACTGCTTTACCAGAGGAGTCGGACAATAAATATGTGTGTGAGCTGCTCCGCGCACGAGCACTGGCAACACCAAATAACTGTAATAATAAATACGAGCTCAAACAGAGGTGGCGATTTGTGTTAAGAATTTTCCATAATAAGGCTTGTCACAGCTCGTGTTTTCCATGGGCAAAAGCCTGTTCGGAATCGTAGATCTTGATCGCTGCTTTTTTTTTTTTTTTGGGTTGCTTTTTTTCTGGGGACTTTGTTTTGGGCCCAATCTTGGCAGTCATTGACAAAACTTGAAAATACTTCTTATTCCTGCGTGTAGGGATGTCCATCCTTGTGCCCCTGTCACAGAGGTGGTGATTTGGGATGGACAAAGAAGCTGCAAGTGAGGTCATGGCCCGTACAGAAACTCACTTGTTTACGTGATCACTTCTGGTTATGATCCCAGTGGAAATGTGGTTGGGGGGGGTGGGGGTAAGCTTTGTAAAAACAACTAAGCTTGGGAAATTGGATCACATTTATTTTTTTATAAGTAGGCCAAAACATTTCATGATAAGGCTGGTATTGAGTAGGCTCCCTTTTCTTGCCAGACTAGCTGGAATAGCTCAGCTGTTGCGATAACAGCAACAAGAAAAACGAGTCACTTGTTTCTTTTACCTGTTAAAAATTTTTCTTGAAAAGCTTTATTTCCTGTTTGACAACATGTGCTTGAAATTTGGCAAAGTTGTGACTTTTGTGTCAGCAAGGGTTATTTTTGGTTTTGTTTTGGGTTTCTTTTTTGGTGTTTTTTTTTTTTTTTGTTGTTTTTTTTTTTTTTTTTTTTTAATATTGGTGGGGCTGTTCCGTAAAACAAATATTTTGCATTTCTAATATAGTAGGCTGTTCAGGCGAGTGAACCACTTACTGTGGAGAGGTTGTGTGTAATATTAATAAGCCTTAAGTGACAAAATAGTATTATTTGGTATGCAAGCAAAAGGGTAAAGATAGCAGAATAATCTTTGAAACAAAATGCGTTAATGCTCACTCAACATTTGTGACATACCTAACAAGTTATGACAAAACATTTTTAGGGAATGTTTTTCTCCAGATTTTCAGAATATTTTCACTTTGTTGCACCATGTACTTCGTTTGGGTGATTAACAATGGTGTAAATACGTCCTGTGCAAAGAAGTGCCACAGAGAGAAAAATCTGGGTTTGTGTGTGTTTGTTTTTTTTTTTTTTTTTAAATATTATTTTGTCTGCCTTATTTATGTTTTTAGAGGAGGTAACGGTAACAAACTGGAGTTTTCCATGTGAAAGTTGTGAGATTACAGTGTTCCTGGCTAGTACAGTCCTTCACATACACGGTGAACCCTGAAGGCACTGCTGAAGGACAGGGCCTTTCCTGCTGTCCTTCTCTTGGTGTTTGTCACTGAACTTCCGAGCTGTTATTTAGGAGAGAGGGATGATCAGAAAGGACAGCAGAGACGTTGGAAATGCTCTGCCGGAATCTGAAATCTGAACTGGGGTGTTGTGAATGTGTATTTCCTTTTTGAGGACTGGAAGAAGAGACCAGGGCCCTAAGAGTACAGAGGAGGGGGAGAAGAGGCAGCAATTGTGTTTCTTGCTCTTCTCTTTTGAGCACGGATTACACGAAGGCATAAGTTCAGTGCGCTGCTTTAGCTTGGTAGGAGCTTCACCAGCTTCCTGATTCTGTCTGTTGACAATGAACTGTGTGAGGATCACGAGTGTTACGGGATACTGCCACCTGACGTGGCACTGCGTGTTCTGTGGGACGGGGATCCATCATTCTGGGCACACCGTGTGCAGTTGGAACGGCAGCGACAGAATGCTGCAGTAGGGAATGGATACTCAGAGATGGAAGTGTGCATGATGTTATATTGTCCAGGAAGAGGAATGGTCACTTCAGTACCTGTGGGCACCAGTGTCTGCAAATTTGTCTGGCTTTCTGGTTGGTTGGGTGTTTTTTGTGCGTTACAGAAAGGTCGCAAAGGGAATAAATGAAAAAAATCTGTGCAAAGCCTTGGGGCACTGGGAACCTGTTAAGAAGTATGAGTAGAAGGGGCAAGACTTTACACTTAGGGTGTAACTATGGATGTGGAACAACTGTAAATTTACAGGTGAGAAAATATTCTACTTTGCATCAGGCTTTCCAAGTCCCAGTTGAGCATGGATGGAATTTGTCTTGGCTTACATCTGTTCCTTTCTGGAGTAATTGGCTTTAGAGGAAGGCATGAAACTTTAATATGATTTCTATTTAGCTCAATCTATCTCTTTCTTGGTATTTTTAAAACATATTTTATTTTATTAGATTCAAAAATACAGGTTACCTATACAAGCTGCTGGCTCCTTACATAAGTAATCATATGATAAATAGAATTAGATTGAACTTCAGCAATATTGAAACCACTTCCATAGGAAGTTGGCTGCCTGCCCAGGCATCTGACGTCATTGTAGGAACCACACACTCGGTCTTGGACAAACGTCTTTGGCACAGTCCTGTGAAAGTCACTGGGGTTGGGATGTGGGTGGAAATAAGCTCTGAAGTCCGAGTGTCTGATGCCTGATGCCATCTCCCCCCGCTCAGATACTCAGAGGCTGGCAGGGAGGTATCCGTGCTGTCCGCAGGCGCGGGGAGGAGCAGCTCCAATCCGTGGCCATTAAAACGTTCCTTCATGTGTAGCGACGAGTTTCCACTCAGCCTTCCAGGCTCCAGCGACGTGGTGTAGTAATGTGGGATAAGGACTCGGTTGTGGCCAACGTAATTCTTGGTAAACAGAGAGGAGGAATGATGTCTCATTAAAAAATGTAGTGTGGCAATAGGAAAATCATGTTTATTACCAGTTCTAGAGTTGTATAAATAGAGATGGGAGACATCTGCTGAGCGTTGCCGTAGTAGGAATACTGAAATCACATTTACTTGAGTTAATAAATCCCAGAGCTAGGAAGGAAAGTAGTAGAGCCAGGGGTGGAAGCAAGGCAGATGAAATGAGCAGTGGCAATGGAATGATGGGAGAGTTTTTGAATATATTTTCATGAGAAGGTAGCTGTATATAGTTGAATATAACAATATTCAGTGTTTTAGGATTTTATTTCCTCATACTTGTTGAAAGGGCAGGACAGGCTGTACATGAATGTGGAGCTCCTTGCATCAAGCCATTAATTACACTTTTTTTTAGGTAGTGAGTGTGTATTGAACCCGTGGAAGAGAGAACTGCATCTGTAGAGCAGGTGTTGTCCCAGCAGTGGGGAGCTCCCTGTGCTCTAGGGACAGTTATAGGGGGATTCCCAAACTGTAGAAGGTTTTTGTCTCCTCTTTACACACCTGCAGGATTTGGTCTTGAAAGATTGTGAATGCTTATTGTAGAGTGGGAGTTGGGTTTTTTGGTGGCCTTTTATTTTGATTTTTTTTTTTTAGAACAGTAAATGCATCTCAGTAAAATTCTGAAAATGAGGAAAAAAAACCACTGGTTTTGTGTAATGCCGTTCTAAGCTACTAAGGAACAGAGTCATAGTCTAGATTTAAATTCAAAAGTAAAAGCAATTTATTGCTGTTACTCATGAGCGTAGAAAATCCCAGTATGTTGAAGAATGTTTTGAAACTACTTTCATTGGAAAATGTAGACAGAAATCTCTCAAAATTGGTCCTTGCTGCCTAAACAAGGTAATTGTGTCCCCTGTGTGACCAAGTTCTTGCAGGATCACTGGTTTTACCTATTGGAGCAAGAATAAAATAGAAGGTGGAAGTGCCACATGGTGTAGTTCCACAAATAGATGCCGGTATTTCTCCTTTTAATGAGGAAGTTGGTTGAAATGGCATTTTTCAGGGTGGTTTGATAGAGCTCTTATCACTATTTTGTTTTAGGGTTTTTTTTTGCTTGTTTTTTATTAGGTGGACCTAACTTTGACAGTTTCACATCTTGTCCTCAGTCTGTATTGCTCAATGTTAGTCTGCTGCATTTGTCTCTTGAAATTTGCAAGTTATTCTGTTGACCAGCACTTCTCTTTCATCTCATGAATTTGTATTCAGGATTTTTTGTTTGTTTAGCAGAAAACCGTAAAATAATGCTGTGCTGTTTTCCATTCCTCTTTATCACCTGAGCAGAATTGGTTCTGATGGCAGCAGTGTTACCTCAACTCCTGTCCCTTCCCCCTCGTGTGTTGGCTTTCCTCAATAAAAACACAGTCTTCATCCATTTCCAGTTTAACAGCCAGCTCCCTGAACCCATTCAGCTTTATCCAAGCCTGACACCAACCCAGATTCTCTGTGGAGCATCCACCAATTTCTACATTCTGACCCTACTGTTAGTAAGATGATTTTCTTTAAGGTTATTTTTAGAAATTTTATAATAAAAATCAATTGGGAACAGCTCAGGAGGAGCAGGGCAAGACTTTTTTTTTTGATCCCTGAATCATTCTAGTTTGAACCTTTTTTTTTAAAGATACATTTTTTGCAATGTGTATTTTGAGATGGAAAAATTGTAACATTGTGAATGTTGTCCAAAGAGACCCAAAAACTCAGTGACTTTCTGACTGCAGGCTGGATATGCTTTCATGTTCTGTGGACACCCATGGGTGTAAATGAAATAGTTGCACTTTGTTTAATTTGAATGGTGGAAATTATTGTAGTATTTAGTGAACCAGCACAATTACTGTAATAGAGTGGCATGGGAAGACTGAGGGACTTCATTATTTATGGGGCAGTTTTTATTTTGTGATTCATTATATTGACTTAAAATTAATTCACTGTGAGATTCCTATAAAATTGCTCTGTATGAAATGGTGTTTATTTTGCCTTTTAATAAAAACAGCCCAGCTCCTATGATACTCATGAAAATAATAGAAATAAATTATGTGCAAATAATTATTTAAAGAGTACAGAAATATAATGTGTGGTGCAATTGAAATGCCTGGACCCCCATCAGTCTCCCTAAGTGAAGTCCTTGTAGTGGTGTTTTCCAGCTGCATTTACCCTTGTCGTGCTCTCAGGTTGTTCCGTGTGAAGTTTAACGGGAACTTGGGTCAACTAAAGCAACTCTTTGCATTAGGAACTTGACCTGGATTGTCTTTCTGGTAATGTTATGGTGAGGAGTTTAGGAACACCTAGACAACACTGTTCTCGTTGCTGCCTAGGTTTAAGGTCTCAGAGGGCTTAAGTCTGTAATTCTGCTGGGGTCGGAAAGGTGATGGACTCCTCATGTGTGTCACACTGCCTTTCCAGTCCCTGTGCTCAATGAGGAGGACGCCAAAATCAGGATGCTGAGGTGCGGTTTGAGTTACACACTGAACTTCCACTGGGATTTTGATGCACAGAGAAGTAAGGAAAGCTCTTTAGGATCCTTCTTGAGGCGAGACATTAAGCTACAACCAGATCTGTGCCTTTCTCGGGTGCCTCCAGGTCCAGTTTCCTCGCAGCGCTGTTTTCAGAAGCTCAAAAATAATGCCTTGTTCTCAACTGATACCAATCATCTTGCATGCACTGAAATGTGGATCTGACTGTGACCCAGAACAATTTAAAATCAGATTTCACGTCTTATGAAAATAAGTGGCTCCCAGAGGAGAAAGGGCTTCTGTTTTCACTTATCGCATGTGATGGCGAGCTGTACTTCATAGCTTGAGACGTCCCATCTCGCACTGGCTTCCTCCGTGTCCCAGTTCATGCTGACAGTGAAGATTGGCTTTGATCCCAGCCTTTACTGGGAGAAAATCTTGTAATGGTTTGGGTGGCTTGTGGACAGATCTGATAAAAGACAATTTCTGATGTTTCATCAGCGGGTCAGGCAGGAATTGACAGAATTACAACTGGCGTACATTTTAAGCGTGGAGAGGGAAGGTATCATTGAAGGGAAGACAGCCCATGGGAAGAATTGGAATTGGCTTTGGGAACAGCCCTGGAGCAGGAAGCTATTGAAGTAAAGGCTGTGAAGATTGATCTTCTGGGGGTTATTGCCGGAGGGTATGTGAAACATTTTGCTTTCATTAAAATAAATTGTATTTGAGTGTTTTCTTACTGGTACCTTATCTCTGCACCACAATTGAAGGAAGTTACTTTTTGTCCTTTTGGATTGCAATGGGTGTGTCTGTTTTTAGCCAGTTTTGGGGGCTTTTTAGTCGGAATGAACGGGGTAAGATGGTTACTTAAGTACCAGGTTTCAAATTGGGCATGGAAAGATAGATTCTCAGCACTGTGTGTGTTCACAATGGACTCATCTGAGAACAACATTTAATGGTTTAATTGAAAACTGTTGAGAGGTACGGGATTATTTGCTTAAATTAATTCACCTGATTAATTTCTAGATGACATTGGGTAACATGGGTGTACTGGCTACCCCGTAATTCCACGTTTAGGCATGGACAAGTAGATTTTTGAAGCATGATCTTCCCTATCAGAGGCAGTGTATAAGATTGGTTGGCCATTTGTCAGAATTTGGGACAGTCTGTGAGACAAAGTTGCTCTTGTAGAGCGGTCTGTTTCTGGAATACGTTCTGGAGACAGTTAGTTGTGGTGGCAATTTTTGTTTATATTTTGAGGGCTTTCTCATTGCCCTCTTCCTTGTTGAGCTGGGCAAAATGGTTACATTTTAGGGCAAAAAAAGTAATCCTTTTTGATAACTAATGCATTGCATTATTCAACAGCAGCCTGCAACAGTTAAATGTAGTATTGACAGTTGCAGTGCCACCCTTCAATATATTGAATATTAAAATACGCCTGTGTGTTTGTGGGAGAGCTTTTCTGGTGCTTTGTATTTGATACATCATTGCCTATTTGTCATTTATCTGTCTAGTTTCAGACCTGCTCACATCACACCTGTGATCTTGCAGAGAACCTGTGGTCAGAGTTATAATTCTGTGCAAAGGCAAGTGGTTTTTGGTGGTCTTCCCCTAAAAAGTGTGAAACAAGCTGCACAGAAGTCAGGGCAGATTCAGAGCCTGCAATTTGATCTTGTGTTATCCTGGTTACCTGCCATGGCAGTTTGGCCTCCCCTTCATTAGAGTGTTCCTCTATTTTGTTTTTTCATTTAGGAAATTTGGGTTTTTATGACACTATGAAAGCAAAATGTCAGGAGTCCATGCAGAATGGCTGCAGTTATTTGAGGAAAACTCAGAATGAAATTTACCTTCTTTTCTCAGCAAGCAAGAACGCAGGAATTAATACAGATTAAGACCAGATTTCTTCTCCTTTATTGTCATCTTGTTAATTATAATTTTCAGTTATGGCTTGGGGGGGAGAGGGTGTGTTAGTTTATCCAATGAATTAAGAGGAGTAGTGGGTGGGGAGTGTGGTAATGAGGAGAGACAATGAATTTTTGAGTAGTTCAATCCAGCACAGGAAGTGATGTGTTTTTTATGGAGGGGACTGAATTAGTTTTCCTTGCTTGTGACGTTGTTTTTGGACTGTCTTCTACAGCACTCTGTAGTTGGATTTGGGGCAGGATGTGTTCTCGATCAGTGATGACTTTCTGTTGCGCTCTATTGAGCTGTGTGTTCCTGGAAATAAGGTTTGAGTGGCACTGTGAGATTCTGGTATTTTTTGTTGTCCCAAGCAACATCTGTAGACAGCTGTACGATTTCAGAGGGCAGGGCAGGTATTTTAGAACCCCAGATCTCTACATGACACTTGAGGCTTCCAACAACAGTTGCCCTCAGTACATGGCCAAATGGAAAATGACAATCCTATCTGTATTCTCTGTCCTGTTTTCAGTGTGATGTGGAGACTTAGGAAAGTTATCTACACTACATGAAAACCCAAACAAGACTAGCCTTAGGTCAGAGCTCCCATGTAAATGCTGATGGGTGTATTATTTTGTATTTGTGCTTTTTGATTGTCTTGTTTCCAGGAAATCATCAAGGGCATGACGTGACTGATACACGGCCTTTGGAGGAGCCGTAGTGTCTGATCAAACCCGGTGTATGCCAGATCACAGCTGCTCCTTTTGGCCTTTTTTTTTTTTTGGTGTAAATTCAATCTGGCAACATAATTTTGTACCAGTTTTTCTCTTGAGTGGTAGTTTGTTGTGGTGTTCCACGTTCTGCTGAAGGAGCCCCTGACCTGTTCAGCTGGAGTCCTTGGTGTGGGTGCAGGGGAAGGGGAGGGAGGGGGGAAGATTCACATTTGTGGCCAAAAAAACCCCAAACCCTTGCAGTACAAGGAACAGTATTTGGCATTGTAAAAATTTCAAATTACTGCAGTACAAAGTGTGAGGAGAAACAGTCTCTGGTAACCAGTACTGGAATAAGACTTATTTCTTCTCCAGTATCTTTCTCTAGCCTTTCAGTCTTCAGACATGAAAGGAAAAAGCATGTTGTGGTTTGTCCTTGCAGTACCACCACGGTGATCCAATCTACTGCTGTGGGTTTGTGTTGTTCACGAGGGTGCTGGCTGGGGTGTGGTTTATGGCCACAACTGTGGGTCCTGTACACAAGGTACAGTTCCTTTGTGTTCTGACCGTGCTGGTACTCCATGGTCACAGGCTCTAAAACTCCGGGCTCCTGAGAATTTATTTGGTGTCCTCTGGAACTTCCAACAGCTTCCATCAAAGTTGAGGCTAAGCAAGGGGGACTTTGCTTAATAAAGAAATAAACTCCGCAATGTCTTCTGGATGTGAACTTCTCACATAGGAGTGTGCAGTTAAGATAATTTTCAAGAAATGAAAGTTACTTTATGTGAGTGGCAGACTCTTACATCTCCATATGATTTCCTCATTGAATCCCCTGTTGGCAATTCACAATCTGTCCTTCAGGCTTGCACTTACTGGGCGAGCGTTCACTGTATTTTCTCCTTCTAACTACCACAGGTGCTTATTTGCTCCTCTCTGGCCTGTGGCACTTACAGGTTTGCCTCTGGAGTGAGGAAATGAGGAGTCATTAAACTAGAGGAAACTCAAAAATAGCTTGCTTCAGGCACCCTTATTGCAAGGTTGTTTAGTGTTATTCTTTTTTCTGAATAGCAGAACAAAGCCACAACAGTTCAAATGTTTTAAAAGCCTTTTCTTCATCTTGTAATTTTTTTTTTCCTCCTCTAGTGTTATATTATGCAATTTTTGGGCTGCTATTTTACCACAGCTACTGCTTTAGTGAGGATGAAAATAGTAACCTGAGTAATATCTTATGCCAGGGATGGCACTGACACCTTGGCGGGGAGTGGTGTGTTACCGGTGGTGTCTGCAGGGCTGTCCTTGCTGCTGATGGCACAGCTGGGAAGCAAACTCTGTCCAGGTAAGGAGCAGGGAGAGCCAAACACCCTGTGCCTGATGAGCAGCTCTTGGTGTCATGGGAGCTTGAGGTGATTCCCACATGGTGATGCTTGGTGATGTTGGAGGTGAGGAGCAATTGACTGTGTGTGGGGGGACGACTCTGAGTGCTTGAGCTTCAAGGCTTGGCTGGGGAGGGAGAAGAACGTGTCACCACCTCGGGGGGCGGAAAAAAAAAGCCAGGAGGTATCAGGCATTTGGGGTGGCAGAATTTGAGAACAAAGGAGATGGCAGCAAAGGCTTGGGAGAAAAAATGGCTGGAAAGTGTCAAGGCAGTAGACAGAGGTGGCAGAGGGTGAGTAGCTGGCAGAGGAGAAGCTTGTTTCAAAATGACTGGGACCATTTGGTTTATGTTAACACGTTCGACTTCACAGTTTGGGAGGAGTGCAAATAAACTAGGTCATCTCATGAAAGCCTTGTTAAGAGAAACATGAAAAAATGGCTAAGTGTAGTAAGAGAAACTATGGGAAACATCAAAGATAAAATTGTTTGAATGATTTTATAATTTTTAAAATGATTATTTTTATTGGATGTGTAATGTTAACTTAGTGAGGCAGCATGGATTTTATTTTCCCTGCTGCTATAGTTAATGATTATCTTGCTTCTTTTGGAGGCTGAAAAATAACAGTGGTCGAGCATGGCTGGGGCTTTGGAAATATCTGTGACTCAGTAGGCAGTAGTTCTGTAAACAGATGCAAGACATCTTGGAGAAGGATATAAAATTATTTAACCATAAAGCAGTGAAACCATAGAATCTTTCAGTGTGTTCACTGAAGTTCTTACAGGTTCTGCCTCAAAGGAAATAAAACCACTGCTAGAGAATCTCATTAATTTATGTCTCAGTCAGCTTCAAATATGTACCAAAAATCTATTTCCTGACTTAAAAATATGAATTTATTAGGACACTACTGCTGTGCTGTGGGTATCATGGGGAAGTTACTCATCTAGCGAATTAATGGAGGCGTGTGTGTTGAACTTCCTTACACAGCCATTCCCTTTTGCTGCCTGTAGCAGGAACTGATCACTTTTTTCCTGCTGTTGCAGAATAAGGAATTGGACCAGAGGCAGATTAGGCTCTGACAACAGTTGTGTTAGAGCTGCTGCCCGAGTGCAGGGGAACCAGGTCTGTGGCTTCTCTGCAGGTTTGTGGTTCGTCACAGCCACCTCGTCATCCTCAGTAAAGTTCAGCCCTTGAGAGGAAATCTAATTCATTTTTCACAGTAGTGGGATGAGGTGTGGAGGCTGAATAACCAGAGCAGCTGGGGAAAGATTTGGTAATCCTCAGTATCCCTTGCTGTCCTTTCCCTTCTGCTGCCATGGGTGATAGGGAACATCTCTCTTTTCCTGGCAGCAGAGATTAGTAGTGCTGACAACTTTCTTTGTACACTGAACTCAGCATCGAATGTCCTTGAGGTAGAACAATTCCAGAAGCCTGTCCTGCTAATGAGAAAACAAACTGACTTCTTTTTAAGTCTTTGCTGGAAACGCAGTGAAGTGTCTGCTTGGGTTCACAAGTCGGGTCATCCCCACAGTCAGAATCAGCAGTGGAAAAGTTTCATTAAACAGTCGAGTAGTGTCCAGTTTGTGTGTCAGGAATCCATTAACAGCTGAGGGAGGTGATGGGAGAGGTTTGTAAATTGGGGAGCACTGTGGTGAAGGTAATCAGGGAGCGCTTGTTGTGACTCTAACACAAAGACTAAAGGCATCAAATGAAACTAAAAAGTGATATCCAAAATAAACAACAGTTAGGTATTATTTTGCCTAGAATGTTCCTACAGAATTCTTTGCCTTAGAACACAGTAATGCTAAAAGTTTATGTGAATTCAGAAAGCCATTATATATTCATGGAATAAAAAATCACCTGGAGCTATTGAACACACAGTTTTTGAGCTAACATGGAAAGGGAGACTTTTGAAAAGAGGTTGAAAGGAGACTTGTGAATTTGGGAGCAGCTCTCATAATGAGCACTGCGTGAGAAAGTATGCTGATGCTCATCAGAAAATACATCGAGTGCATCATTAGCCATTTGGAGGGAGCTGAAGTTGGCTCTTTGGTACCAAATCAGTGATAAGCAAAGTGCAAAGGCCCTTCTTGGCTATTAAGAGAAGTCTAGTAAGCGTGATAGTTTGAAGGTGAAGCTGGGTAAGGAGTACAAAGAGATGTGGCAAGACAAAAGCCAGTCATCTCTTCAGAAGGATTTTAAGTGGATATGAGTGGGGCAAGCTTGCTTTTGCCAGGACCAGCACAAGGTCGGGTGTGAGGTAAAGAGGAACTCCAGTTGTACGCATGGACAGAATAGGCCACGTTTTACAAGTGCTAGGCAGAAAGAATTGCAAAATTTAGATATGAACTAATTAAACCTATAGTCTGTAGAAAGGTAGAGGCATATAGACCTGAAAAAAGTATATTTTTTGTTGAGCAGCACTTTGCATCTTGTATGTGTATGCACTTGAGTGTTTTGAAGATGTACAATCACAGTCTCTAAGCCTACAGAAACACTTTCAAAATAAGAATACTTTTGCTTTTTATTGCTGTTTAGTTAAAGTATAAGGAGCCCTGGAATGTACACTGAGACTTCCAGAAGTAAAATGGTCTTGCTTTTCTTTGTGATTATTTAAGGAGTAGATACACTGATTCCAGAGGCTTAGTTAAAGGATTCTTTGAAGAGCAGTGGAAATGGAATGATGGTGTATGTCAGCCTTCCAGCTAATATTCAAACTGTATGCTTTAATTAATCCTTTTTTTCTTCCAGTGATTATTACATGAGATTGTGGTTGCCCTAATGCAAAGACTAAAGGCATCACATGAAAATAGAAAGTGGTGTCCAAAATAAACAGGTATTTTTTTCCTAGAATATTCCTGGAATCTGCCTAGTATTGCTTGGATATGTCATATGGTCTTTTTTTAGACCTTAATTTGTGAATGTTAATGACATTTTTTTCATTTTCTTACTGTGGGAAGAAGTTTTTTACTAAGCAGATATTTAGCTAAAGAGAGGGACTTTGCAGGTATTTCAAAATCCTAGGAGCATTATAAACATCGTCCTGCCAAATTAAATCTACTTTAACCCTCAGAATGTGGTTAAAGAAATTCCTTTTAACAACTATGAACTTGGTTCTTTTTATCTGCATAAATGTTCAATTAGAAGCCTTGTGCTCATAAAATTAAAATATGCCGCTTAGTTCAGCATCCTTGAGTGGTTGAATGTTACATCTCTGAATATTAGCGAAGTGGGATGGGTTGAAGACAGTGCTGCTGTACAAGCTTGGGGAGACAGTCATGTTAAAGCTTCTTGCCTCTTTTTCCTCCCCTCAGCTGCTTGCAGTGTAGAACCTTTCCTCTCTGTGCAGCTGCTGTTCTTTTTCCTGGAAAAAGATAACTTCGAGGGAACATTGGTGACAGTGTGGGTGCACGTGCTTAGCGGCCCCAGTGTCTGGGGGAAATGAAGCTGGGCTCTATATGCTCCCAGCATGCTTTGTTTTCCACGTTTCAAAAACGTGCTTCTGTATAAAATATTTAAAAGTGTTTGTGCAAATATACATACATATCAAATATAGTGTTTATACGAACGTGCTTCTTGGGTAGATTTGCTTTGGTTTATGTTGGAAATAGCAATTATGTGCTCACAAATTGCCTCTTACATATGCCCAGTACACAGTTTTTCCAGTAAATTTGTAACAGTTTGCTCAGTTCCAAGCCCGTGCGGGCATGCGCTGCCTCTCCAGCTCGCTCTGGCTTTTGCGTGCGGAAACAAATTAATTTGTCTTTGCGTGTTAAGTGCTGTATTAATGAAAACTCAAAGAGTCACATATATTTATGGGACTTTGCAGTTGCTTGACTTTTAAGATGCTTGATAACGAGTTAGAATTAAATACAAACTCAAGGAGCTCTTTTGGCAAATAAGCAAAGATGCTCGTTGCACTCATCGTGCGGCGCTTTTTCGTGCACGTAGTATTTACTTTAGCAGCATGCACTGTAGAATGTGCCCCTTAAAGTGGCAATTGTGGCTTAATTATAGACACAGGAATCACAATTTTAAGTTGTTTTTGCTGAAGGCTCTGCACTGGCTCTCTCTGAAGACAAAGTGCACGTTTTGGGAACAAAAAAATCTGCAACCAGCAGTACCTGCTGGACGTGGAGGTGGGCTACTTTATTTTATAAAAGAACAGCCAAAACCTTGTTATTAAGGTTTCAAAGTCAAATATTCTAAAGGCAATGAATAGACAGAATAAACCATTATAGGACCAAGACGTTCAGCAAATACACACCACCAGTGACTGGTGCTCAACCCGCAGGCTCTTCTCAACAAAACATTTCTCTGGCCATGGGTCCCAGCCCAGGGTGATGCAAGGGCTCTTTCCTCCCTGGAGCAACACTCTGTGCTTTTCCTTGTGGAATTGCAGTGAGTTCCTGGTCCCTCTGGATGCCAGCCCTGCCTCCAAGTGTAGCTGCTGGTTGCTCCCAAACTGGGTGTTACCTACAGGCTTGATGAGAGTGTTCCCGAAGTCACTGATAGAGACATTGGATAGGTCAGGTCCCAGGAGACATGGTTGAAGTATCCCATATGTTACTGGCCTCCAGGTTGACAGAATCAGTGAACAAAATCACAGAATTATAGAATGGATTGGGTTGGAGGGGACCTCAAATATCACCTCATTCTGTCCCCCTGCCATGGGCAGGGGCACCTTTCACTAGAGCAGATTGCTCAGAGCCCCATCCAACCTGGTCTTGAACACTTCCACGGATGAGGCAGTCACCACTTCTCTGGGCAACGTGTTCCAGTGTCTGACCACCCTCCCAGTAAAGAATTTCTTCCTCATATCTAATCTAAACCTGCTGTCAGTTTAAAGCTGGTCCCATTGTCCTGTAGAAATTCCTCTCTGGCTTTCTTGTAGGCTCCCTTTAGGTTCTGGAAGGTGTGAAAAGGTCCCCCTGAAGCCTTTTTTTTTCTTCAGGCTGAAAACCCCCAGGTCTCTCAGCCTGTCTTCATAGCCAAGGTGTCCAGCCCTCTGAGCATCTTTGTGGCCTCCTCTCAGTAGCTGAAGAGCCCATTAACCACTGCCTGTGGAGCCCAAGCGTCCAACCGTGTTTCCACCCATCTGGCAACGTCCCCGACTGGATATGTGGATATGGTGTCAGGCAGTGTCAAGCCTTGCTGAGGTTGGGGGAATAGCCTCTGCCGCTCTCCCTTTTTGCTTAAAGGTAGCAGAAAATCTGCCTTTCTGCAGCCATCGAGGACCCCTCAGTCGCCACGTGCTTTCTGACGTGACAGTGGCCTTGCCGTGACCTTGGCTCTCTGCACCCTTGGACACGGTCCATCTGCTCCCGTGGGTCAGGTTGTATCCAGTAATCCCTGATATGAGCCTCAGCCTTATCTCCCATCTGCTGTCACTAAATCATCCACCTCCTTCAGCAACAGGCCTGCTTTTTCCCCTGTTCAGCCTTTTACTGTTATTTGCAACATTAAACGTCAAAAGCGTTTCCGCGAAACCTTGGTTTGAAAAGTTATGGTTTATCAGTGAAATATAATGCAGCGTGTGTGCTACGCCCCAATTACGTGTGCATTAAGTGTTCCCATAAGAAGTCTAAACTGAATTTTGCAAATTTTTATTTAATTATAGACTTACATTTCAGGATGTATTAGGCCACCCACTGCGTGTGAGGGCGTTCTAGATTGCTCCCAAAGAGCTACTGGTTGCTTTGGGAAAACTTAGTTCTTGTCATCAACCTGATGAAGTTTACAGGAAATTTTCCTACAAGAATGACAGCAACAGCTCTTCTCTGACTATTCTCTATCTTACCTGATAATTTAATTTTAAAAACATAAAATCTAGTATTTGAAATAGCTTCTTGTTAGTGACAGTATAAATATTTTTCATTTTTATTCAGTATTTAAAGGATGTGCTGTGACTGTTTGTGTGTGAATGTGTGCACTTATACACTGTGTAGAAAAATGCTCAGCATTTATGTGTGCTTCATTCATTTTACTGTTCTCAAAAAACCCCTTGTATGTCTAGCCAGAACAGGATTTTACTGTAAACCTAATGCAGTGTGCTCATTTGTATGAGTTGCTGCAACTGGAATTTTTCAAATGCATAATGTGGTGGTCATGATAATGTGTTTACAGAGTGTAAAATTTGAGCTTGAATTATGATTACTAAAATAATTGATCATCAGGATTTGTGCTTTGCATAAGAAGAGTTCAAGAAAGCTGAATATTAAATAAACAGCATGTTGGATGAACAGCATTTGTCTTTCCTCACAACTCATCAAAGAAACAAAAACTAAGAGAAGAGCATGTATTCTTATTGCCAATTACTGTCCAAGGAGGATAATGATACAATGTTTATGACCTGCTAGAACTGTACGCTTAAAATAAATTTCCCATTACATTCCTCTCAGTGTTAAAATACAGTCTTTCTACCGGCAGATAAGTTGTGCTAAAAATAAAACCAGAAAGGTCTCTCATACATAGTTTCTGGTTATTAAATAATGTGCAGTCTCTCTCCATTCCCTTCCCAGCAGGCCCTTCTGGTTTCTCCAAAGGCTTTGGGAGCTCCTGCGGGAACTCAAGGAGTCGGTAGATGCAGGGGGTGAATGAACAAAATTGAAGCTCTCTCCGTAGAACTTCTCACCTGTTTTGAATCATTGTGCAAATGAGTAGAAATGTATAGAATTTGTTTGTTTTAAAGCAGTATTTACACTGTATCTCCGGCATCTGCAGTAGAGCACTCAGGCATCAAATGTGATCTTCCTTTTGTGGGAATTTTATGTTCTGTAGGTAAATTGTTAGAGAAATTGTTAGGATTTAGAGGTACATATTTAATTTATAGGAGTCAACAGTGCATTCAGTACGTTTGATCAACCTGTAATCTGGGAATGTAATCTTTTAGAGAAGCAAACGAAGTGCTCTGTTGCATGGGTGGGCCAGGGAGAAGGATGGAATAAACAGCTCTGGTCAGAGCGGAAAAGCACTGAGAGCCTCGTGCCTTGTTTTGATGTGGTGCGTTTTCTGCTCCGAATAAAGAAATAATGCTGTCTCGGGGCCGGGGCCATCGACTGTGCAATCGGTGGAAATCTTTTAGAAGATGATGCATTAGTCTCACAGAGATGTTTACACCCCCGTGTCTTTGTTTTCCTGGAACACTGTGGTCTGGAAGTGTGGGAGTGACGCAGCTGCCACAGAGCCAACAGCTTGCAGGGGTTTGGATGTGGCAGCAAGGACAGGGAATGTGTCTATCATGGCATAGGCAAGAGGAATACAGGGCACACACACACACTCCACCCCCCTCCCCCACCTTTTTTTTATTTTTTGTTCCCTTTGGCAGTTCTACCATCTCGAGTACATCTCTGTTTGTATGCTAAAATGATCAAATCAGTAATGATCACTTTCTTGGGGTTTTTATAGGTTTTCTTGTTTCTTTTCTGTAAGGAGTCCTCCAGGGCTTCTAAAGATCTCATTTCTATTCTTGTGATAGCAGGTGCCTTTGATAATCTGTTTTTCTCTAGTCTTGATTATTCTTTTTCTGTGTTGTTTGTTTCTTCCTTTTGGCAATTACATCCTCAATTTTGGATTATTTTAGATTTCTATTGCTAAAATCAAAACATAGTCACCATCTTTCTGCATTTGCTGATCTTTTTTTTTTTGGGCTGTGAGCCCCCTGCCCCTTTGGCATCCTAGTTGTCTGCATATGGTAATTTATGTTGTCTCTTAGCTGCAAGATATTTTTTGTTCAGCAAATTGTTCGTGTTTGTTTGCAGTCGATCATTTTTGTTTAGTAGCATTTTCTATTCCATGGCACAGCAGTGTCCTGGGAGAAAAGGATTTTCTCCCGGTGCTCTAATGAGTTGTTTTCTTAGCTCTCCCAAATGGTGTCCCATTCTTAGAAACGGTCCAGCAAGTGTCCTTGTGGTGTGGATGTACATCAGGGTTTGGCAGATTCATTCTGCCTTGTTTGGAAATTTCTCAGGCACTGAACTGAATAAAAGTGAATCCGACAGCAAGTTGATGGAGCCAGAGTGGCAATTAGATGCCAGTCCCGGCCTGCTGGGTCCCTCTGTGCACACTCTGCTCAGGGACTCCACTGACTGAGCTCAGATGCTTCACAGAAGGAATGACTCGGCAGAACACGAATCCCAGCGTCTCCAGCAATGATCAGAAATGAGATTTTTTTTTTTTTTAAACAGTTTGTCTAAGTGAAATCCATCCAAAACTAGCAAAAAGGTTTGTATCTGCTGACCAAAGGGTGCTGCCGTCTTGCTTTAGTGTCTCCAACCAGTGATACTCAATGCAAAGGGAATTTTCAGAAAGCTCTTTAAAAATTAATAAGATTGGGGGGTGAAAAAGCCTAGAGATAAAGCTTTAGAAATCACATTGCATTAATGAAAGGTTTTCTTGAAATGAGAATCACCTGAATACCAACTAGAAAACCATTTTTGTCCTTTTTACCACATTCCCTCTTTGAAGATATGGGAGGTTTAGAAATTCTTGATTTATAACTCATTTTGCTTGTTATATGAAGATCTGTTTGATTTGTCTTGATGTTTGCTACTATACAATTTAACTTTTTTTTTAAATGAAATTATTGATTTCTGCATCTTTGATTCTTATTTGTTGTATTGATCTTTCAGGGTCTTTAATGTTTTTGAGGTGCGTAAGACAGTGAAATCTAAATTCAGAAGGGGGTTTCTGAGGTTTCTTTTTTTATAATGTGTATTTTTTATATTGATTCCTCATTTGCTACTGTACAAATTGGAACAACTCTATTATTCTCCTGACGTTGCTTGTAGTTAAAATCAGCCCTCTTGTTCCAGTCATTGGTGTTTCTTACTGATGATCCAGAAGGGATAGAGAGGAGGAACTGCATGAAAACTTACTTGTCAATGAGCTGAGATTTTCTGATATCTAGAGTGAGCTTTTGGGGAACCCTTGCCTGCAGAAGCAAGAGCAAGTGTGGCACTGCTGTGTGTGAATTACAGAAGCGAAGTGCAAAAAGCTTAGTTTTGAATACATGGTGAATACAAAAATAATTACAGGCACAGTAAGATATGTGAATTTCTGTGGCAAGTGCCTTCTTATTCTCTCTCTCTTTCTCAGGGTAGTTACTTGAAGATTGCTGTATTCTGGATGCAGTTTTGTACTTTATTTAAATGTTTGCTGGTTTAAAATTAAGCGATAAAGCTTAACATAAGAAACCCCCACAAACAAACAAAAAACACAAACCACCAGAGCAACCCAGACCAGAGTAGTTAAATTTTCTTATTTGTTTGTTTGGTGCTCGCTGTTTTACCTCTGAAGGAGCACCAACCACCTCAGGATGTGAGTATGTCCTGCTAGGGTTTTCCTTGGATCTGTTGCCTGCCTTTGCTGCCCTATTCAAAATCTTTCTTTTGAAAGTATTGAACTGCTCTTTGAATATCAAGGCTGATTTTAGATGTTTCTTTAAGGAGATCTTTCAAGCTTTAATTTACACCTTTGACTACTTAATACCAGAAGAAATGTCTGCAAGGCCCAGGGTGGATCAGAGCGAAGACAATTTAATCAACAGGCAGAAGCCCTTGTTTGAAGTAATTGATTGTAATTTTGTTTTGGGTTTAGAGAAATCAAACTTTGTCGAGAAAATAACTGTGCTGCAATCTGTTAAAATGTTTGATTTGCTACTAGGATTGAGTTGTTGTAGTAAAAGTGGTATTTATCTTGCTAATTAGGCTGATTTACTGCTTTCCTCTGCTTTTGTTAAAGCGCATAACCTTCATTTATTCAGATTATTTAAGTTTTTATGACTTCTTATGAAGTTGCAAGCTGATGAATAGCATGTTCCTTATTTATTGTGTCAAGCTGCATTTAGATGAAGGCGTGTATCTATTGCACAAAATCTTCACTTGCTTTTACTGTTGCAGTGTACTGGATAAAGAGAGACTATTTATGTAAATTATGCATTTAAAACTAGGAAAAGCTACTATTTTAAAAGTAGTGAAATGAACTGATTTTGTTTTTCAGCATTTCAAAATTAGTAGAGGTTTGTCATCTTATAGATGGCAGATAAATTTCTTATCCTTGAATGTCCAGAGTACATACAAGGCAGTGAAGTTAGTTGAATGCAAACTAGTTAGAGTATTAAAATTATTTTCTATACTGCTGTGAAAGCTGACCACTTAACGCTTTTAAAACATGCTCTTTTTGAACACTCTGTCTGTGATTTCCAGCAGTTCCGTAGGTGGTTTAGCTTCCTTCAAAATTTAATGTATTCCTTGAATATTTCATTTATCTGAAACTATTCTAGTGGTTTAAGTCAGATTTTGGTATAGTTTGCCAGGATTTTAAATTTAATTTGAAGTTAAAATTTAAACTCAATCTCAGCGCAGGGTATACCTATAGAAAACACCCTGGCCCTGAGGTGCTGTTCCTGCTGCTGGGGCTCAGCTCTGCCCAGCCTGGGGGTCAAGGCAGTGCCGTCCCAGGCAGTGCTGAGCACATGGATCAGTGTTTGCCTGAGTGCACTGGCTCTGTGTGTGGGTTTGGTTGGTTTGAAACACCAGGTTCAACTTCTGAACCTGTAAATAATTTGAGGCTGGGCTGTACTCTTACTGCTTTTCAGAGATGCAAGAGAGAAGGTTGTGAATTAGTTTTGCTGCTTGTCTCACCGTTACTCTGTGGAAAGTAGAAATAGCAAGGTGTGATTTCCTGTAACTTGGAGTCGCATCCCTGAGTTTTGAAGGCTTTCCTGTGCTTGAAGGACCTCCAGTGCAGCCCCTCCCTTACAGAAATGTGCACCAGAGCACCTGCACCCTCTCTGTCTGGCTCAGCTGTTGTGGGGCATCAGTGAGACCCCTGGATTTCTCTTTCTCGCATTTCGTTGATGTCGACCAATGTCTTTTTATCTCAACCTTAAAATGATGATCCAAGACAAACTGTGTAACTGTAAAAGCTTTGTTTTTATTAAGGAAATAATGGTGCACATACCAAAGATGCTACAGTGGGTTCTGTTGCCAAAACACTGAAGAATTTCAGTTAAAGAGTAGCAAAAGAATGTTTTATTATTTTTTTAAATAGAATTTTTTGCCAAGGTTAAAAACCCCCAAATAAACACTTTTAAAAAGGAGCAAGCAAATGCTTCCGTGGTATTCCCTCTTCTTTTCTGCCATGACTCCCTGGTGAGGCAGCGGCACTGGGCAGGAGATGCAGCCTGTGCTGGAACTGGAGATCCTGCTGCCAGTTCTTGTCAGGCACCATATCATTTAGTTTTGTTTTTTTTCTAGTTGGTTAAAATAATAAGCAGTGAGGTTTAAAATTTACTGTGTTGTATCTGTAGGGGTTTGTATTACAATCTTTGGTAATTCTGATCATATTTAATATTGATATCGTGGAAGTGTCTGTGTTCCTTACCAGAATTTTTGAGTTTGCCATGCCTCAGGTCTGGCTTTTTGGGTCTTTTCTGGCCATGAGTAACTTAGCTACTCATCTTGGGCAGTGCCCACAGCTTTTCTTTGCAAGAGAGTGTTGGAGATGCTCCTGTACGTGTCCAGGCTGTGAGCAACCACAAGTCTATCTGATTCCTGGTAATTTCACTCAGTTTATGGGGCAATAGCAAAGCTGTCTATTGGGAGGCTGAGGAAATGTCTGTCCTTTAAACTTGATTTATATCATCGTTAATTCATAGTTACCAGTGAGAAATGATTAATCTAAAAGAGAAAAATAACACCCCCCAGGAGGGTTTGGGTGGAGTGCCTCAGATAGGACTGCTGAAATGACCTCACCAGGTCAAGTCTTTGGGTGACTAAGGATGAGCAGGCTATTTGGATCCTCAGTAGTATCTTTCTGGTTTGTTAATCAAAAGAAATGCAAATGTTGGCTTTAATGTTTCCACAAGTACACCTCTCTTTCTGAAATGTGCCACATGAGAGGTTTTTACATGGAGAGTTCCACGTGAAATCACATTGCCCCCTTGGCAGTGTTGTTATGTAGTGGCAAAAGTGAAAAGCTGTTTCGTTGCACCACATTGCTGGAATCCAAGGGCTGTTTCCCTACCTTACCCTTTATGGCTCTCCCAGCATGTGCTGGGGCAGTGGAATTTCACACAGGGACGGGAGGCTTGGTAGATCCCTCTCATTCATGTGTTCCTAACACTTCACACTATTGTTACTTCTCTGGCATGAAACATTTGCACTTCCCTGTGGCTGAATGCCTTCACCCACACTCATCTTTGCCCTGTGAGCCCATGGGTGGTCTCTGGCAGGTCCATGGAACCAGTATGTTCAAAATTTGGTAGGAGTGTTTGGCAAGTGTCATTTTGAGGACTGGCAATTGTCCGTGTCACTTAAGGATTTTGTAGTATAGTCGTTACACACTGAAGTAATAAAAATTAACTTCGTGTGCAGGCTAAAGTAAATGAATGTAGTTTCAAATCCATTTTTACTGCTTTACAGGAGGGTTTTATTAGGAACAACAAGATGAAACTACTAAAGTTTTCTGAATCATTGCATTAACAAATTATTTAGGTAAAAATGCCCCAAGGAAATTATCTTGATAAAAGAACAAGTAGTGCTAATTGCTGTTAAACTTAGACTGTTTAGTCTGCATATGTTACTAGCAAAACTGCATCCTTTTTGTTTTTGTGGGAGAGGGCCAATTGGTGTATCTGTGTTGAGCACACCCAGCCTGCTACAACAGTCCAAAAGGGTCAAACGAGACTTCCCTGAAAGGGTGTCAAAACCAGTGAAGTAGCAGTATTCCTAGGAGAATATGGCTAGTGGATTTATTTCTGGGTAAAAGTGGTATTAAAAAAAAAAAAAGTTAAATGGGTTAGAAGTGCTGGTGTTTGAGCCATTTTTGTAATTCCAAGATTTTGCTTGTTCCTCAGGCAGTGATAAGAATGATAAGGCACAAGAAAAAGTCTGATAAAAGATTGCAGCTGTACAGTGTCATACAACAAAATATATATATATATATGTATTGAATCTTGTTTTTATCTGATGTGGTAACAGTCTCTTCTGAAGCACAGCAGCTTGTAAACCTGGGTTGTTATTACTGGTGGCTGATGGAAGATGCATCATTATTGGGCTGCCAAGTTCTGTGCATTTATTACAGCGTGCTGTATAGGTTCTGTGTATCTCTTAGTGCTGAATACATCATATTGTTCCATTTTAACACTTTTAAATGTTCTGCCGCTGACTTGGAAAAGTGTGGTAAAAAGGCATCCTCAAAAAAAACAGGGAAGGAAAGTCCTTGACTAGGTGTGACTAAGATAAATACCTACAATGTTCTGTTTGGAGATGAACCAGACCCTGATATTTGATGTGTCTGACACTGAGGGGAAATACTTTTGCCAGATGGAGTATTTTTGACAAATGTGTTTGATACTCCTTGCCCCAGCATTCACCAGTTGTCTCCTTCCTTAACCAGTGTGTGTTAGCATGATCACAAAAGAAAAAAGCAAAATATACAGGCCTTCATTTTGTTCTCCATCAATAAAAAGAACTAAATATCTGTAGGTTCAAACTGAAAAGAGATGTGTAGTCTTTTTTAATTTTGTTTTTTAAAATTCACTTTTATTTTTAGAAGTGAAAGCTGGGCTAGTTTGCAGATGCTTATTGAATCTGTATCAGAGCAGCAAAAACCATTCAAGGAGCAAGTAATTTCAGTGATGGTAGCTGTCTGGCATATCTTAAAATTGAGCTGTGGGCAAATTTTCTATCTTTCACAAGATGAAAAATTAAGGAAGTTTTCCTTCTCGAAGACCAAGATCAGAGGACTTGAGTTTGTTACTTTCTCCAATCAGTCTGGTAGATCACACTGATAAATGTGAGTTGACTTAGGAAAAGAAAGAAAAGCCCCAAACTCACCGGTTTGTGAACCCTGACAGCAGTTACAAAGAATTCTGCAGGCGGCTGCAGAGGCAGAACTCTGTAAATGAAATTCCCAAATGGTGAAATCCTATCCCCAGCCTATTCTAGTTTGAAGGAGATCTGCGGGATGCACAGCTCAGCCAGTTTCAGATTCCTGGTGTGAAACAATCAAGATAAGAATCAAAAAGTAAAGAAAGGGAGAAGCCCTGTTAGATCAAATGCTATACACTAATCTTTCTCCTTAGGCGCAATTACTCCTTCCAGAGTCCTTACTACTCTTGCTTAAAATAACAGAAGCCCCATGGCACAGGCAGTTTCTCATGATCAGTCTTCAGCTGCATGATTTTCTTTTGGGCAAATTTTTCCTGGTTATTTAAAATGTGTTTCCAGCTACCCGGTCTTCACTGGACAAAGCTAAATCTTTCCTTGCCCTTGACATTTGCTCCTCTGAAATTGCTGTGTCTCTTCTCCTGGTCAGAGGTGTTACATACCTGTACCTGACACTGATCCCTTAACTAACATCAGCAATATTTTTCCAACCTTTTTAACTGTTTGCAAAGTGGTGTAATAGGTTATCTAATCACACTTCCACTTGTTTGTAGGGTAAACACCTTCTGTGTGGCGCTCTGTACGTGTAATACATTAATTCAGAGGGGGTATAAGTTGAGCCATACAGCAGCAATGACCACAGGAAATTCAACAGAAAATACTTCCAGTGAAACAAAAACACTGATTTGACTCATTTTGGCAACAAATTAAGTTTGCTTAGAGTTTTTTGCGCTCCTTTTTAATAGGGAGAAATCTCTTCCTTCTGTAGGCAAACCCAACACAATTGAAGGGTTAATTAACATAGTGGACAGTATTTTGTAGAAAATGCCTCTTTTTTTAAAATTTCAGATACACCACCTAGATCTATTGGGGAGGTACTTAGTTTCTTAGCTTCACTATGTACATGTAGCTAAGCCCTCTTTACTGCTTAGGACAGACTTGAATAAGGGCACTGTTAGGTTTTTACCAATCAAGTATAGCCTAGTGATGATCTTTGTGGGACCTCTCTGCTGTGGTTTCATTTCCTGATGGTCCTCAGATCTTTTGAATATGCTGTCATTGATGAATCAAATATATGTTTTCCTTGGTTATGCTTAAATCCTGCTGTTAAACCCCTCCCCCTCCAAAAAAACCTCAAAAAACCAAAAAAGCCCCACAATGAACCAAAAGCAAAGAACAAGCAGGATTATTATATTAGTGTAATGCTCCTGTTGATTAATTACTTTAGTCCATCTATTTAATAAATATTTTTCTCCTTGACCATAGTGCTAAAGTAAATATTTTTCTGTGTTTCTCTGTACTGTAGGCTCCTTATTCTTTGGAACAGGTTTCAGTGTGTCCTACTCCATGTACAAGTCTAATACTGAAGCAACTATTTTGCTATTCAGTCATTGTGACAGATAAACAGCTCTAGTATGTGAATGGTTTGACAAGACAACAGAATAATAGATACATATTTTATACAGTTAATGTCTCTGTTTCTGGTATGACTTGTACTTTCTACATCATTCCATGTTTGTGAGCTTTTTGTGCTGGGATGCCCATTGTCATCCAAGGCACCAGGCATCCCTTGGAAACAGATGTATTTTGATGATGGAGCTCTTAAGGCAGTGCTGTTCCCACATTTCTTCCCTTTCAGGACTGCATTCCCTCTTCCTCTCTTGAGCTGGTTCCGTCCTCTTCTGACCCTGCAGTGGGATGCTTCAGGAGCTGAGTGGTCGAGAGCTATTCAATTTTTGTAGAGGAAAGGAGGTGTTGAGGGCACCCAACTGGCTGAGGGTAGATGGGGTGTACCAAGGTCTCCCTTTGGAACAGCAATTAGGTGTTGTCTAGGGTGTGACTTGAGCATAAAACTAAACCAAAACTTCAGGTGATCCACACCTTTGGGAACAAGTGTGTTGTCCCTCTGCCTTCCATGTTTTCAGCCCCTGCTGCAGGGATGTCCTACCTGCTAGTGAGGCAGGAAAGCTTTTCATGGTAATGAGAGGCACAGGATTTTTTCCTCCACCCTCATGTGCAATTTGTTACAGCTCAGTAGCTGCCGTGTAAATGTGAGTTGTCCTTTTAGCAGGGATGGCTGGATGTGCATGAACAAGGGCAGCCCTCACGGGTAGGTTTTAACTCCCTGTGAGTCAAGCCCTCACATGAGGATGCAAATTACCCTGTTGGAGAAATGAGAAGGGCAGAGGCAAGAAGTTTGTAGGAATGATGATGTTGTCCTACTGGTGGTAGGTAGTGGAGATTTGGAAAAAGGGAAAAAATCCTTGTGTTGCTTGGTCTTGGATAGCTTGTCTGCTGCTTAGTCATGGGGTTTGCCTGTACAGAAGTAACTTAATCTGATGGTTATTTGTGTGAAAATATCACCAAGACACAGTATTTCTATAGAGAGGTGTTGCTACTGCATAAGTATATTGTGCTTCAGATGTGACTCAGTTTTCAAAAGGTCCTGGGGAAATGAGAGGGGACTGTAAGCAGAAGTGCAGCAGATTTTGATAGCCAGTATTTCTGGGGGAAAAAAAAAATAATTATTCCTTGATGTATGATTTCAGGGCAATCAGTGTTACCTTTTTTTTGGCAGAGTGAGAGGCTTATGTTTTTCTCTGGCATTGCACAAAGTAATAGTAATAATAATTTTAGGAAGAATCTGGAACACATTATGAACACCTTATTTTAGTGGAGCTGCATCTCAGGAACATCTGGAGTACATGAGCCCAAGCTCCACCGCAGACTTTACTTCTGACCTCTGGTATGACTAAAAGTTTTCAGAAAAATGTTTTCATGCCTGTGGATTTTTAAGTGCTTTTGAGTATTAAAAGTAACTCATAATTTTGAGGACGATTTTAAAAGAATTCTTGGATCCTATCTCTTCAGCCTGTACTATTGCTTTCACATGCCCAATATCACAAGTAAGGTGGTTTTTTTTTAGAACATTTTGGAATACGTCTTGTTTTTTAAACCTGATACTTTGGTGCGAGGGCAAGTACCCTGCGAGGCACTCCTGCAGCAGGCAGACGGAAGGCAACCAGCCTTCCTACCGCGTTCCCAGATAGGGAGAAAGCCACAACTTCAGCGCCACTGGGTGTACTCGACGTTCAGGGTCAGTGGCCACAGCGGGACGACTTGAGCCTCTTGACGTCAAACAGTCTGCAAACACCGAGTCTTGCAGCAAGAACCCAAGTCCTGCTGCACTGTTTAATTGGTTAAATGTCCTCAGCAGCTCGTTACCTTGGCTTGACAAAAATGTAGATGGAGCTTTTACACTGAAAGAATTGACTTCTGGGTGCCCAAAAAAGTAAGGGTGGTAGCACTGCTGATACCGAGGGAAACACAGCCAGGGCTTGAATGATGGTTACATTAATTGGGGGTGAAAATAACATGATATTGTCACATCCTCTCGTTATTTTGAGAGATTTCTTTATTGAAATGTTTTGAGCTTAGTTCCAAATGTGGTGTCTGCTTAAAACATGTATCCCACCTTCCCTAAGCATGGCATGTTTGAGGCCGAGTTTTAATGAGTTTAATAATTTAAGCTCTTGTTGTGCTTTTGTCCCACTGTAATGATTTCTGATGCTTGCCGTAATCTACCTATGTTCCTCTGCAAGGCCATCATGAATCCCAAAGCAGAGGAATATATTGTTCTGAAAACACACTATCTGTTTAAAGGCACAGATGAGGCAGGCGCTGTTGGAAGAAGCAGGGAAAGGGAAGAAGGTGATTTTCCCAGGGAAGCGGTTTGAGCTTTGCTCCATATTCCCACATTGGAGACCAATCTAAAAGTCCCGGTAACCTTGGAACTATCAGTTCCCTACAAACATATTTCCATGTTGACAAAAGCAGGTGCTGCCTCTGTTCAGCTGTGAAGGCTCATCTGAGTTAGCGGGATCTGCGTGGGGAAGGGTTGGGTTGTCACCCAGCAGCGCGGCTGAGTTGATTTAGCAACCTCTTCCTACCTTGAGGAAGAGGAATGGGAAAAAAAATTTAGATTTTTTTTTTTTTTTGAAAAGTGGTATATTTTGTCTGTGTCTTTGTTCAGTTTTGAGGTGTGTATTTGAAATCTGTAATAGAGAGAGAAAGGGGGGCCCCTAAATACACGTTAGATTTTTATTATTTTTTTTTTTAGAGAAGGAAAAATTTTTTTCTCTTTCCAATTTGAGTGAATCTGCTGAGAGCACTCAGGTTGTCAGGCTGTTTTCTCTGATTAATCTTGCAGTGATGAATTTAAATTTAAAACTCAGTTGTAGAATAAAATCACAAAAAAATTATTTGTCAGTATGCTATAATTATTATCGATATGTCACTAGTCAATCATGATGTCCACTATTTTCAGAAAAAAAACCACCCACAAATTGGAAACTACCTGGAACTTTCACAGGTGGGCTGCCATCCTGCAGGTAGCAGTCTGTGAAGGTGGGGTTTTGTGACTGCTCCAGAGGCCAGAGTCCCTTCACGTAACACTCAGTGCTTTGTGTAATAACTGTTTATGCTCTTTCCCGGCCTAGTCTGGGTTTAACTTCATTCTCTAGGATCTTTTAACTTCCAGTTTATGTGAATTGGATTACTCACTAATGAATTTCATTTAAATGCCTTGCAAGTGAAATGGTGCCGCGGCACAGCTCGCCCTCCTCCTTCCCGGTGGTACCAGCTGATTGGTATTGACAAGATTACTGGGGTGCGTTATGGGGTTTTAATGGAGCTGGCTGAGTTGGTTTCCTCTCTGAAGCAGTTCAGCTTTCCTCCCTTTCAGTGGGCTGTGAGCTGCTTTCTGTGATTCCCTCGATTTTTTTTTTTGACTGTTATAGAAATTGGTGTTTAAACTTGTATATAGATTCCTTTTCTCTGGTGTGATTGGTCCTGTGTTTCTCACTGCAGAGTGATTCCTGTTTCTGTGCACTTCTGAAGAGTGATTCCTATATATGGATGATCTTTTCTTTGGAACAGTGCTGTCTACTTACCCAGTTCTTATTCTTTATCCCCTCAGACACCTTGCTTTGTTTTGGTTGTTGGCTGCATACATCCTCAGACAGGTGGTTGTTCTGTGAAAGAGTACTTCTGACGTGTGGAAAGCTGGGCAACTTTAACGTGATGTGAATGTACAAGTTACACATTTCACCTTTGAAACATCCAGAAAGTCAGCTTACGTCAGGTTTTTCTGTATGTCTGATATAATAAAGGTAAAAGACAGAACAAAGATCAGGAAATAAAAGTTTCTTAATTGACAGAGAAAAGCTCTTTCAGACAGAGTTTGGGAATATGGGTGGATATGTCTCTGAGCAGATCTTGGATACTTTCAGTACTCGCTGATGAGGCTTCTTGTAAAATACCTTCTGTGACGCCTCTCTCCATCTGAGCACTCCCAGTGCTGTGACACTCCCTGCTCCCAGAATGAACTATTGGAGCAGTCTGTGGGTGTTATTTTGTCACTAGGATCCCTCTTGCTACCTCCTACTTGCAGGTAATGACGGTTTTTCACCATGTCTTGTGTGTGGTGCCGATTTCTCCTCCTTCCCCCCTCCCCCCAATTATATGTATTTGTTTATTGTGAGTTTTCTGACTTGGTATTTGCCTCAGTTCAGCTTCACTGTTGGATCTGAAAAGCAGATGTTATTGTAGACGTGCTAAATTGCTCAAAAAGATTGCCATACCTTGCTGTGGAACTGTGATTAAAAGAAGGTGCTTTGTTTTTCTCTGTTTATGTTCCAAGCACGGCAGTGGTAGAATCACTGCTAGTTTTGTGTGTGCCTATTAACCAAATGAAAGGAAGGATTCAATAGAGTGATTAGTTTTCAATTTAGGCTTTTAAAATTATTGTCTGATGCTTTTTACAGCCTAGTTACTGAGGGGAATATCCAGGATTTAGTTATTTTTAATTCTGTTTTGATTGGGACGCTTTTTCCAGATACTGAATCCAGATAAAAGCTGGATACTCGAGGATAATTTAGAAGAAAAGATACTATGTCCTTAGAAGGCTTTTGCAATTCACAAAGCACAGCATCTAGTGACTAAATTTGTTGTCAGGGCTCAAATAGCACCAAAATCTCAGAAAGTAGTATAAACAGTGTGATCCTAAGAGGATTAGAAGAGAAACACAAGTTCACATGGGGAACAGGAGCAATTCATAGCTCGCGCAAAAACCGCAGGTTAGCACAAACCCCGTGTGATGGCTGGGGAGGAGAAAGTAGCTTGAATGGTGGCCTTTCTGGAAGAAAATGGCCAAACATTTTTGCAATAGCTTGTAGAGAAATCCTTGCTTTGAACTGATTATGTTTGGAAGCAGGTAAGGAATAACATCAGTGTGCATCTGAGCTATGTGTTTATAACCGGATTTGTCATTGTGTGGTTCCAGGGTTGTTTTTACCTGGGGTTTCCTTTGTACCACACGATTATTACTTGGTTGATAGCAGCAGCCCAGTCTGTGCTATCAGCATGGACTGTTATTTGCCTCTCTGGTGTACTTGGTTTGGTGTGTTAGTTTTGGCCCTGCAGGTGGGAACTGCCTGTCCCACGCAACCTGTTTACCTCAACCGCGAGCTTATGGCCTCAGGATGCTCTTTAGGAGGAGATGATGTTGGGTGTTGTACTGAGTGTTTGGGCACAGTGTCAGAGAGGGACGTGGGCATCAAGTGTGCCATTCTGTGCAGAAAGAGCTGTATGGGCAGTGCTGGTGAGCGCTGGCTGTGAGCAGGTCACTGCACACATGACAAAATCCTCTTTCTTTTTAAGTTGAAGGGAGCTGTCTTCAGGCCACGTGGAGCATGTTAGATATCAGGCAGTGGTGAACTGTTCCCAGCCCCTCCAAGATGGAGCCGAACTCACAAGCTACTGTGCATTCCCCAGGTGTGCTTTATCAGCTTCAAGGGCATCTGGTGGATTATTTTGAAGTGTCACATAGTGTAGCAGTTACTGCACCTCGGCACCTCTTTAAATCACCGTAACAGGTCGAAATATAAAGGCAAGAGATAGTCTAAAATCAATAAATTATAGCTGTCACCTGCACTGTTTCAAGGTGCATGCCAGAATCCAGTAGGATAAATTTGGAAAGAAAAAAGCTGCTGATGAGGCATTTGTACTCAGCGCTCGATTCTGAAGAAGGACATCACAGAGCTTTCCAAATGTTTACGTGTCATTTCAAGCGCCCTTATTTAAAACTGGAGCCTACAACCAATTAACATTGAGTGAAGAATGCAGCAAAGTCAGTGAACCCTTTCTTTTCTCATTCTCTGCTCTCTTGAGTCTTTGCTTCCAGCTTCTTTCCGTGTCACTGCCCTGTTTAGATATAAAGCGAAGGACAAGAAGCCTCTTCCACGGATCAGGCGGAAAGGTTTCCCTCTCTGGCTCCGATGATAAGTACTGTACTCAAGATTGCACAAGGGCAAAGAGGTGTTGGAAGGAGACAGTTTGGGCACCATGTACCAAAGAAGGCCTTTTTTCATTGAAGAAAATGGTTTATGTTTGTGCGGTCATCCTTTTGTTTACGTTTGCCATGTTCCTTCCCAAATGAAATAACCCAAACCAAGCGTCGCACTTGGAACAGGGCAGCAGGGGCCTCCTCTGCCTTTCTCTGCACACAGCTTTTATGATGATCGAGGCTATTTTTCAAAAGAATATTGGTTGCTTGGAGTTTTGTTCTGTTTTTAAGGAAAATTCTTGTTATAAGCGAGTAATGTTTTTATGGGGTCTGCAGAGTGAGGTATTGAAGCTTTCTCTTTTCTGCTGCCTTGGCTGTGGAAAAAGCAAACTTTCTGAGTGGCCTCACACAGGATACTGTGCCACTTGAGGAATGGAGTTTTCCTCAACCTATTTACATAATTTCTGCAGCACCAGTACAACTAAGCAAGGAAATAAGAGCATGTTTGCAAATTCTTTCAATTCCCAGCATTCCTCAGCATCCTCTGCAGTGCCTCTTGCTTGCACTGTGAAGGTGACGTTTCTGCCTGCTGTGTGGGATCTTCTAAGAATAAAATAAGCCCAAATGCTGCAGCTTTTTTTTGTTGTTTTGTTTTTTTTTTTTTTTTTGGCTGGGTCCAAAAAATGGCTTTATAATAATTTATTTCCTACTTGTTGAGCTCAAAAGTTGTACCTGAGAACCTTGTGTTGATCATCGGCCCCAAACCCCATAGTTATTCTTTAGTCACAGTAAAAGTTTTTTAGCACAGGTTACAGATGCTTTGTAAAGAGTTTAATCTAAAAATAGTCTGATAATACTTTATTAGTCACCCATGTCCATCTGTCACCCTTCCTGCTCTTTGAGTGGGCGATTAGATTATGTCCTGAAGAAAAGTCGTCTGGCAAGTATTTGTGCGAAGGGCAGTCACTCAGGAATATTAGTGTGAATAGAAATCATTTGTCGTTGCTGAATAAAAATGGAGGCTGCAGTGGATGGACATCAGAATCTGTTTGCTTATACTTAATTATTTCATTCTTAGATGCATAAAATTATTATTGACATGCAGTGACAACTACTGAAATGTAGGAGAGTGTGGATTTGTTTGGATTATATTTTTGTAGGGGTTAGGAACCCATGGAGTGGGCAAGATCTTTCTTGAATATTGCACTAGGAAGATTTCTATTATGTACATGTTGTCAAATGTTGCCAGCAATTATTATGAGCTAGTTTTTTTAATTACTGAGGTCACTGCAGGAGCCGGTAGCTGTCTGGACACACAGGTACACCTGTGTACATAAACGGAGTTATTTAGTGCAAGATGTGTTTGAAAAACAGATTTATTTTTCTTTTACTGCTTCACAGTGGATGTAACCATTTTGGAAGTCAAACCACTGGAATGTTGATTTTTGTTTGGGGCTTTTTGGAGTGTTTAGATGTTGGTAGCTGAGGTTTATTTCCAGAAGAAATTTGGCATGGGCAGATACTGTAAGTTGCCCAGTTGCCTTCCCGAAGCTTTTTCCAGAGAGTTAAGGCAAAATCCAGACATCAGGATTTTTTTCTAGCGAGGTTGTTTTGCTTGTGTGCGCTCCTGCTGAATGGGTGCGACCGTCTAGAGGTCTAATGGTGCAAGTGTTCATTCAGCAGGCTTGTTTGTTCAAAGGTCTGTGTTTCAGGCTCCCCGCAGGAGCTGATGTGTGATGTGGGGAGCGACAGGATATGCAAAACCCCAGCTCTGTGTGCTCTGCTGTGCTCTGCTCCAGGCTGTGCAAACTCAGTGGTAACCACTCAGCAACCTGAACAGAGCAGGCTGCAAGGCCCATATTTGATAACATTTTATTGTGTGTTAACACCATCGTTTTCGAAATAATAAATATTAATGCTTCCTATTTCGTCTCCTTTATTTCCTTGTCAGCATCACCCTTCTGTGGCAAGAGGCGCCTGAAAGGAAAACTTCTGCATATCAATGCACTGCCAATGGTAAGTACCTTTTCAACTGACTAAAGGTGGTGTGGTTCCTTCCTGCTCACGTGCCATCAGCAGACTTGTATTGCAAAGAGTATTTTTTTAGAATAATTACTTTTTAGCACACAAGTGCTAATTGAAATTTTTTTTGAAGAACGTCTAGGCCATTATGCTGTTTGACAGAAATATTACAGCTGCACCTGGTTTTTATCCTGTGGAAAGTAAGGCAGCGTGTTAATTTTGAAGCGAGAAGTGTGACTTGACAATAACGTGGCTCATCCTGTTGGTAACTGGTGTTGCTTCCTCTTTTGGCCAAAAGCCTGTTTGGGGCGAGCTGTAGCCCAGCTGAGTGTTCTATTGCCCCCACTCGGGTGCTCTCTGCAGTTTGTTTCATGATTAAACAGATTCTCCTATTAAAAAACCCCAACTCTACAGTGTAACGTGTATTTTGTTTCAGGCCGTTTGTCAGTGCAAGACTAGTGAAGTTAAAATCTTAGCTTCTGTAGGAAAGGGACTGGTTGGTGCAATCTTTTTTTGCCATCTCTGGAATGTTAATCAGTGTTACAGACTATTGGAAGTTCATACTTTTCAGATTGTCTTCATGGTTTGCTGGTGCTTCCAGATAGTTGTGCATATGGAGAGCAGAGGTGAGGTCGGAAGGGAAGGACTGGAACTTACTGCTTTCAGCAGCCTTGGGTTCTTGTGTTGTCACAGTTGAGGGTGTACAAGAATGGTAAAGAAACAAATGGGTAAAACGCCAGCCCGAGTTTTATATTTGAAGCATCCCAAGTCATTATGCTCAGTTAAAGGGATGATATTTCAAACCACTTGCTTTTAAACCTGAATTTTGGATTCGAGAGCTGTTTCCTTTGGTTTGCATGTGGGCATGGGTCTAAGTAATATGTAAATATGCACTGTCTTTGCCCTGTGAGGAAAATGTCTCTCCAAGAGAGTTTGCTTGGCTGTAGCTGCGTTACTTGGAAATGCAGTAAGCCATTCTATTCACTCCCAAAGATGACACGGAGTGAAATGTGATATATTTGGCACTAAGTAAAGCAAACACACGCCTGAAATCAGCAGATTTGCACCAAGTGTGTATGTCATTTAATAGTCTGATTTTTAGGCTCAGAGTTGATATGTGTAGAGTTTGTATTGATTTGTGATGAATTTCAGGTAGCGGGAATGGATTTGTTGAGGGAGGAAGCATCGTGTTTACATGGTCACTTAACCTGGTGTTTCAGCTTCTCCAACCTGAAATGAGCAGTGCTCTCAGCCTTTTCTAGTATTGCTAAACCTTCATTGTTGTTGTTGACCTTTTTCCAGCAAAAAGCGACTCCGATTTCTTTTTATTTTGTAGTAGTTGAGTGTTATTTTAGTTATGATGTAAGATACCGATCTGTATTACTGCTTCTCTTAAAAACATGACTCATTTCATATTAACCTAGTCCTTATACTTCATAAAATTTTAAAATACTGAGAGACTGTACTTGAAATGTTGCTGTATTTTGTCCTAATTTTCCCCCTACAAATTATATTAGAAATTCAGAATTGCACAGTCTCAAGGGCATGGTAGTTGTTACAGTGATCATAAAATTTGCCCAACTGTTACTTGTAGTGAAGTGCTTTTTTCTTTAAGGGTTGTTTTTGTGCTGTAAGTTATTATATTTTATTATTTGAGAGATTTCTAAACAGTTACTCACCTCTAATTAACTTGGAAATAGTTTGAATTTACATCCAAGAGACAAACTAGACACATTCTTCATCACTCCAAAAGTAATCATAACTTCATCTGTATAGTAAAAAAGACTTTTATAGGTTCTTATTATGATATTTTTTTCTCTGATGTGTGTAAACAAAGTGTGGGCCAAAGGTTGCTGGAAAAAGCAGTTTGTGTTCATCTTCCAAAAGGGACTTGGTTTAACTTGGCTGCCCATGTTCAACACATGATAGCATTTTCGATAATTTTTTAATCCTGATTGTCAGTTCCATTTCTCAGTAGTAAAAAAAATAGTAAAACAGTTTACACATCCTCTTTTTTTTTTCTTAGATTTTCTGTTTTAAAGGTAATTAAAAGATGCTTATTTTTTGCATGATATAGGATACGTAACTGATAACTAAATAGGGTAAAATTCCAGTTACTCCTTAAAAATTGTTGTTGGCAATTTTTTAAAAAATAAAACATTTATATTGTGGTATAGCCTGCTAAAAGAGAATATGGCTGTGTCCAGTGGGTGTAAATTCTCTTTCCCATTCTTCCAGTCAGCTTTAATGTTCCTCACCCTCTCAAAGAAAAGATGCAAAGGCTTAATGAAAAAGACCTGTTAAGTGCAGGAAAATAAGTGTCTAATGCTACTTTTTTTAGGATTTCGAAGGTTCATTTAGAGACTGATAACTGGGTACTTAATCCACAGTCACAAGGATTAATGAATGTGTTGGAAATAAAAATTTAAAGCCTTGGTCTAAGCAAAAGATGATGTCAGGATTTCAGCAGAGGTTTTAGCAAATAAATTTTCTGATGTGATGGATCGGGTAGCTTAACCGAGAGACGTTTTCCATCATACCTTGCAAGGCTTCTCTTGTAAGTTTTGGAAGCAAAACAGTTTGTCTTTCTGTCTTCTCCAAGTTATTGAAGCAGGTCTCTGGGTTTGCATAAATTTGTGTGGCAATATGAGTGTGCTTATCTGTGCGTGTATCTATACAGGCACATGTATGTGTACACCTATATATATATATATATATATAAAGGACTGTGCAAAACCAAGAAACTTGAGTACAGTTTGAGACTTACATGACAGGTTGCTGTGATGGGTTTAATTTTGCACCCAAAAAGGGCTGTGAAGGAATCAAACAAGCAAGGCAACATGGTGGCCTCCTGAGAGGCATCCTGGAAAACACTATGCCCAGGTTCTTTTGCTCCGTCTTTTACTACATGGGTAGTTTGTCAGCACCCTCGTGGGTTAAAAAGGTCTCATGTAGAAGAGAATAGGGGATGTTATTGTTTATTACAAGCTGGCACAGGCCAAATCTGAGGATAGGCAGTGAGCCTGTGTTACTTATTCTGCAGGAAACCGGTGTCATCAAAAGCTAAGGTGTGTCCGCACAGTCTTAGGGGCAATACAAACTAGGTGATTTAAGTCCATTCTTTTTAATGCTGCCTGCTTTTAGGTGAAGCTGTGATACTGTGTTTTGAAGGTGTAACACACCTATTGTTTGTTACACCAACTCTTCCTATCTGTAAGAGGTGTTATAGAACGACTCCGCAGGCACTAAATCTCCCTGGCCAGGAAATTCCATGGGTGGTAAGGTGGTAGAGCTGAAGGTCAGTTGTGATTTTACTGAGAACAGGGACCCCTGCTTTCATGAGTTTATGAAACTTGACAGTGCTGAAGATGTTGGCCTTAAGAGCCTTGAATAATGGCTTAAAAATAAATAACCCTTCAAGACTAAGGCCCTTATTTTATGAAATACAAATGCATGTGCATACATGTAGCTTTGAGTGTAGGAGTAGTTGTTTTGAGATATAAATAAGGAGCACTCGCATGCATAAAGCTAACCAAGCTTGAAAGCACTTTGAACAGTAGGGCCTAAAAGTGCCCATGAAATTTATTGTTGAGGCTGTTGGTTGTACAGTTTATGGAATGCAGCTTTAAAAAGGGAAAAAAATAAATATATATTTCTAGTAGTTTCTAAAATAGTCTAAAATAAGTGACAACATGAAATTTTGGCCTGTTCTGTTCCTTCTGAAATCAGTGGATGCTATTACCAATGAAGGAATGTGAAGTGCATTTTATTTTGTCTGATAATTTGTTATGGCTGAAAAATTATATTTCAGAATGTTCATACATCAGTTCTATTTATTTGATCAGCATGAATTAGTTGATCTAGTGGTTTATATGTGGAAGAGGAAATGCTAATAATGTGATACAAAAGAAAAATTGTGTTGTATCACAGGGTGCATACTGTGATAAGCATTAAAAATTGTATGTACATTGTATTCTGAGCCATTTTTGGAAGGATTTTTGAATTGTCTGTTTCTTTACAGAAAGCAAGTTAAACACATTAGCAAGATACCTTTCTGATTCAGAAAGAAAACGCCCCTTTTCTCCTTTTAAAGTTCATCCTGGAATGAGTCAACTAAACCTGAAATGAACGTCCTTAAAAAATGAAAAAATGGTGGCTCGATCTTAAAGTAACATTTGTCAGAGAACTTTCTCTGCTGGTTCTCTAAGCGTTTTACAGTTCATAAGTAAGCTTTGACTAAGAATTCTCGGCAGAATCATAAATATATAATTATCTAAGCAGCCGGGATTATTTAGCCCCTGGCAGGTGCCCAGTGCTGTGCAAGAGCAAAGGGAACTGGGCCAGTATCTCAAGCTCTATGGGAACATCTGAAATAGGATAAGGGCCATTGCTGTTCCTTCTCTACTGCCATTCATACTTTTTAAATTTTAAATGTACCTGAAAAGAGGCCTCTTCTGCTGCAATGGGTTGTCTTCTCTTACAGCTGGTTTACTCTGTTTTTTTTCCTTATTGCCTTCCTCCCGCTTCATCTCTCCTGCCTTGGGTTTTTTTCTGTCTTTACTGCTTTGTACTGGTTTTATTCAATAGATAATGGCGGCAATAGTAGTGTAGTTAGCATTAGATTATATTTTACTTGATCAGTGTGCCATCTGCTTTAGAGGAGAGGGAGATTTTGTGTTTCTGCTCTGGGTTCACTGCCATATGCCCGTGGTGAAGTCGTGTAACCTGAGATGACCCTTTTCCTCCTCTATTATATGAAAGAATTAGAAATACAGTGTAAAATCTTCTTGACATTGACTAAGTTTATTTTGTAGTTACAAACTTAGACTGGATATTAGGTGTGCATGAAGTAGGATGTTGTAGAGAAAACCCAAGGACAGGCTCTTTTGTGTCCCAGCACATGAGTGTTGCCATTTGGAGAAGAGCAAGGCTTGTTTCACAGAAGACTGTGTTAATGTGTTACTTGTACCATCGGGCCTTGATCCTGGTTTCCTTCTTGTCAACAGAAAGTTGACCTAAGTTCAAGTTAACAAAGGTAAAAGCTGCTCTTAGCCTCAGCAGTGCTGATGCTGGGAGATAATGGATGTTGCCGCAGAACAACAGGAAGTCTGTAGGCTGGGGGGAATGACACCGGTGATACCGAGTTCTGTTTACTTAGGAGAAGCTGAGACCCTTGGTGACCTGGTCTGAAGACCCCCTGTCTTCAGGGCCATCGATGGGGATGGCAGCTCTAGAAGCTCTACTTGGATGCCAAGTCTCCAGTTTACCAAGTGAACAGAAACAGAAATTGTAATCAGTGGGTTGGTGCACCCATAGTTGTAAATAAAGGTTGTGTGTGTTGTTCTTATTGTAATTTAGTGAACAAATAAAAGAAACTATTCAAGACAAGGGATCTGAGTAATCAGGAGGGTGATACTGAGCATGTGTGTGTAGGATCAGCATTTGTGAATTCAGTATTCACACAAATGGAGGGCATTGGTGTCAAATGTGAGCCATGCTTGGAATCTTTGTCCTCATTAATGATATTCATGAAATATTGGCCTTCCACTTAATTTCTTTTGGCTGTAGATGGACCATATTTTATTAAGGTCTACATGTGTTTCAGTGGTGTTTTGTGATGTGTTCAGGTGTTTGACAGCTGTTTTTAAAGAAAGATAAGCCCAGTAATGCAGGTTAAGTTACAGTCCATCATAACAATATGAAAGGGAGAGGATTTCGATAAAGTAATAAACTGGCAAATGAGCTTTTACAAAATCAGCCATTTCACTCTCTTGTAACTTATTTTCTCTGTTAGCTTAGTTGATGTATTTTGTGAAAACAGCCATGCACTTGTGGTGAAGAGCATACAGATAACATATATATATGATGGACTGTGAAGAAATACCTTTAAGTGCATGCTTATTAAGGAGAGTCTAGAATGAAGTCAGTGGTGGTTAAAATGAACAGAGGGCAGATCAACAATCAGAGCAGATTCTTTTTTCATGAATAAAAGAAACAAATTTAAAACTATCAGGTACATAGCACACAAATTAAGGGAAAAAATAGATGGTCAAAGGTTAAAGAGGGAATGAAAACACAAGTTTTATGGTCACAAGATCAAATGAGGCATTAGTTAATTTTCCTTTTTTTGGTGCAGTTCAGCGGGAGTTCAAGTAATTCAACCGAGTGATTGAACTGGAACAGAAGAGAGTGCCAGAAAAACTGGTTGCTAATAACATAAACAGAAAAAATAATCAAATGAACTTAAGACTTGATGTCAGCATTTCACATTAAAATGCATTTGGAAAGGCTAGAATTCCATCCTAGTTCATGGAACCTGATTTACATAGAAAACAAATTTGTAACAGCTATTCTTGCAACAGCTGATAAATTATTCTGCTAATGAGCCATCAGAATGGATTTAACCAACAAGTGGCTGAGCCTCAGAAGGTGTTTTCTGGAAACTGACCATCTGGGAAATGGGAAGTAACCTGAGGAGTAGGTGAGGATATTTGAGCCCTTACCTTTGAACTGTGAGGAGGTGACTTAATTACGTAAATTGCAAATGGAAACCACATTAGGGATACTGGAGTTTTGCTCTAAATAAAAGATAAAATACAATATATTATTTCCTACCGTTGGCACCCCTGAGGTGATGTTCTGCTCTTTAGCCAAGATCATTGATGTCTTTTCTCATACACATTTCGTTCTTTTTATGAGAAGCAAGTAACTGGTATGTTTTTGAGTTCGTGACTGTGAATTCAGCTTAGAAGAGATTGTTGGCATACCTTTCCACTGGCCTAATTCCTAGCTTCTTTTATATTTAACTTCTTCTAAAAACAAAATCCTTTTGTGCTGAACCGTTCAATTTTGGTTATCACGAAGATATTCCCTGTGCTGTTGCAGTTCATGAGATTCCTGGTTGCGAGTCCACCCCAGTGGGTGGGCAGACTCTGGTGTGTCCTGATTCTTGGCTCAAGCTGGGAGCAGTGGTGAATAGGCTGTTGTGGAGCAAAATTGCTCTCAGTGACCCATCCAGTTTTGTTTTACCATTCTCTTTGCTGAAGCTGACGGAAATTTCTCAGCATATCGGCCTCTTTGTAGCCTACAGGAACAAGCATTCCCTCTTTTTTTGGTGATGGTGTTTTTTTTTTTTTTTTTTTATTTTTTTTTTAATGTGTTTTTTGGTGGGGTTTTTTTTAAGAGTGGGGGGTTTTTGGTTTGGTTTGGTTTTGGTTTTTTTTGTTCACACATGCTGTGATTGTCTCCGTGGTGGTCCGTCTGTTTGAGTTGAATTTCCTTTTCATCATAACACAAAGTAAATAAAATCCCAGTTTTTGTCTTGCAATGTGCCTGTGTCAAGGCTGTTGCAGGGATTACCCCCAGCGATGTTGACTTGAACTCGAACTGCCCCTGTTAAAGCTTCTTGTTTTCATCGGGCTGCTTTTCAGTCATCTGCAGTCAGATGTGGGTTGTAGCATATTTGGAAGCAGATCAAGTGTTACATGGCATAGCATAGCTGTGATCCTCTGAAATATCTTAGTCCTAATGTCCCAGTGTCTGGAGTTCTTGGGAGCTTTGGTGTTGGGTCATGAGGGAACTGGGAACGTGGGACAAAAACTGTCACCTGGGGAAAAAACAGTATGATTAATGTGAACATTTTATTTCAGCAAATTCAGAAGCACGTAAGTCTTGGACTCATTTTTTGTCTGATTTGGAAAGCAGTTTAATCTGTTACGTAAATCTTTAAATTTGTGCTTTGAAAAGGGGTGTTACATGCGTAAATTCTAAAGCATTCCAAGGAGAAATTGTGGCATCTATACATAGCAAACCTATAGGAAAAAATACTCATTTTTGGGGTTCCTAAGGTTCTGTTGTTACCCCAAGATAAATGTGGGATTTTTTGCATAATGCATGAGTGGAGAAACATAGGGAAAGGCAAAGCTTGAGCAGAGTTTTTACTAGAAGCGCCAAGTTACAGCTGTGGTAGGTGACATCAACTTAAAAAGATGTCAACTATGCAGGACTCATAAGTTAGGAACCTCTGTGCTTGCTTTTGAAGAAAAGGCATTGCAGCTTATGCAAAGTCAATTGTTCCACATATTTTTGTGACTTGTAACTCATCCGGTGGAAAATCCACAGTGGTTTGTAGGCACAGTGCTCTGAGTAGGGAAAGGGGCTTGGGGATTCCACGAGGAGATGAAGGTCACAGAGTAACACATTTGCTTCCTTATTTTCTTGTCCTGGCAGCATGTTATTTGTGTTCTAAATAGTGCTATATCCACAGGAATCTTCCACTGGAAAATTAATGTGTGTCAGAGAAGTCATGTATTTAAAAATAAAACAAATTTAGCCTTGCCTCACACATCTCTTCTGGCTACAGTCCTGAAAGTTGCCTAGAGGTCGACTGAAAGGGCCTGTTTGGGAAGTGGGTGAATTCACAGCCCTTCCTTGGGTGGTTTGTGGGAGCTGAGGATAACTCGGGACCATTTGGAAGATCATGCTGTGGCTCGTTGACACACGCAGCTTGCTGCACACCGCATCAGAGCTGAGACAGTGCACTGTGACCTTACCATGGGCATGGTTTTACAGGGCTTGGAGAGCAGTTTTGTGGCCATCTCAACTTTAAATTCAGTGTGCTGTACAGCCCCTCTGCCAGCACATGTTGAAATCCTGTGATAAGAGTGCTATAATTAGGAAGCTCAGTTGGAGAACTGGGTGAAGGAAACACTTGCATTCCTTAAGTACAGTGGATTTGTCAGAAGGAAAAGTGCACCGTGATTTGCTGTGTATTCTAGAGAAGAATTTCATGATACGTGTCTTGAGTTAAATGAAGAGAGCAGGAATATACTGAAAGGGGGAGGAGGACAAATCTGTTTTAAGAGATGAATGCCAAAAAAATCTCCAAAATCAAAGCATTTTGAGGAAGGATTTTTGCTGCTTTTTGTCTTTCTGTCATTGCGTCTTAGTATAGGAGACTACAGGATCTGTAAAGTGTGGATTTCACTGTAGGAAATGCATCTGTTTATCACTTATAACCAACTCTTAGTGAGCTGTATGGGGTTTTTTTTTTTAGTAACACCTAGAAAAAATAATTTGTTTGGGGAATCTTAAATCTACTAAATATTTGCTGAGTGAAGACAGAATCCTAGCCAGGCAGAAGTGCATGTGTAACGCTTTGCCTCACACCAGGATAATGGCTGCAAATTTCTGGAGCTTCAGCTGTTTAATAAGGCATTCCTTAACTCAGCCCAACAGCCAGAGCCAAGAACAGAAAAAGTGACTGTTCCTGTGATGCTTTTTTCCTTTCCCCTCTCAGCCTGTTCCCACAAAACACTTCCCTGCCTGCTTGGCTCCAGTCTTGCTTGGTACCTGTGTTTCTGCTGTTTTTACTGGGGCTGAGCAAGACCTGGCTGTTGTTTTGTTTTAATATATATTCCCTTAGACCAGGGAATATATATATATTTTTTTTTCCTGTTTGCTATATGGTTAGAAAATAAGAGAAATTACATTCTCTCACTGTATAGATTGTTTTTTCTAAACACAGAATACACTTTGCTACCTAGCTCTTTATCTAGTTGTTTTGCACATAAATTGAGGGCTGGCATTTAATCCTCTTTCAGTACTACAAATGTTTCGTTCCACTGGCCAGAGAAGGAAGTTACTGAATTTAGATAAAGATGGCAATATTCAACATTGTATTTATCCTAAGTCAGAAACAACTGGCACTTTCACGAATGTCTAGAAAAGCTGTGTTATATCTCAGCACTTCCATTATCTTTGAAAACTCTTCAGTGTATTTTGTCTCCCACAGAAGAGGAATCTCTTTTCTCTCTATTTTTTTTTAATGGGTGTTCTAGGAGGACAGGCAGTCAGCAGTGATACTGACTCTCTGGAGGACCTTGGTCCATAAGAGAGAGTAGCAGATGGTCTAAGGGGATATATGTTAAAACAAAACAGAGGTTCTGGAAAGGAAATTTTGTTGTTGACTTTTGATGTTGTTTATTGACCTTGTCTAGTTAAATTACGATCTCTTCAGCACAGGAATGAAATCCTACGTGTTTATGCAACATTAACACAGTGGGCCCCCCCATCTTAAAAAAGGGTCTTTGGGATGATGCTGTTATTCAAACAAACGGTGGTAATAATGATGTTCATTATGTCTGGGTTTAGTTGTAGTGAAGGTTCCTTGAGCAAAAAGAGATGTGCCTGAAATAGAGCAGCAACATTTTTAAGTGAAAAGAGTAAAGGCCCCATGATCCATTGCATGTGTTGCGTTTTAATTGTCTGTTTTGTAGATGTTTTTTGTACCGCTCTATTTTATCTCAGTGTGTATAAAACCACATCAGAGTTTTTACAAGGGTTTGTATCAGTGCATGTTGTGATTTATACTCAATAGTAAAGATGATGACTACCAGAGGTTTTTTGGTTTTATATAATCCTGGCTTTGCAGCCTTGTAATTCACTTGCTGTCTGTTTTGCAGTGCAAAGCAGTGATATAAATTCTGCCCATAGACTTATTTGACTTTTCCTTCTCTGCAAGTCACAGAAGCACAGCTGTGGGGGTGGCAGTCCTTCCCCTGCTCCTGTACCTGCTTGTTTTCCTCCCAGGCACTGATTTCTGGTAGTCTTGGGGTTTTTTTTCCCTCAGGTTTCAGTGTTATAGATGGAATTGAGGGACAGGGTAAACAGAGATACATTTGGTTACATATGGCTGTGCTGTGAAAAATGCAGGTCGTTTGTGTCTAGAAATTGGGTCAGGTTTTAATTGCATTGTCAAGGGTAGTTAATGCTTAAATAGTTTGCTTCTCAATATTAAAAGGGAACAAAAATGGATCTGCTATTAACTTTTTCTAACACTTCTTAAATTACAGTATGGATGTGTAAATCTAAAGTACTACAGGTCTAGAAATCCCTACAATCCTTTAACTACTTGCAAATGCTCTCAGTTTTCTTTGTGACGAGCTATTTTTGTTTTTCAATAATACATCCTGTGGCATATCCACAATGAGCCTCTCCTCATCCGAATGTTGCTATTCTGGACAGACAGACCTGTTTGCTTCACCTGAGGCAGAAAGCAAGATTTTCGGTGTATTTTGAGTAACATTTTTAGCAGATTTGGGAGCCGGAGTTAAGTCCATGATCACTTGTCAGTGCTGCCTCATCCCTCTGCCTCTGCCTGCCTTCCACCGCCTGAATCGCAGGTTTGCCCTCGGTGTGTCCCCAGGGGTTGTGTGAGGGAATAACTGTCTGCCTTTCTGGCTGTGCTGCACAGGGCCATGGGGTCTTGCTCTTTTGCTAAACTGCAGTTCAGGTGAGGAATACGCTGGCAAAGGATTTATTGTTTCTGTGGTTATATAACAGGACGTTCAGTTACAATAATTTCAGTTAATTAGGTTAAATTCAGCGGAAAGGCAGCCTCCCTGGCATCTTTGAGGGGGGAATCCTCTTACCAGGAGATCCACATAGACTGCCCATGAAGTCTGTGGTTTGTCTGGCTCCCTCTGCAGTGGCAGGGTATGTGTGGGATATGGAGTGCTAGTATGAAAACACACTACTTACAAAAGGACGTTCATCTGTCAGCAACAGGGGTTAAGTGTTCACTATTTGCTTGGAGTTTTTTCAGTGGAAAAGTTTCTGGTGCGGATTTTTTTTTTGAGTGATCTGTATGAGGCAGGACTTCCTGGAAAACCACTTGTCTTCATCTCCATAGCATACCCAAACTTCTAAATTCTATCGCTGTTTCTATTAAGATTAATTAAACTGTAAAAAATAATGTCAAATGTCCTTCCCTCTCTAAAGCCAGCTTTGCCTGGGGTAAGTGTAATTAAAAAAACAAAACAAAATAAAATTAAAATAATGTTTTCCTTCTGCTGGTAGTGTTTATGTGTTTTAAGGTAAGTATTGGAGCAATCTAATTTGGAATAGGAGAAAAATAAAAATATGAGCTAGGTCTTGACCAGCAGCTGGTGTGAGGTTGATTGTGGTGGTACAGCTATAAAGGCAAAATATTATTGATAGCTGGACTCCAGTTTTTATTCCCAGCTGTAAGATGTGGATTCCTAAAACCATTGCTTGAATGAAATTTGCTGATAGTGAAGACTTTCACTTAGCTGGTCAAGGCCACCTTAATCCTGAAAATTTTTAAATGATCTTCTTTAGGTTTAAATGCTTTCAGTCTACATGAAGGGAAAGCCCATCAAGGGATGGATGGAACCATGTTCATCTTTTCTTTATTGCCTCCTTTTCAAGTACCTTGCAGCTTTACTGCTTACAAGTGTGACAGTTATTAGAAAAGATAAATTGTACAATGGATATAAAAATATCCCATGTGATGAAAGTGGCTTTGGATCCCAGATAGCTTTGTGTTTTGTTTCTTCTTGCAGCTCTTATTTCCTTTTCTCAATTTTGACTCCTTTAGTTTTTTAATGTTTATAGTGTTACAGTGGATTTTAAGATAAAAGGAAAATTTAGGAAATGGAAAAAACGTAGACAATCCTGTTCCCAGAAAGCAAATTATGCTCTTAATAATTCAGGATTCTCTTCACTCCCCTTGGATTTAAAGGTGAATTGGCAACGTGCAAAATTAGTTACAGCTACAATTGATTTCTTTGTGCAAGTACTTCGGTATGCATAAATACATGAGAAATTAAACAGCTGGCACAGGGCCCCTGGTTTTGTGTAAATCTTAAGGCTAGGAGGATGATTTTTTTTATTTTTTACAAGATTGAAAGAGCTAGCTGTAGAAGGAAGTAAAAGGCATTATTAGGAGGAATGTGCTCCTGCAAGCTGATGGAAAGTGATGTGCTTTTATGCCAAGGGGAAAGCTGAGCAGCAGTGATTACCGTGTTTCTCTTCAAGTCTATCTTTCAAACATTTCTGAGCATTCCAGATTAATCTGCTATAAAACTGTAAAAATAGATTATTATCCACTGAAACATGAGCACAGGTCACCTCTTGTTGAGGAGATGATGTTCCTTAGGCTTAAGTTTGTTTAGAGAACTGTTTCTATGTAATTCTGTCTCCATTTGTTTCCTCTCCATGGCAGACATACCTGAAACAATAGAGTCCTGCTTCTCTCTCAGCAGAAGGCTTGAGGCAATTTAGTGTGCCTTGACAGGGTTTCTCCTGCCAGCTCCTCATCTTCAGTGAGCCTCTGCAGGATGCTCTTTTTTTCCACTTTTCTGCAGATAGTGTCAGGCATCTGGAGAGAGAAAGGGAGAACTGTTTTCAGGGCAAATCACAAAAAAGAAAATAATCTTAAAAACTGTAATTCACCTCTTCTGAAGCCTGTGCTCTAGTTTTACCAGAGAAGTCCTCAGTTGCATCATTGACAAAAGCTGCAGAGAACTGGTGTTCCATGTTGATTTTTTCCGTGATAGAAGAGAAGAAACAGGAGAGGCCTTAGTGGGACCTCAGTGTGTCAGCAGGTAGCCACATATGAAATGTGTCTTTCTCTTGGTGACCTGGTACTCACAGCTGGGATTGGTCTGGACTCAGTGTGATTTTGTGCAGTGTCTTATGCAGGTGCAGGCACTTCTCCCCACTGATTGATAAGATTTATTGTTAGAGAGACGGTTTCTGCTTTGGTGGTGACTCTTCCATTTAAATACAGTCTAAAGGTGGAGTAGTACATTGTGTTGCATCTCACAGTGCACTGCTTGTAGTACCAGCAGTCAAAGCTGGTCTGTGGATGGAAAGTAGTAAAATTAGGTCCAAAAATCTCTCACTGCCATTTCCTGGACACTTGCTTCTCCCAGCATCACCGCGTCCAACATCCGATCCTTTTCCTTTTTCTTTGTGTAGATTTCTAGATGGAAAAATGTTTGCACCATCTTATGTGATGTAATAAAGACTATTAAAATGTAACATGGCTTTTGGTATAGTTGCTGATGATGAAGGTTAGGTGTTAATTTGGGAAGGCACACAATAGGGGTATTGTAATTGAGCAGTGGCTGACATGTCGCTCAAAACTCAAAGTAGGTTGTACTATAAATATAGCCTCTTGTTTTGCAATTGACATTTTGCTAGTGGGTGGCTAATTTGAAGGGAAATAGACCAGTGATCTAATATTAATAACTAATTAATAGTTATGTGGATATTTTAAGTCTATTTTTCTGCTTATTTATAGGCATATATTATTCATCTATGCTGTGTATCCTTCTTTGTATGTTTAATTCCGAAACTTTTGCTTCGGTATTATTCAGGCTTATGTGCCCTTGCAATCAAAAGCTTGAAAGGAAAGTTGGTGTATTCTTCAAAAGCACTTTTTGAGGATGGCAATTTCAAAGTAATGACACTTCAGCTACTGAGGAAAGTCTCCCTCTTGAAGCAAGGCCTAACAGGAAAGCCAGTGGTGCATTGCCCACGTTTCACCTTCATCTGTGTGTCCTAAATCAGCATCAGTACTGTATGTTTTCCTGTCTATAAAGTAGAACATAGGGACGGGTTTTAGGCCTCCATTGAAAGTGTGCAGTTAATAGACAAACTGAAGAGGAATAAAATAAGAAGGGGCATCTCACAAGAAGCTTTATCCTGTGGGGTCAGAGTAAAACATGCATTCAAGTGCATGTAGCTTCTCACAGCACATGTGTTATTATACCAAAGAGATGTCATGTTCTTCTTTGCTCTGATGGGGCAAACTTCTGTGCAGGTTTGTGTCTCTCCTACCTATTCCTCTTGCCTCCTGCCTTTTCTCTTACATTTGCAATCATCTGTAAATTAATAAGTGTGTGATACTTGTCCTTTTAATGAATTCTTAATTGAATTGATAATAGGAAGAGTATGTGAGAGATGTGTTATACTTTGTATATGCTTGATATTTTTAGATCTGTTTTGTCACATATCCGAACGTTTTTAAATGCATTCCACCGAACTCTGTAGAACAGTGCTGTGATACTCCGGGCTGTTACTGCTGGCTGCAGAATTTGTGTGTGTTGCCTTTGTATCTTGTCCCTCTTGTGTAACTTTGCTGTGAGCACTCAACTCACAGGAAACAAAAAATGTTTCCCCGCTATCTGTAGAGTTTACATTACTCGTTTAGCTGCTGTCCTGGGAGGTTTAAGCTGTGTCCTAGAAAGCAGTTGCTATTGTTGGATTAAAACCCGGCTTCTGTTACTTGTGGAACGCACCTGTTAGTGGAAGTACCATGGTCCCCCTTTGACCACATGCTGCATCTTCTACATGAAGATCTTCTCAGCATTTGTTGCAAGTGTGAGGGGAAAGCCCATATTAGTACCAAATGTCTAGCAAGAAGCAGATGTAGTGTTTTGCCTTTTGGAAGGGTGGGGGTTTGCGTGCAGCTGTTTGCGTGCTGGAGGGCACGGTTACTGGTGATAGAGGAAGCACAGCATGGCACTTGGAGCTTTCATAGCCAAATTGGCAACTGCCAGCACCCTTCCAAAGGTGTTGAGCTTTTGTGTTTGGTCTCCACGAAGCTGTGTCTCTGCATGGGTTTCAGAGTAGGTCACAGAGTCATCCTTGTGAAACAATTCCAGATAGACAGACTCCTTGAAGGAAAGCTTCTTGCCTCCCAGTTTCTTGCAGATATCCAAAGATTTCAGTTTCAAAGTTGGTTGGTTTGTTTGTTAGGGTTTTTTTGGGTTCTTTTCCTTGGCTCTTACATACTGTGCTCTACACAGGACAGAGAACCAACCCAAAACAACTTGTTTCACTAGTGCAGTGATCTTCAACTGGAGACGTTGGTGTTTCGGGCATCGCTGGGGACCCAGGGCATTTCAAGAAGTGCTTGAGGTTCAGTTGTCCATTAATAAAATGCAGGTGGTAGTGTTTGTCCAGTTCATGGTGGTCTGAGGAAGAGCTGACACTGCTGACACACTCACCAGCACTGGTGGTGAGAGTTGTGTATGAAGGCAGATAACGAGGCCCGTGTTTAAACTCAGCAGAACACGTGAAGTATGATTTCTGTAATTTGTTTCACGGTTAGTTTGAGCCGTGTTGGAAGTGACTATCAGGGGGTTGTTTTGAAGTTTTTGTCCCTGTATGTTTTTCTGTCTCTTTTTATGTGGCAGGTCATGTTTTTATTTTCAGTTCCCTGTGACTCAGGGAATCTTTTATCTGTGCATGTGCTTGTTGCAGGTAGCCCTGTGTGTAACATAGTCCCGTTGATTCTCTTGTATTAAGGAGAACCCATCACAAGATTCATTCTTAATCTACCAAGGTTTTTAGACAAATTTCGAGATTCTCTAGTAATTAAAAAAAAATTCCTTAATACATTTGAAATTTACATAAATTTGCTTGTATTTCAAATGTTGACATTGCAGTGTTGGGTCATAGATTGGACTCTGACTTCAGAGATCATTTCTAACCTAAGTGATTGTGTGATTCTGTAGCAACTTCAGTGCTTTGTCCTCTGCTAAGAAGCATGTCTGGGCAATCCTGCTTGTCTTTATAATATCTACTTGCTAATCTTTTGTATCAAAAATAATAAACCATATTTGTCAAAGTACTAATGTAGCAGGCCACAATACTTCAGGCATCTTAGAAATTACCTGTATATCAGTACACAGGAGGTGTCTGTCAAACAATGGAAATATGAAGCAATGATTCCTGTACCAAGTTCTCGTGTCTTGAGCTGCTGCTGATCCACCAATTAATTCAGGGAACTTCAGCTGCCCTGCAAAGGGTTGAGGGCAAGGGCAACAGACAGTTCATGTGTTGGAAGTTTGTGAGTTACTTTCACACCTACATGAGTTTTGAAATGCAGAACTTTTTTAATGGCTGGGATCCTTGTTTGTTTTGGATGTCTAGACATGGAATGTATTCTTCCAGCTGAACGGATTTTTGACCTTTTATGTTCAAGTTTGTCGTGTGTTCCATAAGTATCTCTGTATGTGCAGCTCTGGTAGTTACAGGTCTTGAGACGGTGTTTTCCTGCTCAAACACGTAACTTTCTGAGTAGCACCACAAATTGGTGTCCTTTTGCAAACACATTTTATTTTCTCTCCCATATTATTAAAGGCCCATTGAGTCTGAAAATTAAGTAATGCAACTTTCCGCAAACATGCATATTTTTCAGCATAATTGGAAGATGTTTTGGATTACTGTCTTTAGGCCTGTGCAGCCAAGAACCCAATTATAGGCATGGTTAGAACGCGATGGCATGCATTAGTCAGATTATAACAAGATCCCAATAATGTAAAATTGCTGCACGACAAATTAGTTTGTATAGATTTTGACAGTTGTTGCCTTTAACAAACTAAATTATTAAGCAATACACAGCTGCAAGGCTTCTAAAACTGAAGAAAAATAGACTCTTATTTCCTTGTCAAAGTCTTTGCCGAAGAGCAGGACCGTGGGCGTGAATGAGTCTGGTTTGAGTTGTTCTGTTGACTTTGTGAATCCATCTGTCCCAAGATGGTTTTGTCTCTGTAAGCAGATGATGGGCAGATTACAAGAGCTACGTTAAAGGCTTTGTCAGGCACCTTCTTTTTGTCGTTAGTCCTGACAGGTGCACTCACAATCTTTTGGGCTGCCACTTAGTAAGCTAAGTTTTGGGAGGTTTTATTGTAATTTATGAATAAATGGTGACTAGATGAATGCTGCCTGTTTATTTTCACACCTGAGCCAAGAATTTGCCTCAAGTCTCCTGGGAGAGAGTGCAAGAGCTGTTGGTGTGGTAACTCCATATACTGATTGAATTGCATTGCTGAAATCCAAGAACCTGTCGTTCCTTCTAGTAAGGTGTTACTAGAGCGCTATAAAATAAAGCAAAATCTACTACATTCCAGCAATCAGGTTATTCAATCAGAAGCTTTATTACACTTTCCTGTCCTGAGCTATGTTCCAGCTGCAGGTTTGAGAACCACCGTGGCTGCCAAGTGACGTTTGTATCTACATTGGCGAGTCTCTGTTTAAGTGATATGAACTTTAATTAGATATGACATAATTAAGATACAAACCTGCTTTCAGTCCAATTTAGGACCAAGCCCTACTATTTTTACGTACGTTTCCAAGCAAATTAAAGCCCAATTTTGGGGGTGTGCTCCATCCCAGAAGTGCAACTTGATATCTGTTCAAAGCAACTGGGACTCCAAGAAAACAGTCACTGCCCAGCAGCTTGGCTCTTTCCTCCTCACAGTTCAAGAGCAGCAAGGGCAGACCTGATTTCTGAGTGTCCTTGGCAGCTGTCACTTGTGGTGTTTTAGCTCTTGCACTTTTCTCCTGGGAGAACATGATGGCACTGACTTAATGGGGGTAAATGGAAAGATGAAGGCTGCTCGTTTTCTGCACGTGGAGAAGGGTGAACCTCTGATCATGAATTTGAAGGCAGGCATGAACTATGCAGCAGCCTTCTGCTCTGGGAATGGTGACAGTGATGCTGGTTGATGGCATAAAATAAGCTGCTAGAGATTGTGTAGAATGGCGGGGAAGGGGGGGATAGAATAAGAAAAATATATTAATTTACCAAATTCTAAAATGGTAAAATAGAGGGTTTTCAGGAATGAGAAAATGACAAACCAGCTTTACAATGCTTTTGAGTGGCTTATACTTTGAAGGCTGCTTTTTAAGGAAAAAGAGATGCAAGCTCCAGAGATCATTTTTAATGAGTATGTGAAGTAGTGCCTGTAGCATTTACATCACCAGTTATGAAACAGTACTAGAGGAGGCAACCTTTAGAAAATGGAATTTGGTAAAAATGATTCCCGTGTTTGATTTTTTTGTTTTGGTTTGGTTTTTTCACTGAGCATATACTTAGAAAACTTAAATGCTTTAAGCCAAGTAGTGTGAATTATGATTGGGACAAAGAATTGGAATATCTGTCTCTAAAATAGAAAGAATGAGAATTTCAGCATCTTGTTTCCAAAATAGTTGCACATACTTCTTGCTTCCTTGATGTGCCCTTGGCAGCCAGTCAGCTATAAGACTTTTTGAGCTCCATTGATGTACTCTGAAAATATCCTCTGCGCTTAAATCGTTAAGAGGATGAATTATGGAAATGACAGGGGATAAGGAAGAGAAGAATAGATGCACATTCACTTGGGGCATTGCCTTGAGGCTGGTGTCATTTGTTGGTTGGATGGTCTTTGAAATAGAGGCATTAGAAGGAATGAGTTGTAGCGAGCAGATCAAATATCTCATCTATAGTCATCATACAGAGAGGAAACAACATCAAATACTGTCAACAGGTGGTCTGGTGGGGAAGACAGCAGTAAGCAATACTTCCTAAAAGTAGATAATTTCTCTCTCTGTGATCAGCCATATTCAATTTATAAAATGCCCATCAGTATTGTTTATGACCACAGAATTTACTTTTTTGTCTCATTTTCCCTAACTATACATGGTTTAAAATCAAAACAAGCAAAAACCCCAGACAGTCATTAAAAAAAGCTATTTGTTTGTTTGTTGAAAACCAAATTTGGGGTTTATTTTATGGATTTTTTTGGCGTTTAACTTAAAAATCGGGACTTAAGGAGTCCCCATCTAATAGCAATAAGGATTTCAGTTACAAGAAGTGGAAGAGAAGAATATCTAATAGAAGTCGCTGCCCAAAGCTTTGGGAGGATTGCAAACAAACATTATAAGAAATTAAGTCAGTCTAGTTTGGATAGCTATATTCCTTTAATTTAGAGAAGTACTGGACACATTTTCCCTGTATTTCTTTCTGTCAGCAAAATGAAAAAGGTTGTGGAAAAAACCCCACCCATGAAATGGGTGAATGGGCTCCATGCTGATCGAGGAGCACGCTCTAGTGGCAGGTTAATCCAGCGTGGCCTTCTCAGGTGCCCATCCTCCACCCTCACTCACGTTAATCAGCTACTTCAGGAAAGAGAGTGACATTTTCACAGGATCCTTTAGATTTTGCCATTTGTGTTGCTTCCCTTTGCCAAAACAAGCGCAGTGTGTTTACATGCAGCATCATCACATGTACTGGTGATAGTGAGATGAAACTCCTGCTCTCTAATTAATTTTGCAGTGGGGAAGTAATGTCTATTTTTGCATATGGCTTTTAAATGCATAGATATTTTAAGCTGCAGAGGGAAAGATTTCATGCTCACGATGCACAAATTCTTATGGAGTGTGAGCATTTTAGTAACAGATACAGTTGTTAAGCTTGCCTGTTAGCATCAGAGAAAACGTTGGGTTCTCAAAATCATGCACATTTTTGCAGTGTTTTCTGTTCTTGCCCTCCCCCTGGGGCTGGTAAATCTCTTAGGCCTTTCCCTCCTGCTCAATTCTTTTTTTTTTCTTTTTTTTTTTTTTTTTTTTTAACTATTATAAGACTGTAGGTTTGGAGTTTGATTCTCATCAGAATCTCTAAAATACATGTAGATAGTCATCTTGGAAGAAAAAAATAAAAGACTGAGCATGTAACAATGAAGCAATTCACATCTAAAGAGTGAGGATATAGTAAGGGAAATTATGCCCTGTGATTATAGGTGAGCACCCTGGAATGTGCTTCATTTCATTGCATCACTTGGTAGGAATATAATTAAATTCAAAGTTTTTATCCTACATCCTTGACTACATGTGAAGCTTTTTTTTGCTACAAATTCTGCTCATGTCACTAACATAGATTAAAAAAAAAAAAGAAAAGAACATATTCTCCTTATGTAGTGTGCTTCTGCCACACGTGCAATGATTTTTACTTCTATATTAATTTGAAACAGGTTAAAGGGTTTTCAGGATAAATATAATTTAGGGGATTCTCTGATAGTCACATTATGTTCCACAAGTGCCTGCAGAAGTACCTGACTGTTAGGAACCATCTGAAAAATTACTTTTGTCTCTTAGTTGTTCTTAAAAGCCCTGTTAAAATTGGGCCACGCATCTGATTGTTGCTGGGCACATCAGCCCTCTCCATCCCGTGGCAAAGGAGTTAACTGTGAGCAGCTTTTCTGCTGTTGTTGGGAGGTTAAAGCAATGGTGAATTTCTGGCGTTGTGTTTTTTTGTGTGCTCTGTGGGGAATTGTGGAGAGGAAAGGAATTCCTCTTAAAGCAGCTTCTGTCGAAGGGTGTGGTGGTACCCTGCCCTCCTTAAGGGCCTCTGGGTTCTTTCTCTTGTTTGGCATCATTTTGGGGGTAATTTTAGTTATTTACTTGAAACAAAGTTTCTTCCAAATGAATGAAAAATACTTAATGTAAACATAAAGTGTACAAAGTTCAAACCGTGGAAGTGTTGAAACTTACTGCTTCATCTTGTTTGTTCAGCCAGCAGGATCAACATCCCCTTTTAATGACCCCTTGCTCTTAGACTTAAAATTTTATAAGTGTTTTAAACTTTGCTTCTGATTATTTTTTTCCAAATTAAATTTTTGCAGTACAGTTGGTATGTACAGTTCGGTTCATAGGAATGATCAAAGCAGTACATGATAGCCTAGCAGAGGATTAAAGCTACATTAATATGGGGTCAAGACATTTTCACTGATCTTGTGAACTACGATCAGTAAGTGTTGCAGAGAGGACCAGGACACTGTTTTCCAGCCCAGAGTGGTGGTACTGGAATGTTTTTCTCAGAGATGTAGTGATGAATAAACTGACTTTATTATGAGTGCACTGGTGATCTCACAGTGATGCTTCGTAGCATTTATTTCTCTCTCCTCTACAGCGTTGTATTTATGTCTTGTTGTTCTGAAAAGTAGAACTGTTAATATGTAGATATTAATTAAATGCTGCCATCCCCTATACATGGAAAAGTGGAGTGCCATCACTACATGTGGCATTCTCCCATCTCTCACCCAGGGCTCTTCCCATGGTTTTGGTGACAAATGTCCATTTGGCTGTTGGAGGTTTTGCAGGAGGGAGGGAGAAGTTTACTTGAATCTCTTGGGAATTTAAACATGGAAAATGATTGCAGACCAAAATACTCTGTGGTTCCTCAATCAAAAAAGGAAAAAACATTTTCAAGTGTTATTCAGCTTAGCAACAGACTAAATAGCTGAGGGTTTCTTAGAGGTCAGTGGTTACTTTTAGGATGATGGAAAGTCTGAAATGCTATATCCTGTTTAAGGCATATGTTACCTTCCTTGGTTTTAATCCTTGTTTTAAGGAGGTGTTAGGAAAGTTTCTGTGTTGTTTGTAGTGTATTTCATGAGCCTTTGTAGCTGGAGTTTAATATGTAGAAAGCTGCTTTTCAGATCCTCTTCCATTTGGGGTAGGGTTTTTTTCTGTTTTACTATTGAATATGTCCTGCATCAAACAGCATTTTTTTTGACATGTGGATTCTTTTCTTGTGGTGCCCAGACAATGTTCCCGTGCTTCTGCCTTCAAACCTTTTCTTGTTAATCCCTTAGTTTACACAAGATCCCTCTCTAATGATTTAATCTGTAATGAGAATTGGTGGTGGGAATCACAATGTTACACAAATATAGGATCAGTAATTATTCTGATCACAGGTGCATAATGTACTTCTAGGGCGTGTTTTAAGTTTTGAAGTTGCGTGTAGAAATTAATGTCACGAGGGTATTTTAAGGATTATTTCAGATAATGTGCTCTTTTTACTTTTGTCCTGTTAAATTCAGCTCAAAAATGATTACTTTTGAAAACAAATGGGTTTTTTTTGTTTGATCGTGGCCTTATGTTTCCCAATTTTTATCCTGCTGTTGAATCATTTTAGTTGTATACATTGGCTAACACTGCAATAAACTACTGCATCAATACTTGCCCATTTGTAAACTTTAATCTGGATTCTCATAAAGTTCCCCTTTGTCAGTGTGGGCAGACAAAAAGAACAGAAGTTCCTTTGAAGCTAATGCTCTGTTCTGAGGTGGGGTTTTGCTTTCAACCAAAACAGTGAGAAGAGGATAGAGTTGAAACTGTGCCTGTAATTTGTTTTTTAAGTAAATTCCATGTAAATAATCAAAAGATGGTCTTTAAGTTTTGTTTGTTTATTTTCTTAACTAAGCATATATTGTTATCAGTAGGAAACTGAATGTTGTTTTAATTCTTTCAGTAAAAAGACTAGTAGAAAAATAGCTTTTATCCTTTTTTCATCCTTTAAAATAAATATTGATAGAAACTATCATAATATGGTTTGTGTTACAGGTGGTGTAATACCAAGGGCTGTACTGCTGCCACATCACAGTTTTGTGGGGTTTCAGAGAGTAGTTCTGGTAAGGACACTCAATGATTTATCTATTTATTTGTCGTACAAGTGGACTGATAGTTTGGTACAATTTAGTATTACGTTCATTTACAGTATTTGTTAGGTATTGGTTTCTGCAGTTCACTAAATCCTTACATTAAGTGTTCTTTTATTCAATGGTCTTTATTAACAGCTCCTTTTGGAGCTGTTAGTGTCTCATGTGTAAATCCATATTCATTTTGTGGGGAGTTGTTATGATATAACACATCAATTCACAGCATGGAAATATTAATAAATAGAGCTTTTGTCGAAACACATCGTAAAAACTGTTTTGTCTCCTGGAAATGTGGAGTCACTATTGCTTTGGTGTGTATCAGTTTTCTAAAAGGGGTGGAAAGTTACTGTATTTTGGATATAGTAAGTTTTTTTTTTTTCAAGTGCTAAAGTCTTGTCACCCTAAAGGGAAGAATACAAGTATGTGATTCAGAGGGCAAATATTCAGACCATGTTGTATTACTTGTCTCTTCTTAAATGTAATGCACAGTCACAGTTTTGCAATAATTTTCTTTAAATGCATGTAACTACACTCCCTCTATCATTTCTTTGGATTTTGGATGCTTTCTTTAAACATGTTTTCTTATCTCTTCTCCATGGCTGGAGTTACAAGGGAGATGAGATTATCTTTACATTTTCTTAGAAAGGGAAAATTCATTCTGCCCCAGTCCACCAGCAGCCATGCTCAAGTATTGTGCAGGAGCACAACTGAGCATTTGTTCTTTCAGCAGGAGATAACTGATACCACATTTGTATCTGTAGAAGTTTTAATATCTACTGTAATTTAACAAATGTCTTGTGGGTGTAGCAGATGTCTTTTCTCCTCCCCCCTCCTCTCTCGCCTCCCCTCCCCCCCTTTTTTTGGTTTTAATTCACGTTCCCCTGAAGTTTTTGGCAAGCTCTCTTTGTGTGCTGTCTTAGAGGGCACTAAAAGACAGAGGGATTTTTTTTTTTAGAAAACCTTATCTTGCAAGTAGACCCCACAAGGTAGAGCAAAAGATGTTGCTGATGTTCTCTGTGGCCTTGCAGGGTATTGTCGTACTGGCTCTGCTCCAGCACATCACTTAAGCAATTGCAGTCAGTGGGACCAGAATATGGTCAAATATTCTTTTGTATTGATCTGTATCTATGTATACTTTCTAAAAATGACGTGGGGTACCATGAGAACTTCTCAATGGGTTTCTGTGGTCAAGCTAAGAAACAAGCAGCAGGTCTCTCTGTGTTGGAGATATTGGGTGGGCCTTGCCTGAGAAATCTCTAGAGGCTGGTGAATTAAGGAAGCAAAAGGGTACTGGAAGTTGTGAGTGAGTAGGTGTAAAGACTTGAAGCCATTTCCCCTTCTGTCATTGCATTAGATTGGTTTATCTAAAATAATTGGGCATGGTACTGTTCACACTGTATGATTTCCAGCCCTACAAGTGCATGATGCCTTGAGCATGCACTGTTCGTGCATGTAGGCTTACATTAGGGTTTGTAAGTCTTGGAGTGGAAGAAAATGGGCTTTCAGATTTATATGGGAGAAATGGTGTTAGGAAGTTTTGAGTAGCATCACTCAAGAATGTTAAATAGCAATTCTGCAAAGTAAAAACATCACAGCTTTATAAATATTTTAAGAAAAGAAAGATGATGGGAGCTCTTTGGAGTCTGAGAAATACTGAAAATTTTTCAAAATGCTGTGAGCAATTTGTGCAGTACTTATTAAAGTATAATGTCATCTGGAGAAGTCATGGACTTCTTCCTCTCTTATCTCTTTATTTTCAAGTAATACTCCCATTACTGGAAATGGGTGAGCAGAATTTTTTCATGCATAGGATCTGTTATTCCAGTGTTTGAGGTAAGGTAAAGATAACCAAAGACAGTGAGTTTCTTTTTCTGAAAGGCTGTCTTGTCTAATTTGTTTAACTCTGAACTAGCAGAAGTAGTTACTGTGATTGCTTAATTCTGCAAAAGACAGAGTAGAGGTCACTTGTGGGACAAGCTGAAGATCATTTCAGTGCAGCTGCCTGTGTAATAGTGGCCTGCAGTTACGAGACGTGGTGTGTTTCCATTTCTGCTGATGTTTTAGCTTGACTAAGCAAAACTGTTCTCTCTGCACAAAGCTGTGATTGTGTTTTCCAACTGCATCAGTAGAGGAGTCAGTTTAATTCAAAATAGCACCTTCTAATGGAGAGAGGTCCTTATTGGACAGATGATATATCGTCAGGATTTGAATAGTTTGCTGCAGAGGGGAGTAATTAAAAAATTAGTGAGAACAGATGTCTAATGTTGGCCTAAGCAGTCAGAAAGAAGAGGAAATGTCCTGGGTTTGAACTTTTTATCTTAATTGGATCCCTTGTGACTTTCAGCCCATTTGATAGGAGTTTCTTCAGCAGACTCTCCTGCTTCTACTGTACAAAGCCAACAGCTTTAAATTTTAAGGTGTTTATGTGTGGGTATAGGCGCTCACGTAAGTCTTTACATACAGTTTGGAAGGATGATTCCTTCTCAAAACAAAAACTTTCTATACCACAGGCTGCTTTGGTATAGCTTTATCTCCCATGTGCTATACAGAAAAGCAAAATACTGTTCTTTTAAACTGCATTTTAGTATATCTTTTGAATCTTTTTCCATATTCTTCTACAGGTGCGTTCAGGCTCCTTTTGTTAGTCAGACCCTCTGTAAAGTGCCAAATTAGCAAGACGAACATTTGGTGCATGCTTTAATCTTAAATATCAATAATGCAGTTTTTTCTAGAGATACAGGTGACTTTGCAATGTGTAGGAGCCGTCTGGGGCCGTGTTATGGCAGGCATGTTCACGGGATCTCTGGGAATTCTTCCTTTACAGCAGTATAAATATGCCTCTAGACTTAAGCACCGATGAAGTACCAGAACTTGGCATTCATTCAAAGTCGTCCTTGGTCTAGGATAATTCGAGTTAGGTAAAATGTTCCATTTCCTACAGGCAAGGAAAGAAGCTTGTTTTTATTTTTCAGGGCATACTGTAAAAGAAAAAAATGCTCTTGATGATTCAGATATTGGAATAGTTCCCAGTAAAAAAAAAAAAGGGTATACTTCAGGGTATGGAAAATCTAGTCGAGGATGATGACAGTATTGCATGTCTTTTCCATGTATTCTAGGCATATCACCTCAGCATATATGCTATTCTTAACATTCTGCCAAAAGACCCTTGATACAGCTTCATTTAGAGAAAAAAATAAGCAGATGTTGAAGGCAGAAGGGGGACCAGCTTAATGTCTAGACAACCTTTGGAGGCATGAGTGAGTTATTCATCAAATACATATGCTTGAAGGGAAAAACCAAAACTATTTCTCATTGAACTTTGGGTATAGCTGATATAGATGGAGACGTTCTCTGCCAAAATACATAGCACTACTGCCTAGTATAGTTTTTGCTCATGACAACTTCCACAGCCAGTGCTACAGAGTAGGATGTAGAGATGCAGAGATTGAATGCCTGCATTGAAGGTGGTTACTGTAGGAGAAGCTGTAAATTGTATAAATTAAGGAAAGAGATACTCATAGGCTTGGCAAACAATCTGGCCCTTGTTGCAGAGTTACTGGGGGCAGGGTATTTTCTTGGAGCTACCCGTGTCCTGGCGAGGGTCTCGTGGCTGCACCTCGACGTTTTGTGCTGTTGAGTGTCCAGTCTCACGGGGACTCTGGGCTGAGCAAGTCACTGCACTGCCTCTCTCTCGTTCTTTCTTTGTCACCCCACTGTCTCTTGTCACTGCACTGCCCCTCTCATTCTTTGTTTGTCACCTCTCTGTCTCCTGTCACGGCACTGACTCTCTCTCGATCTTTGGTTATCACCTCGCTGCCTCCCAGCCCATGTGTGGGAGGCAGTGACAGCCCTGTGAGACCAACGATGATGGAACAGTGGCCCAGGAATGCCCAGTGTTTTATTTCATAACAGTAAAGCAGTACTCTGCCCTCCTGACCTGCCCCAAGAGCCCTTATAACCCACCTCTGGGCTGCCTCAGGTGCACACTCCTCCTTCCCGGCTGCCTTGGCCGCTGCCACAGCTCCGAGATGGTGCTTGGGTTGCTGTTGCTTTATTTCTCTATTACTTTATGATAGGTCACACCCGTGCTGGGGGTTAGTACGTAGTGCAGTGAAAGAGAAATGGGAATTTTACGCTGGTCTCACGTTCCTGTTACTTCAGGTCGTAAATAGAAAATGGGATAAATGCGGTGATGGTGCTGTGTCACCGCCCAAGGCGAGTGAATCACTGCGTGCTGTCCATCCTGCCCACGAGTGGCCATGCCCAGTGTCCACAGCAGGGCTCAGAGCAGGGCTGTTAAACTCCTACTGTAATATTTGATTTAAGTTTCACAGATAAGAGCAGCGTTGCCTCTTTGAATACCGAAAAGTAATGTTTGTCAGACAGTGTTTGTTTCTTAATTTATTTCGTTTTTTTTTTTTTAAGAGATGTGCCTTGGTGTTAGGAAGCCAAAAAAGGCAAGTACTTCACATCCTGTTCTTCATTAGAAATAATTCTGATAAGACTTCTAAGTGATCTGAGTGCTTCTGGAAAATTTATCTACCTAATTTCAAAGCTCACCTGAAATTAAATCTGAGTTGCAGTTGGTTTCTGATCCACTTCAATGGTCCTTTTCCTAAAACAAATCTGTAAGCATTAAATTAATTTTAATTAGTACTACTTTTTTTTTTTTGGTGAGGAATCTCTGATTTAATATTTTTTTCCTGATAATTAATCTTTAATTAAAAAAAAAAAGCCTAGGTGAAGATGGTTTCATCCTGCCCTTTTGCACTTGTTTACGTGGTTACTGATTTCTGTCATTTCTCCTCAGTCACTGCAGTGCTGTAGTTCTAAAATGGCTTTTTTAAAGACCCAGAGCTGTGGTTTGCACTTTTTAATACTGGTGTTGCATTTGGTTCTATTTAGGAGTAAGGTAGAGTGGTGTTGTAGGTGGCATTGGTGGAGTGGTATGAGGAAAGGAGGCTTTTTTTTTTTTTTTCTTTTGCAGATTTGCAACCCAGTAGGGCAGGGATAGTGGAGGAGCGTGGGAGTAGACATACCTAAAGTAGATTCACATGTTGTTCTGTTTTTACACGCATATGACCAATTGCAGAAGCATGTTATCTATAACTTTTGGGTTTTTTTGAAAAGTGGGGATTTTTTCTTTTTTCTCTTTTTTGAGATCCTTAACTCATAATGCTTATTTACCTGCAGATTCCCACAGGCTCATTCCAGGCTGCTTTAGTGAACAGGGCTGCATGTGAAAATGCCTGGGTAAAGAAAAGAGTTGAGTTTTTAATCTGAGGGTAAACTTTCTTAAGCTTTCTTTAAAACTCTCCATTCATGCATAATGCTGCAGTCAGTCGTGAGTTACACGTCATTAAATCTTTTGCGGTGAACATCTTGGGGCTAAAAAGAACCTGTCAGTTTACATTTAATTTATTCCAGGCTTTAGGATATGTTTCATGGCTGTAGAGAACTTTGAACACTAAATATGATGAATGTTAGCACATATTTTCAATACCAAATTCCGCAGTCCCAGTCTAGTTAGATTCTCAACATGGATTAATATCTGGATTAATGGAGAAAAACTTGTCTAAAGCACCGTGTATTTCTGCTGTTAATGCTCATAAATACCAACCTACCTGTTTGCCATCAATCCATAGCTCGTGAATAGTACTGGCCTTTTTCCAAGTAGTCAGAAGTATTCAAGGGTTTTTATTTTAAAAAAGCCACAACAACCCCCTTCATTGTTAATATAATCAATTCATGTTTTCCTTATCCAAAGGGCACTCTTTGCTTTTTCTTCATCCCAAATTTAAAAATAAATAAATAAGTCTGGCCTCCTGTTCGATAAGTAGCAGGTTCTGATGTAGCTGCTCTTGATTAAAGGCCACTAAAGCTGGAAATTTTACCTTTCCTTGTTAACAGTTTATATTTTCCTGACTTGAAATTTTAATAAATTGTGACTGAAGGATCTTCTCTGTGTCCTGTGAGGTTGTTAGTTTGGGGGTTTTTTCACTTTTTTTTCACCTCGTTGTGGTGTTTCCTCGGAGGGGTTTTGCATTTCATCCTTCACCTTTCGGAAACACAAGGCTCGGAACTGTTACTATTCAACAAGACATCTGCCTCAGGAAAAGAATTGACAGCTTTCATGCACTCACAAAGGAATTTCAGAAAAATTATTTGTTATTCCCAAGCTAGATGCTGCCAGAGTACATAATTCCAAAACTTCTTTTCCCATGGGAAAGGCATAAAAGACCAGGCTTAACAATGGGGAAATAAGCCCAGTTTATTTGCGTTTAGAATAGATCAAAGCCTCTTCACCTGTTCTGTTACTGTCTTTTTTTTTTCCTATGTTTATATCCTCAGCACTGCAGAAGTTATGTGCTGTGCCTGATGATCCCTGATCTTTTCTAAAATACTGTAGGACTTGGGGAAGATGCTCACACACACCCAGAGCATCTTTCTCTGGGTCTTCCACTGCAGGAAATGCTTCTCTAGCTCCATTTATGTGGTCAGTATTATTTATAGCATAGTTCTGTCAAATTCTATGGTGAAAATAACACCTGCACTTGAAAATAGCTTTGTAGGTGCTGTAAAAGCTGTGGTGAGAGTGTTCAGGCTCATACATGAAGGGCAGGGCAAATGAATGAGTGAATCCTTTGTTGGAAAAGGTCATGCTCATAGAGCTATCTGTGCCCAGAACAATGTAAGTGTGTTTAGTGTTTAGTTTTTCTTTAGTTGTTTGCTAGGAAACATGAGCCAGTCCCCAAAGACCTGCAGAAATTTAGGATAATTACCTGAGTAATGATACCGACCTTAACAAAACCTAAAAATCTAGTGTTTCACAAAAAAGCCTATTGCAAAACCATAAGGCAGTGGTGGCCACTATTTTAAAACTTGGACTCTAACAAAATTCATTGGTGTACATCTGGATGCTCTTGGAACACCGAGGCAAGGCTGCTTGGGTCCCTGCAGGCTCAGCCTCGCAAGTATTCAGTGACACCACAGAGCGAGATTTGGAGTCCTTTTGTTTTGCTTTTGGTTATGCAAAAATTCTAGATATGCAGTACGCAAGGAGGTGCCTGATGTTGTGCTAAATTATAGATGTTGACCTGGTGCAGAGGGGTCCCAGGGGAAGATGCTGGTTGCCTCTGGTCACAATATCTGCCCCGGTCCAGGTGCTGCTAATTCTGACAGATTCTGTGCTAGTTACTCTGTGTAGGTCTAGCTCCAAATCAACTCAATTTGTGTTGTTATGGCAGCATTAAAAACGCTTTCTTGTGAAGAATGAGAGAACCCACTGTGCTAAATACACTGACCTGGGTCAGACAAAAGCCTTTCTCCTGCAGGCACTTCAGGACATGACTCAGGGCACAAGGACAAATAAAATGAACAGGGTTTAGTTGGACTAGAAAACACCGTTGTTGAAGATGAATTGAATTTTTTTTTTTTTCAACCAGCAGAATTTATTTGTGAGAAATGTTAGCAACTCATATTTTGTAATGGAAAAGTGGCGAAAGAAGAATGTAGAAAAAGAAATGACTGAAGGAGGTACAGATACAGTCATCACTCTCTCGATGGAGGGACGGATTCAGGAGAGTATGCGTAGGCAGTGCACGGTGAGGAGGTGAAAACCAGGGCAAATGCATGACCACAGGCTCGAGATCGTATGTCAGATCAAGAGATGAAAGCTGGAAGATGGATCACCAGCTTGGGAGAGATAGCAAGTGCAGCGGATGGAAACTGCACGAGGATGACAGTGCAGGAAAAGGGAATAGGAGTCCATGCAGCTGTATGGAAAAATCCCTAGTGCAGAAAGGGCTGCTGTTGTAGGAGTGCAGAGATACCTTTCCACAGATGCCTCTGAGAACTGCATCTGCTCTTTTAGTGCCATCAGGTAGCAGTGTAAATATTTTAATTGTAACAAATAGAATCCATTCCGGGCTACACGGTCACTAATCACTGCTTCTCAGTAAGATTTACAGAACACACAAAAAAACCAAAACCACAGACAGTTGAAAACTAACTAATTACAAAAGTCTGCTCAAATTTCAGTAGTTTTCCATGGACAAATAGGTAGCATTAGTTTGAGCTCAGAGTGAATCTTATTTTGCAAGCCATCAGCATCCAGGGCAGCAGTGTAGTAAAAAACTGTGTCACTGTTAGTGCACCAATATCCATCAGCTCAAGCAATTGATGTAGATGTAATCACTGTCTCTAATAGAAATAAAGTCGGGGTAATGGAACACTGTCACAGGATCAATGTCTCCTGTTTTGAAAATAAACCCCCTCAGCTTTGCTTTTGCATTTATGTACCAGCAGGCGACCACATCATTCAATTCAATTGACACAGTCCCTTAGAGCCCTGAATGATCTATTGTGGGAACATCAGGAACAGTGTATTGGGAAAAATGGAATGTTCCTGATCAGCCTTACAGGCCACATTATTCGGTGGGTTTTCCAGCAGTGAAAATGAGAATAAATCATCTGAGAGCAGAAACTTAGCATGGTATGGAGATCTTTAACCCTGTTTAACTGTTTAATTTCTACAGGTTCTTGATCAAAAAGCTTGAACCACAGTACTTGAGTTTATTTTCGGTGGTGCATGTTCACAAGTAGAAGAACCTCTTTGAGTGTTGCCCCTCCCCGCCTCAGTCTCAGCAGAAGTTCTTGATAGGGCTTGTTTTAACTGACTTAAGGGTTCTTCTCAATCCATTTTTTTCTCAAAAGTTTTTACACGGTTTGATCCAAGTGAGGATTAATGGGTGTGCTCCCACATTCATCCATAATCAAATTTTTTGCAAAGGCTGTAATGAAGCACAGGAGATTAGTAGTTGTATAGTTGCATGGTTAAAACTGGGTGCATGCGGAAGAGGAGTATATGGGATTTTAAACAACGTTGCAGATAAGGCCTCTTCCAATTTCCACCTTTCTTGCACTCGATTCCAGCAGCTGTTCTGTGTCTAGATCCAGAGAGTATTAGCAGGCTGCTATTTTAGTGCTTAGTGCTGTAAGCCATTGAGCAATTTCACAAAGCCTTCTTGAGACAGGGTCTGAAAGTTTGATTGCAGAAGTCTTTATTTATTGAAATTCAGTATTGCTGAAGGACTTCAACTCTGTCTAAAGGGACATCCTTTTAACAGCCCAAGAATGGAAGCTCCACAGCTTCCTTGACGTTACCTCTGCTCCCGAGGTGGCCCCTCCAATAAGATGATTTTCCCTCTTGAGGGACAGATGGACAGGTGTCTCTTCTGGAGTATTGCCAAGCATTTATCTGGTGGTTCCCTCTCCATTACGGGGTTAGGTATATTTAGCGTACAGAGCCTGGAAGTTGGACTGTGCAGGTCAGCCTGAAGGAATCCATACTGGACAAACCTACGCTGCTGCTTCTCCTGGTGACTTTGCTAATTCTGGTCATCAGTCAGGAGCTATCACTTTCTGATCAGTTTTAGAAATGCCACATTTCCAGTTTTGCTGCCATAAGCATCTGCCTAGCCTGTGTACAGGTAGGACACTCTAACCCTGAAGGTCATCCCATCAAAATGCCTTCAGTCTGGTTTAGATGTTTGATCAAGGAGAATTGCGTGATGCTGTATTTCCTGGGGTGTTCTGAAAAAATTATTAAAGTTTTGAAAGAGGATGGTGGTTTTACTTTTGAACTATTACGTCTGGAGAGTTTTCATTTAAGCCTAGTTTGTCTGCATCAGCAAGCTTGAGCTCTGTGATTAAAAGCCTTCTCCAAACGTGATGTGTGGGCTTGGGATCTTGTGGAGAGTCAGGGAGGGATGGCTTTCATGAAGTAATCAAAATTGAGGCAGGACTTGCTGCTGGTGGTTTTACTGCATATTTGGTACATATTCTGAGCAGCTGAGTTTGGCTTTCAAGTTTTAAAGGAATAACATATTTGCATCTGCAGAAGGGTGTATCAGAACTATCCATTTCAACAGGGTTGTAATTGTCATGCAGGAGAGTTGTGCCTGGAAAGAGATGTCATAGAATCACAGAATGGTTGGGGTTGGAAGGGACCTCTGGAGCTCATTTAGTCCGTCTATGTCTATTTTCACTGTTACCCAGCGAGTTGAAAAGTCTTTAAAATATTAATATACAATACCTCTTTGCAATTCTATTACAGGAAATAAGGAGAGTCTTCCTCAAGCACATAATTTCTTCTAGTGTTGCACTGTGATAATGTAAAAAAAGAAAAAACCACAACGGTTTAAGAACATAAAGAGCGTCAAATAAAGTGTCAGTACCAGAAATATCCCTGTTTCCTTAGTCAGCCTAGGGATTTACAAAATATGACTTCCAGGAATCGCTGCAAGATGCCCTATAGCTGTCCAGAAAGATGTATTTTTAACTCTAGAAAGTACAGAAATGTGCAGCTTTGTAGCCATAGCCCTGGAAACGTGATACTGAATATATTGTCGCTTGTGACTGTGCTGTAACATCCGGAATCCCGGCCTCCTGGGTCACTCAACATATGACTTTGGGGAGGAGATTTGGAGTTCAGTAATTAAATACTACTTTGCTCTAGGCAAAACCAACAAATGGGCTTCATCTGCAGCATATTTTGTAGCAGTACTCAGGGCTGGGATCAGTGTTTCTGGGGCCTGAATACTCAGATAAGTAGACAGTAACTTATTTTTAGCCAAGGTTTTGGGTGGGTTTTTTGTTGTTTTTGTTTTGTTGTGGGTTTTGGTTTTTTTGCTCCTCTTCCCTTTCAGGGTTGTAATTCTTTCTCTTCAGAAAATTTCAAACTGGCTTTGTCATCCTGTATGCTTCAAACTCTCAAATTGGCATGAAAAGAGAGAGACTGTTGCCATAAATTAGGTCACTAAAGCTGAAGTACAGAATACAAATATTTGTCCCTGAGCTAAGGAAGACAATTCAGATGAGGAAAAGTTATTTTTTTTTTTTAGTATTTGGAAATTAAGCTGTATTCTTGGTTAAAAGCAAAGCAGTACAGTTAAAAGCTGAACATGAGAGGCATCTCTTGGTTTAAATTGCTAGAAGGAAAACCAGCAAAGTCTGATCATATGAGAAATCAGTAAGGAGGTTTGTAAGATACAGTTACAGATATTTTTTTATGTGGGTTCACATTTGACATATATTATTGACTCTTAAAAAAAGGGGCACATTTAAATAATAACAGTTTAGAGACACAGGTAAAAATGCAGAAAATGAGAACTTTATTTTGAAAAAACACTTATGCATCTAACTTTAAAAAAGTTTGTCTTTAAATTCAGGAGGTTAGAAAGAATTCCTGCCTGCAGATCATCAGGTAGGAGAACTTTACTGAGGGGTGACTTGTATTGTGCCCAATACAGTTTTAATCCCCATCTCTCAAGTGACAATCAGGGTGAAAGAACAAATAGGAGTGTTTAAAGCAAGTAGTTGATACAGTTAAAGAAAACTCAGCTTTTTTTCCTTTTTAAAGTATGCGAAAACGTTAATTTTTATTAAAATTGATGTCTAATAAATTCTTACTCAGAAGGGCATGGGTCATATATCGTATACTTGAACCAGTAATATATTTTATGAGTTTTCCATTATAAAGTGTTTCTAAAGGGCTCTACAGAACTCTTCTTTGGATGTAGTCTTGGGAAGTTCAGCAGCCATTTGAGGCAGACCCTCCCTGTCTCAGGGAAGAGCCTTTGGAGAATGCTTTAGTAGAACAACAGGCACCAGGGAGAGCATTTTGTGGGGCCCTGGATTAAAACTCCAGTTCCTCAAGCTGGATGGCCTCGGTATGTGAATGAAGTCCTGCTCAAACCTCACACATCCAGGGGTCTGAAGGTTTTGCATTTTATCCAGCGCTTCCCAGTTGATAAATCATAGCAGATCAACCCGGATGCAGCTGGGAAGTGGTGGAGTTCAGTGTACCAGCACTTTCCTCCTGGGCTACAAGGGTTGTCTGTCACCTGAGTCACTGTGACAGTGATCACAGGGCTGTCGAGGGCAGCGGGTTCGCCTGGCTGAGGGACTCACAGAGTTTGTGGCAAAGCATAACAAGGAGGAATTGTGTCTCATATGCAGTACTGAAGTATTATTTTTATGACAACTGATAAAAATGTAAAGTGGAACGGTAATAAAACCTTCCAAAGGATTTGTAGGCATATTCAGGTTTTTTGGGTAGAATTAAAAAAACTTCGCCTTCCCAGGTGGACTCACATATTTTGCCTTTTTTCTTTCTTTCTTTTTTTTTTTTTTTAATTTTAATCATAGTGGCCATTAAAACAAGGAAGATTCTTAAGCAACAGTTAAGAAAATGGTGTTACTGTCTATGCGCACACATGACAGCAAAATATTTGTCTGGATTTCTTGCAAAACAGGAAAAAATAAAAGCTCTAGGGGCAATATTTCTGTTGTAGGGAATTTATTATTTCTGTAGCCAGACTTCTGTTTTCCATGGATAAATGTAGCAGGCTGTCTATATCTGAACATTAAGCAGTTTTCAGAGCTACCCAGAGCAGTAGCTGCTCCCTTTAACATATATCTGATATCAAACTAATGATTGGTATGTTTGGGGGAATTATTATTCACAGCAACCTGCCAGGTTTTCCTGTTATCCTACCTAATGAGGATGTGTTAGAGCCCACCTACAACTGCAGAAATATCCTTTCTTAGGCTGTTATGTGATGATTCAGTAACACTAATTGTAGTGTAAATGTAGTGTACGTTATCAAATGGTGATTAAGAGATACACAGTGCTAATCTCATGTATAAACTTTCTCTGCCAGTTCAGGTTTGTCTGAAAAAAACCCCACACAACAACAGAACAACAAAAAACCCCTATTAGGCCAGGAGCCATATCAGGCAGCATCTGTTCTCCAGCATTTGGCATGAACCTGGAAGAGGAGTACAAAGCTATAATAAACATGCAGCATGGAATAATGATTTGTCAGAAATACAATCAGATTTTCACCGTTGGGCACCCATTAGCCTGCAGATCTGGTGTTGGTGAGAGTAGAATTTGATCTGCTTATTAACGGATTTTACTTGTAAATTTTACCCGAAGTATGAAGTGTGTGAATTGTTCTCAAGGGATGGAGTTGCTGGGCTGAGACCTGCCCTGTCTGATTTGGGGTAGGCAGGGACTGAAACACAGGCACAGTTTTGCTGTTACGGAGCAAAGTCAGAGCTGATGTGCTGTCTCTGGGAAAACAAACCCCATGTCTCTTTAAAAAAGTAGCTTCCAAAAGAGTTTTTAAGTGATTCCTGACATGAAACAAGTGGGTCAGTTTGTATAAAAGTGCAGGGTGTGTGTCTGGTCTGTTCCTGACCTGTGGTTCTAAGTAAATCTTAAGGCCGACATCTCTGTAGACTGATACATGTAATGCCTGATAAATGTGAGAGTTCAGGGGTTTTCTGTAGCAACATTAAAAGTTACCTGGGGTATCTGGATACCATGCAGATTCTATTTGAACAGCAAAGGCACATCCTCCAGGAAGGGGATCCTACAGATAACCAGTGTCTGTGGCTTGGTGTTTTCAGATGGTGGAGTGAGAACAGGGTGACGAGTCACTCACGCTGTAATCCAGTCTCCTTGGCACTGTGTCACTGCTGAGCATCGCAGGGATGTGTGGGCTGTGAGCCTGAGAAAGCGTGTGCTGAACGGGACTTGCTTCTGAGTAGTGAATATTGACCTTGGTGTGGTCTCAGGGACTGGAAGCCCCTGAGCTACTTGTGCATGGTTTATAAGCCACAGTACACATCCTTTTTTGACATGTTGTAGGATATTTTATTTATTTAATCCTAATTTTACCAGTAAGGAGTCTCATTGGCATGCCTTGCGCCCGCTCCGAGGTGCGAAACAAAAGTAGAGGCAAGTGGGAGAGATTCCCTTTAAAAGCAGACTTGGATCTACAACAGCAGTGTGGGTGCATCATGCTTTGCCATGTAATTCCACAGAATGTTTTGAGGAAGACTTGGAAATTTTTTAAGGGCTGGAAAAAAAGGGCCTCAAGGATCTTGTTACGTTTTCGGAATGGGTTTGGGACATACAGCTGCAAATATTTTAAGATATTTTTAATTGTCCCTTTGCAAATTAGGCAAAAAATATAAGACCGGTTGGAGTTATGTGTAACTTCTTATTTTTGCCTCATTTTTCTGTGTCTCTTTGGTGACTTAATTCCTGTATCTAAAATAAAGAGCAATATTTATCAAGTGCCCAAAATAAGATTGCACATGGAAATAGTGGATTTGGGGGAAATAAGCCAACATTAATGAGTTTTATTTATTAGTATGTGGGGCACATGTGTACAGGCGTGGGTGGATACATAAAGATAAATCTATTTTTTTTCCTCCTGTAATTTTCTGGTTTTCAGCCTTTCCTCTATTTGTGTTTCCATTTACATTACGCCACTTCTAAGAGATCTCCTCTGTCACCTCCCAAACGAGCCCTGTGGCCGTGTTGGGGCACCAGGGAAAATGGAGTTCACGTGGTTTGTAGGTTAGAGGGTTTATTTTCCTTGCCATTACTGCCTTTCTTCGGCAGACACCCTTAGCGAGTTGTAACTCCTCGAAGTGAGGGGGTGGCTGTGGGTGATGAGCACTGAGAGCAGCACGGCCACTGTGTCCCATCCCACCTCTGCTCCTTTTCGCCTTCATCCCCTCACTGCTGCTGGCTCGGGTCATTCCCACTGGGTGCTTCCCAGGAAGCTGGGAGTGAGAAGGAGGGGAGGAAGCACAGTTCACTGGGGTGGAAACAACAGCTGTTCGAGAGTTTGGCAGCATTAAGCCTGGCAACCAGAATCCATCCCTGCATCAATTCAGAACCTGTCAGAGGGAAATAATCATTGTATCATCTCCTATCTGTACCTCTGCTGCATTTCCTCTATAATGGGACGTTTTGCCTTGGGATGGGAAGGAAGAAGGGTTTGGTGTTGCTTGTTCTTCTCACAGTTCCTTGCATGCCTTGTCTGTGGACACTTGTCCCCGGGCACTGCCTGAGCCCCTGGGCCTGGGCTGGGGGAAACACAGCAACGAGCTTTCAGAAAGCGTGAATAGGCACAGGAAAAATGGATAAAGCTGTACCTTGGTAAAACACTGGAACCTTTTGCACCCTTTTCAGTTTCACATCCTCATCAGGCAGGCGGTGTATTTATTGAAGGCATTTCTGTGTTTTTCTGGTTGTCAGGGTCCCGCAGCCAGTGCTGCACTGCCACCTCCTGATAGCAGGGTGGCAGCTCCTGCCTTGACAGAGTCTTGTGGAAAACACTTGGAAGCAGCCCTGAAAAAATGAGGCTCGTTTGATTCGGGCAGGGTGAAGAACACTTTTGACAGACAAGGAAAACGTTAGTTTTGTTTTTTTTTTTGTTTTGTTTTGTTTTGTTTTTTTCCCAGGTGAATTTATGTGGGATCTCCACAGTTCTGCTTTGAGTGGGAAGCCCTCTTTATATTAATAATTCAGGACTTCTCTGTGTGGCAAATAGTGCTTTCATCTGATTTCTGCCTTTTGATCTATCTTTTTTGGTGATGCAGCAAGGTCTTAAAAATCAGTGACAGACCCATGAAACAAATACTGCCATTTGTGCGTGTGTGCGTAATGTAAAAAGGCTTCTTTATGAGTCTCTTAAAAGTTAATTACCTTTTTTCTCTGAAGGAAAATATTGTTCCTCCTCCTACATAATTTCCCTGTAACAAACAATCTTAAAGAAAGATAATGTGTGCTACGTATGGCAACAAAACACAGCTGAATAAATTAGTGTTTGGTCCTGCACATGGTGAAATTGGTTGCTAAGGCATGAAATAGCTAAAAATGGCATTCATTTCACATACTGCTCAGTAAATAAGCCCTCAAATCATATTGAAATTTGGTAGGTGTGTCTTGTACCCCAGGCATGGCTGGTGGCTGTGCAGAGGTGGGGCAGGGTTGGTATCAATGTTCCTTCCTTTACCAGTCCTGTTGCACCCCCTAGAAGTTATTGTTCTGGAGCAATTATGGTGATGGGTGGCTGGGTGAAAACCTGGGAAGGATTACTGATGAAAAGTGCTGGATGGATAGTAGGAACAGGAGATGGACATTATTTCATAATGTGTTCTGGAAGCTGATGTTTTTGTTTACTTGGAAAGGTCAGGGTTTTCAAACATTCAGAAGTCATGAGAATGTTCTTAAAAATGAGACTAGGAGTTAGAAAAAAAAAACCTGTATTCTGTCTCTTCATGTTTTAAAGAGTCTTTGTTGCCTCAGGTTTTCAGAGTTTGTAATCAAAAGTATATATAGTTAGATGCATTATCTGTCTTGTTAAATGTTTACCATTTATAAAATCAAGGGGAAATTGTATATATGTATGTCCATCAATATTTTTAAAGTATTGAATGAAAGCCTAGAGAAACGTTACTAAAAATGGTCTGTTTAAAGCTTGTCTTTAATGTCAAGAATTCCTTTTGCAAAGCTGAAGTTTATGGCTGAGATGTTTTCTAATTTTTAGTGGAAATAACTGGGCTTTCTTTGAACAGACACCATGTTGTAGCTCATATTGTACCTTTTTACTAGAGAAGGAATACCTGAAAATAAGAGGAGATTAGAAAGTAAAAGTGAGAACTTGCTTGGATACCAGTTCTCGGTTAGCCAGGGAGAGAAAAATCCACATTTTAAAAGTGTTCCATGTTGAACAGATGAAACTCACTTGATTATTTTTTAAAACCTGTGAAATGAGGCCGTTTTATTACAGGTATTAAACAACATAGTTCCCCAGTCCATACCAATTTGTATTGTTTGAAAATCTGGCCCTTCCTTATTTAATTTACTGACCTTTATGTTGTGGTGAGACAAATGCCTTTTTAATGACTCCAGTAGACTTATTTGCATCATAAAATAAAACTATTGTCTGTGCTGCCAGGGAGGTACTTAGTTTATAAATATAGCTTTTGTTGGGAAATACCTATTAGGTACTAAAAATATTTAATTGACCTACTTTTTATTTGCAGGGTTGTGTCCTTTGTTGTGACCTCATGGTTTAACTGGGAATAAAGATGAGTATAAGCAGTGATGAGGTTAACTTCCTGGTATATAGATACTTGCAAGAGTCAGGTGAGTTTTTACAATTCTGGTTATTAAACGGTGCATAATTTATTTGGTCTTCATCTGTAACCGGCTTTAGCAAACACAGGCTCATTTAATTGTTTTGCCAGTAGGCATGTGCTTCTGTCTGAACTGTTTCTTGGTATTTCTTCTCAACAAGAGAACGAATCCCTGCCAAGTTACCTTCTGTAACTTAATCAGATTTAGTCATTTGGAGTCTTCAGATGGCAGTCAACCAGCCAAGGACTCACTCGATTGCTAGAAATGCATTTTCCTGGAGATCACTTCTCTGCAGGGTGACCGTGGCACTTTGCACCATTTTCTTTGGAGCTACTTGGAGAAGAAAACAGAATGATCAGCAAAATACTGTTTTTTCCCATGCTCTTGGAGCAGTAGTGCTCCTGGAAGCTGGTCTTGTGTCGCGAGTTCCTTGCCTGAATGTGACTCAGGGAGGGCAGATGTTGCTGTGCTTCAAAGGAAGAAGTGGCAACTGTGACTGTATGACTTGTATCACTTGAATCTAAATAGAGATTAACAGATTTTTTTACAGCCGTGGGTTCCCAAAAGCCTCCCTCGCTGCAGGACACTTCCGTAAAGGATCTTTGCCATCAGGCTAGCCAAAAGCTCCTGCTTCTTGGGAGTAAAAGGCAGCTGAATATTGTCAGACTTGAAAAGAAACCTTTTTCCTGTCGCATTCATCCAAACTGACTGTGTCTGTAAAACCCAAGCAGGAATGCAGCAGCGTTCCGTGATTTTTAAAGCTTCCCAAACCCAGTCGGATCAGCAGTTTGTGTTGCATGTTTGGGTTTCTAGATGCGGCCATATGGCTGCAGGGAGTTTTGTGGTGGTGGTTATTCTTGAAGCTATGTAAGAGACAACATCATCTTTACTCACAGCTGACACTGACTGCTTAATGCAGCCTACATTTAGAACGGGTAGATTTGACTGGAAGTCAGGGCATGCCCTAGTAAATGAACGAGGGATGATTGTCAGCTGCCAGGAGGGAATATGATCTCAGCAATACATGAAAGAAGTCTGCATTATTAAAGCAAAAATAAACTCCAGTCTTAAGATAAGGCTGTAAGAGATCAACTTTAATGTGCATATATATATATACACATATAATGTGTATTTTACCTTGCTGTTTCAACATTTAACTGATTCTTAGTTTTGTTTAGTGATTGCTGATGGGTGGCTTCAGGCTTCTTGAAAATGCATTTGACTAGTGCAACACATGTCCACTTCTCATGGACTTCCCAATTAGAGACAGAGAAGCACCAGAAGCAATGGTGGGTGGCAGAGTTTTTCAGTATCTGCCTGTCAAAAGAAAGCAGAAACTCATTGTTCCGTTAGAATTTACTGAAAACTATTACACGTTCTCATTCCAGTTGCAGATTGCTTTTGTCACAGAAGCCAAACTTACAAAATTGCTTCATCTTCATTTGAAAGTTTTCAGGCAGCTTCTTACTTACCTGACAGGGTAAAAGGAAAAAAAAAAAAAAAAGTGGTTTAAGAAAAAAATCCATGACAGAAAAGTTAATTTGCTGAAACAACTATTTTTCTCTAGGTTAAATTCAGTTTTTCAGGGTGATCAAATAAGTAGCAAGTGGCTGCCAGTGCTGCACCATAACATGTTTGCCATTTCTTAATCAGTGCACAGTGCTGATGTAGCTCTAGGTGCCAAAGCTTACACAATTATGACAGCACAGTACCGTGAGCTGAATCCTGTTCTACGTACAGGTCCATTTCATTTTCACGGGTATCAAATCACTAAGTAAAAATAGCAAGTGAGTCTTGGTGTCTTGGATATATATTTTTTTAAAATAAATACTATATATTATACAACACACATATGTAGTTTATGAATATATAAATATGTTTAAATGCTGTTGTGAATTGTACATTTTATATTTTTGTATTGACTCATGCACAAATATTCTGCCAGTGATACTGTAATTGTGTTCCTATTTAAACGTTGCTTTTATCTTTTTGTGTGTTCAAACTAGAGACATATGAGGGAAATGAGGCATTTTGCTGAGGTTTTTTTGTAGCTCATAAACATGCTATAACTTTGTATAAGTTGCTCAGGTTTGTAAACAGATCCTGCTGTGGTACAGCAGGTAGCGTTGTCTGTCTGTAAATCAATTCTGATGTCTTTGCCTTGTCTTTAGGGTTTTCCCATTCAGCATTTACCTTTGGTATAGAGAGCCATATCAGCCAGTCTAATATAAATGGTGCTCTGGTGCCACCAGCTGCTTTGATTTCCATCATCCAGAAAGGTCTGCAATATGTAGAGGCAGAAGTCAGTATTAATGAGGTAAGGAGGCTTTGCCTGCAGGAGCATTTGTGTCCTTGCTTGCAGTAAGTTTAAATGTTAGTATTTTTTCTTAACTTTCTTGTATCCTATTTATTTACTTTTACTTCAGATTCCTTATTGCTGGTGTTCACCATGACTCCAGTGGTGGAACCAGAATGGAGTGACATAGCTGGGTAGGGGTTCTGCCCAGTGCAGCCACACAACACCAGGCATGGTGTTCTGGCTCACTGATTAAAGGTCCGTTGTCTGTAGAGCTTTTACCCTAATATAATGTTGTAGTACATCCAGACAAGTGAGATAAGATAACAATTGAGACAAGTAATCTCTTAATTTTTTGTTTTCCTAGGCTGGCAGTAGGGAGGTGGGAGAGCACGATGCAGCTCTCGTTTGGGTGATGTGTTGTTATAACGAAGTAATGAGAGCCCAAAGGCAAGGTTTCCAGGTAGAGAGAGGGTTTGAATTTGTGGCAGGAAGGATGAAGGTGTATGCCACTTTGCCTTTTGCCTCTGCTGGCTAATTCATCTTGAGCAGGATCTATTAAATTTGATGTTTAAATGGTTATTCCAGCAGTACAGAAAGCTATGTATCTTCCTGCCTGATGCTGCAGACACTCACCCTCAATTTCCATGCTCATTTATGCCTGGAAGGCTAGCAGCCTTTCTGTGTGTCAGTTAGATTACAGAAGGAAACTATTTTTTTCCCCCACTAATTCTGCTCTCTTTCCAGTCTCCCTTATGTCTGCTGTTTATGTGTAGTTTTCATAGTTCCAAGCAAATCCTTCCCCTTAGGAAGCCTCAGAAAAATAAAGCAAGTGATAGGAATAGAAGAAAGAGACCCTATATTTATTGCAAGGAATCCTTCTAGCTCCTAAAAATAGATCCTTACAAAGGCCTAGCATATGTATAAGTGTATTTTTAACTGGGTCTTGTCCATTTCAGGATAAAATTCTTCCCTGTTGTTTGAAAGCATGCCAGCACTGTTTAAAAAAAGGAAGAAAACTAGTCAACTCTCCAGATAATATGTTTATGGAAAGTATTAGTCTAATAAGATAGAATAACTTCACAAGTCAGTGACCCGAGTTGCCATGTGTGCAGCTCGCTCTTCAAACAAACCATTAGATTTTGCTGCAGCCACTCATGTTTGAAATCATATTCATAGATAGCTTACAGAATTTTTTGCTTTAGCAGATGAATTAGCAAACTCGAAGCAAATAACTTTTGATTCCACAGGCTTTCCCAGAGGCCTGCAGTGGGTTTTTTTGCATATTTGTAGTGGCCACTTAACTTTAGATCAAAATTCCAATCCTGACCACAACAATGATGAGATACCACTTCCAGCACCATTTGTTATATATATTGTATTAAATCAAAACTTTTGCATTAGTTTTTCTTGGAATTTTTGCCCATAATGTTAATTTATGTACTTGGTGTTGTCTTTTTTTTTTTTTTTTGTGTGTGTGTGTTTTTTCCCTCTGCTGTAATTTAGGATGGTACCTTGTTTGATGGTAGGCCGATAGAGTCTCTCTCACTGATAGATGCAGTGATGCCTGATGTGGTACAGACAAGACAACAGGCCTACAGAGATAAACTTGCACAACAGCAGGCAGCAGCTGCTGCAGCTGCAGCCGCCACCAACCAACAGGGATCAGCAAAAAATGGAGAGAATACTGCAAATGGGGAAGAGAATGGAGCACATACTATAGCAAGTAAGTTGAGACAGAAATGACCTTAACCTGTGGTAACATTTTTTTGTTGTTTCTCAAAATATGAGCCAGTGGACAGTGAGGTAAAAGTGTTGAGGTAACCCCTCAGCTTGCAGAGAATACCTTCAGATGGTGTCTCACCTTTGACTGTCCCCAATTTGGTATTTGAAACTGTAGGAGATGCAAACTTCTGAATTCATTAATTCACCGTATTCCCTTGACCCAACCTCACTTCTGTTACTGCTCCTTTCCCATCATCTAAAGGTTTTTCACAAGACTCTCCAAAGGTTCTTGCAGAAAATAATCAGAGACAACTCTTTAAAGGTTGCATCTCCTCAGGTTTAGCCCCTGGGCGGGGAATGAGGAGAGGACTCTGCCAATCCACACCCACTTAAAACTGAATGTTGAAGCTCCGCAAACTCCTTCCAACAGGTTCTGTTAGTCCATGGACTGGGAGCTCTACCCAGCTCCCCCTAGGACAGGCCTGCTTGTCATGCTGATGTCATGGTTGCTGGGACAAACCTTGTGTCACTTGTCTCTTTTATCAGTATCAATTTTCATGATTTGCTATTCAGAATTATTCAGTGCAACTGCTTTCAAGGTTGGTTTATTCATCAATCCCATTTTAGCTGTGATTGGTGAAATAAATGAGTTTTCTTTGTCATCGCTGGTCAAAGGAACATACCTTACAGTCAGGCTTAGTACGGAAAAGTTTGGGTCAGGCGTTAAAAAATGATTTTGAAAATATTGTTCTGGAAGTCTGAAATTCACATTTAAGAGTGGGAGTTACAACTCTTGCTGTAAAAAACGCCTGAAGAAAGTACATTTTTGAGAGAATATTAATATCAGGCCACATACAAGTTCTGGATTTTACTGAGAGTTTTTTAATTAGTATATATGATAAAAAGCCGGGAATATAATCTTTGGCTGAAACAAATAAGCTCTCTACTTTGACTCTCTCATTTAAAAATCTCTAAAGCACATGTACTTGTTAACTGTGAACTGAATAGAGGGAGGGTAAACCTCGGCTCGCAGCACTGTTAACTGTGATCTACCAGCAGCCCCTGCTGGCTGGTACAGCACTTCATCCTGGCAGCGATTCTCTGACTGAAGCAAGGCTTTATATGGTGTCTTTCTGAAAACTCTTGTGTGTTCCAACAGCCTTTTCTGTTTTCTCACACGTATGAACGGTGACAGAAACCCTTAATGCTAAATTAAGCAGTAGATGTGGAATGATTTGCTTAACTGTGGCGAATAAATATGGAACAGGTGAACTGTGCAGCATTTCTTATATTCTGCATTTGCACTCGACGTGAATTTATTTTTAATAATAGAAAATTATTGATGGTGGATGCCAAGAGAACTGTTGAATTACGCCCAGTGTGTTTTAGGGAACAATATGGATACAACCTCCCTTCCACGCAGAAGTTCTGTGTTGCCACAATTCTATGGTAATTGCTGAGAGGTTCTGTTATCAGTTTACTGTATCACCAAATGTGATTATATTAATTAAAGCCGCTTTGTAAATGAAGTGTCTGAGATGTAGATTTAAAACCTGCTTGGCTGCAATTGGTGAAAAGGGAGATTTTTGAAAATGAATGTGTAATAAGCATATTTGAAAGCCCAAGTTAGACTAGTAACATATTGTAACTATGCAGCACTGGGTCTGAAAAGCTGAGTACTTGTAACAGCATTTGTTTTTTAATATAGCAAAATAAGAACTTTCAGCCTCAATTTTGATGCCTCAAAATTAGATCCGTTTGGATGCGAAGATTTAGAAGGGCAAGGAGCTTTCCCACATTTTTTGAAACTCCCCATGTGTTTATAGCACTTCATAAACTGGAACTGGAAAAATAAGGGAACGTGACAGCTTTGTCTGATTTTTGAATCGGATAAATTGTGGATTGTTGTCCTTATCCCAGAAGAATCTGAACCGTACAGTAGTCGCAATGCATTGTCCCAGAATATTAAAATCCACCTCTCTCTACTGTTTCCCACGATGCAGATAATCACACAGACATGATGGAAGTAGACGGAGATGTTGAAATCCCTCCCAACAAGGCAGTGGTGCTGCGTGGCCATGAATCTGAAGTATTCATCTGTGCCTGGAATCCCGTTAGTGACCTTTTGGCCTCAGGGTATGTGCACTTAGCAGGAATGTGTGGAATATCTGGCTCACTGCTGAGTGCTGATGGCAACAAGTTAAAATAACACCTACCCTGGTGCCCTCTGAGCCAAGTGCCGCGTTCGCTGTTTGGGAGAGAGTACTTCTAATTGTGTTTTCTTTTTTTAAAAAATAATAATGTGCTAGAATTACATGTGATGCTACCCAATGATGTTTTGTAGATCTGGCGATTCGACAGCACGGATATGGAACCTCAGTGAGAACAGCACGAGCGGCTCGACGCAGCTGGTACTTCGGCACTGCATCCGGGAAGGAGGGCAGGACGTACCCAGCAACAAAGATGTGACATCGCTGGACTGGAACGTGAGTACGAAAGGCAGCGCTCAGAACACCCAGAGAGAGTTGTGCAATTACAGTTTTGCAGGGTCAAATTTTAAGTGACAGCAACGGTGCATCCTCTGTCGGCGCCTGAAATGTTTTTACTTTGAATGGCATCGTAAATTCTTCTGTTGTACTTAAGGAACCTCTTTTTAATAAGTTGTAGTCAATGGGATAAATACTGTAAATCTTATGCAGATGTATTCTACCTTCTACCTGAAACTTGTGCTCTTTAGCTTTGAGTTCTACAGTAAAAAAAAAATAAATAAATTACTTTTCTGCTGGCAGAGTGAAGGTACACTTCTAGCAACTGGGTCTTACGATGGCTTTGCGAGGATATGGACTAAAGATGGTAAGTGAAATACTTTTAATTTCCAGTATATTTTCCTGTATTGTGGCTCACAGCATAGTTTTTTATTTTTTTAATGTATTCATATCAATATAAATTTTCAGGTAATCTTGCCAGCACCTTAGGGCAACATAAAGGTCCTATATTTGCGTTAAAATGGAACAAGAAAGGAAACTTCATTTTAAGTGCAGGAGTGGACAAGGTGAGATAATCTTTGGTAAAATTAAAATTCTTTCCTTCACCGTTATAATCTAATTGTAAGCAAAATAACAAAGCTATGAAAAGTAAGTAAATTGAACTGAAGGCATGGGACGTAAATACGTACTTACGGAGAACTTGTTGTTCTAGCTGTGTTTCTTTGGGTTTTGTAGTAGTTTATTGAGATATTTTAATTTCTTAGATTTCAGTGTCCATAGATCTCTTTGCAATTAGTTTAGGCTAAGCTGGAAAGCAAGTGTGTTGGAAGCAAAAATAGTAAACCTTTTTAAAACCAAATTATTTAAAATTTAGGGAAGCACTTTATGGAAAGCCTCAAGAAAAAAAAATTCATTGAGTTGGATATCAGTCAAGCCTGAGAATGGTTGAAAAGTTTAGAGCTGGAACATAAGGAAAGTTGATATATGTGAGTGGGGAAGTGCCAGTAGTGTAATGCCACGGAGCTTGTTGTTTGACTGTGTTTTATTTCACATCTGTAAACAAACTTAAAGACTCCCAAGGTCTTTAAATTCAGAGCTGTTGTTAGTGTGAGAGATTCTATGAATGGTAGGAAGGGCACATGGTGATGAAGAACAGACTTAAGATGAGAGAATCAAGTAGAGTGTTCAAAAGTGTAAGAAGAGTTGAGTTTTTCCTTTGTAGCTGATTCAAGGTGCAGAAGTCAGCACAGGCTTCCTCTTAGCGAGAGTAGCAAACTGCAAGCTCAGTAAAACCACTTAAAACCGGCATTGTCACTGTAAAGTTGTAAATTCTCTCTTTTATTTGTTATTTTTTTCCTGCACAGATTGAAACTGATTTGTTTTAGTGCCCAGCTTTGTAAATGCTTGTGCTGGCACAAAGGAAGGAAAATTGAATGTTTCAAAGCATGGAAAGGATGTGTTTCCTCTTTTGGCAGCTGTGATGGTTGTGCCAGTTTTTAAATCTTTGTAGAGGTACAGCTTTAATTTGCAGAAAAATATTCTGCAGGAAAATAGAAGGCTCATTTCAGTCAATAAAACTTCCTAGTGAAAGCAACTGAGTTTATGCTTCGAAAAATCTTCTACATTAGCAGAAAGATTGTTCCAACCTTAATGCTTCTTTTCCATAAATTATTTGTGTGATCAGTTCATGTTTCCATTGAATTTGGTGTCAAAATTTTCATTGATTGTTGAGGTAGATCAGGGATATTGGCAAATAATATAGTGATCATAAGGTACTAATTTTGTCGTGTAAGATTTCTTTAACCCAAATATTGGCAGAGGATAACTCAGAACAAAATTGCACCCTTAAATCTTTCAGAATGTGACCAATTGTTGATAAGATCTCCTTAGGGACAAGTGAGTAGTTGATATTACACTCTGAATATTCAAGTGTATGAAATAAAAGTAGATGTGTGGAATGGATTACAAGAATATAAATAGGACTAAGGAGGTAAATCTATTTAATTTTTGTTTATTAAAAATAAAACAAAGCCCACAACTCCCTTCTTCCCTCCAGACCCCAAAATGGTGTGATTAAACAACTTTCTAATATTACAACATGTTAAGATTTTCTGCAGTTGTCTGTACATCTACTACCATTTCCCTTAGTACTGGGTAAAACACTAGAAATGTATCATCAGGATCAGGTTTGGGTGATGGGGAGCAGGGCAGGTACTCTGGTAGTTGTGAATGATGGCAATTGTGGGGAAATTAGCAATTTGTACAAGCTTGTTTATTGTTTATTTATCTGTTTAATACAGACCACAATTATTTGGGATGCCCACACTGGCGAAGCCAAGCAGCAGTTTCCTTTTCATTCTGGTAAGTCTTGATTTTGGTCATTGAGGATTGTCATCTGAAAAGTTGAGAAAAGTCTTATTTATTGAAGTAAGTTAAAAGATCCGGTGCCTATGGTGCTTGTTCACACCAATTTAGAATCTAACAGGCAGTCTTTGGTTACTGACTCCCATATTCGTAATGAGAACGTGAACAAAAGTAGATTTGTTCCGATTTTATAACTCAGTTTTATTGCATTTCTGTGACAGTCATAAGAGATAAATAATCCAAATATTCCTGTAGTACAGCGGCAGACAAATCAAGTGGGTGGGCCACGAGGGACCTGTGTTTATTACCTAAGGACTGCATTTGTCATCTTCCTGCTACAGTAATCCCAGCCCCGCATCCCATTGTTCCCTGCTTCCCGCTGTGCTGTCCCCGATTTGTTTGGCCACAAACCAGCTGAAAGGCTGTTCAGTGGCCAGCTGGGATGAGAGTGCAGCCTCACAGGAGGTCAGACAAATTGCTCTGTGGGCTGCACGCTGAGCAAGCCTGCCAGAATCAGCTGGGAAATAGAACAGAGAGGATGATGGACATGTCACTGAAGGGCCTTTAAGAAATGTATCTTGTTTCCACTCTTCATTCTGCTCACACTGCATTTCCAGTGGCCTGACAACGGTCAAAACTTCAATTTGTGACTTACTCCAACCAGTTCTGAGTGCTATCTGCCATAAATATCTGGCTTGGTCAAATGGAATATGTTGCCCATGCTTAAGCTTCAAGTTACCACACCTTATAATGCTGGAATTAAGAAAGGAAGTAAATCATCACCTTTCCCTGGCTGGCATCTGTCAGCACAGGCAGGGGCTGTTAGTGGAGATGAGCTCATGTGTGACGATGTGTGAAGTTGTGGGAACCTGTTCTTTGTGCTGACTCCTGAGATTTATTTACAGATGGCTTAACTACTGCCTGGTGTCCTGCTGCCCTGTCTTCTGTATAACTTTCATTTCAGATATATTCCTTATTTTAATGACTTATATTAAATTTTGTTTCATTTTGTGTAAGACTCACTTTGGTTGCATTTCTTACTGTTCGTAGTGTTTGATTATCTTCAGAGCTGCTGTAAAATTAAGCGTTGCTTCCTGTTGGCATTTGTTCTGAGGTGGTGCATGCTGAATTTGGACATGAAATTCCTGCAGAATACAGGAATAGCTTTATTTGTCTTTCTTTTTCTTTTAGCACCAGCATTAGATGTTGACTGGCAGAGTAACAACACATTTGCCTCTTGCAGTACAGACATGTGTATTCACGTTTGTAAATTAGGACAAGATAGGCCCATCAAAACCTTCCAGGGTCACACAGTAAGTACTGGAAGATTGGGGATTGCTCTGGTATTTATTTTAATGAGAGACTGGGGGCCCAGTAAACTTGCCAGTACTCAGCACTTGTACAGGCAATAGATGCACATACAGGTAGTTGTGGTTAAGGACATATGGTAACTGTAGTCTTTATGATTATTAGGACAGTTCTCACTCCCATGCGCAGCCTCTTTTGCCAGTGCCAGAATGCAAAAGTGAACTTTAGAAGAAGAAACATGGTAACTTTAAAACTTTGCTATGTGGTGTACAAGCACGCATGGGAAAATGTGATGAACAGGTAGCAAAAAGCTGTTGTTGTTGAAGGCAAAGCTGTGAATGAAAACTAAATGTTAAAATCCTGGCAATTATGCAGATACTCATAACTACTGTCCAACTTTTGTAAGCTGTCATTTGTAATGGAAGTGAAGAGCCCAACTTACTCTTGTTGTTCAATTTTAGAATGAAGTAAATGCAATCAAATGGGATCCAACTGGTAATCTCCTGGCATCCTGCTCTGATGACATGACTCTAAAGGTAATGGGAGTTCTGGTTCTGGCCCGTGTCTTTTTAGGACTCTGGAATGCACAGCATTCTTGTGGACGATCCAGCAGTATCACTGTACTTCCCAATGTATTGTCCAGTATTTGCTCTTTTTTGATATAACAAGGTTAGGCAATCCTAGAAATCTGTGTTAATCAGAGCCAAGCTTTGGTTCAGAGAACTTGTTACAGGCTGCCACCCTGAGACTCTGAGCATGATTTATTGGGTGCTTTTAGCTGTTTACAGAATCAGGTCATTAATCATTAAGCTGTCACGCTTGATGGTTGCTTTTGGTTAAAAGAAAAAGCTGGAATGCATGTCATGTAATGCATCGAAGAATGGGTGACTTGCTCCTTTCCTGGTTTTCTCCTGTTTTCCCCTTCTTTCTAGTTAAAATCTTTGGCATACTGTTTCTTCAGAGGCTGTGTGCACTCCTTGTTTTTTCCAGTTCATCAGGAGCCATTCTATAATTCATAGCAACCTGCTTTCCTGTAGAACGGGGGCAAACCTGTGAGTGCAGAGGACGCTGTAACTTACACACAGGACTTCAGGGCGCCCTAGAGATCCCTACAAAAATGCCTCCAGGTTACATGCACTTGAATAAATGAGGCTGGTCATGCCTGGGAGGCCTGTGCTGCTTCCATGGCACAGATTACATTTAATAATCTGTGCCATGCCTGCTTTACATTTAGTGGGTGCCTTAGCCCTGTGTTTGGTAGGGTTCCAGGATACACTTTTTGCACTGACAGCACTGTCCTGCTACAGCCCTTGGGACAGTTAATTCTACCCAGCTGACTGTTGTTTAAATCAGGGACAGGGAATGGCTGAATGGGTAGCCACATATCTCTCCTGCTGGCACACAGTCAGTCTCTGGCAGTGGGAATCACCTTATCTAGATATAAACATTAATCCTCCTGTCTAGATGTCTAGACATCTTCAAGTCAGCAGTGTCTAGCACTGCTGAAGAGCAGTTCACTCTCTCCTAAGTTAAGTGTCTTAAGTCAAGTGCATCAGTTATTCTCCGTGGCAATGGATGGAGTCAAAGTAACCAGTTCAAGCTAGGTATTTAGTACTTGAACAGCTGAAACTCCAGTGTGTTGAATTCCAGTCTAGAGCTCGAGCTGTTGCTGTTGCCTCTCAGTGAGTAAAGGTGACAACTGGGAATGTGTCTGTTTGTGGGCTCAGGCAATTCAGGCAATTAACTTCTTGGTTGCTGTTTTGAATCCAGCCCAGGCTGGAAAGAGTGTTACCGTTTTGTTCAGGATTAGTTCGAAGACAAGTGCTTGAGGATAAGCCTACACATCACTAATCACTTGTGGATCACTTACTTTTGAATGGCAGAAGGAATAAACGTCAGGTTTTGCAGCACATGTAAGGTGCCTAGGGATTTATCTACTTAGTTTTCTCTCTTGTGATGACAACTTGATGTTCTGTAGGGCAGCCGATATGGACTCTTTTCATCTATACGAGTTTTGGGGAAGAGAAGCTAGATTTTGATCTCATCATTTTAAACTAGAAATACAATTTCAATTCTGTATGCACATTGAAAATCAATTTCCTCTTCAGTGAAGCAGTGGTTCTGAAAAGCATCATTTATTTAAACATACACCTCAATTGCATCTTAAATACAGTTGGGCTTGAGCATGCTTCTCTAACTTTTTCTGACAAAAGATGAGCTAAAAGCACTACTGAAACAGATATCATTAAAAAAAGCATTCAGATGGCTAACTGCCATATCAAGTTTCAGATTTAGGAAAAGGTATAAAAGCCTTGCAAAATCCCCTCTGTAGTGGCAGTGTAAACTCTTAATAAAGTTATTTTGTTTGTTGAATATGATCATAAAGGAGTTGGAGCCCTAATGACCTGTGTGAAGTACTGAACACACACCTGGCAATGCAACTCCTAATAAGCCAGGGAAATGCCATAATGGTTTTTGCAGTATGTGTCTATGGATTTGTAAGACAGCAGAAAACTTCTCTACTATCTCTTTATTTTGCTCAGTCTGTGTAGCAAGAAGTTAATTTAAAAGTAGGACTGTGATATTTTGTCAACTCAGACATGAACATATATATGTTGCTCTTCTCATTTCAGCATCTGTTCTCATCTCCGCACTTTTCAAGGGGTCTGCAGTTAACTCAGGCAAATTGGTTTCTACAGACAGCACCTTTATTGCTCATTAAGCTCATTGAGGGACTTATAACCCAAAGAATGGAAGGTCCTGGAATAATACTTGGCACAATCACTCTAGGAACCCAGCAGTCATAGCAAATGTTTTGAGTGGCTTAAAAGGTAGCAGCCAGCCTGCAAATGATGAAGAAGAAAGCTGTAAAATGTATTTTAGTATAATATTGTGCTTAAATGTCTTTGTGTTTTCTTCCCTTTTTACCATAGATATGGAGTATGAAACAAGACAGTTGTGTCCATGATTTACAAGCACACAACAAAGAAATTTATACTATCAAATGGAGTCCTACAGGACCAGGAACAAATAATCCAAATGCCAATCTTATGTTAGCAAGGTACTATTTAATCCTGGGTTTTAAATGCTTGTTAAACATTATTTTTACTTCACTCTCTATAAATGTCAGTTCACAGAATATTGTGAAGCATGTAGGATACTTTGTCATATTCTGTTTGTATTAGTAACAAAAATATGTTGAATTGAGATATAATTCATCTCTTGTCTTTTTCCTTGGCAGTGCATCCTTTGATTCTACTGTTAGGTTATGGGATGTAGACAGAGGAATTTGTATTCATACTCTGACAAAACATCAAGAACCTGTGTACAGTGTAGCTTTCAGTCCTGATGGCAGGTACCTGGCCAGTGGCTCCTTTGATAAATGTGTACACATCTGGAATACACAGGTATTTTAATACTCTTTTGTCTGTTGGGAAGTTTGGTTTGATCTTTTCCATCAGCACCTTTCCAACCTTTGTTGCTCCATCATGTTTCAGCCACAAAGAGCTTTGCCATTCCTACCATGCTGCTTCACCTTCTCTTTGTTCTGTCTTTGCTTCTGTTCATGGATGTACATTTAATCTCTCACCTGAGTGCTTGCCTACGGTGAAGTAATAATTGTTTTTACATCGTCTTTACTTAGCAGAAAAAACCTCTACAAACAAACCAAAAGACGCAACAAAAAAATGACCGCCACTCAGCGAAATGTCTCCAATAACTTGTTGCATCCAAATATTGTCTTTAGCTCAGAACTTTTAACTCCTGATAAAACAGGTTTCTTTTGAAAAATTACTGGATGTAGAGTAATACTGATCTGATTAGCTGTTTTATTGACTTCCACTGAGAAACAAGAGAATGTAAAGTGAGAGAAGATAACGACAAAATGTTCCTACATAGCTTTGTAAAATAGGACACTATTACTTGTTTGGTATTTCTGGCAAAAATAAACAGGCTTATTATGATTGAAAATGTAAGGACCTTGTCAGACATGATTCAGTCTCTAGCTACTGGGAATTAGGCATTAATTTTTGAAAGGCTCATTTTAGTAATTGGAAGTAGTTGTGACCATCCCCAGTTTTTCCTGTCAAACACAAGAGCTCAAGATGCAGTAATTGCATCACATTCTTTAACACAGTGCTTGAGGTTGTCCAGAAGTCTCACCTGGACCATTTTCCTTGTAAGAATTTCAGCTTTTAAAAGCAGTGGGGAATTTTCACAGATACAAATTGTACTCATTCACTTGAATTTTGTTGTATTAATTACCTGTTTTGTCCCTTTTTAGACAGGCGCCCTAGTTCACAGTTATCGGGGAACAGGAGGGATTTTTGAGGTTTGCTGGAATGCAGCAGGAGACAAAGTTGGAGCAAGTGCTTCAGATGGTTCAGTAAGTGCTGCTTGACTTGGCCTGACATTCTAATAACAAACATCTTCTGAAAATATTTTGACTAACAACAGAAACAAAATTTCTTTCTCTAGCTGAAGGTTGAATACAGCCAGGTCACCTGTAGGTTTTCACCTGTAACGGTGCTGTAAGGAGAATATCTTTATTTCAGTTCAGTGCATCACTGTTCTAAGCCCTCCAGAAACTTCAGAAGGTGGAGATGTCACCAGTTTGTTTTCTATTCCTGCTGGGCTTACTATGGAAGTGTCGCCAGTCTGGAAACAAGTTCATTTTCGCCTCTTTGCCCTTTTCAAGTGAAAATGTTCAGTGTAGGTGATATTGTTATAACTCACAATAGAAAAGAAATACCTTCTGCATTGCATTCAGCAGCAAAACAAAGTACAAATTTCTGAATGCTTGTAATTAAAAGGTTCCTAAAAATGTCAGGAGCTGTATGTAAATAATGGTCTGTATACTGTGCTTAGAAAAAGCAGGGAATAAAATCATATGTTTAACTAATCGTGGATGCCCCCATCATTATCTCCCAGTGGGGTATTGTAGCATCACCTCCTGGCTGCTCTGACACTGCCCTGCAGAGCACTGCAATGAAATGTGAACGTGCAGGTCTTTATAATGAGCACAATACAGGGGTTTTTGCTTGCCTCTCTCTCACCATGGTTTTCAAAGCATGGAGGAGAGAGCCTAAGGAAAAGCAAAATTAAAATAAAGTAAGGGTGATAAAAGAACTGTGTTTTGAAGTGCTGTAGCTTCCTTTACCAAAGTCAGCAAAAGCAGTCCTGGCAGTTTAGTAGTTCAGTATCTCAGGTAGTATCTTAACAGAGGTCCCAAAGCATTCTCCCTCCTGCATGCTCTGTGCTGTGAAGTAAGATCATCTTGTTAAGAGTTCAGAACAGAAAACAGAAATCCTGGCTTTTAAGAAACCTGAATTCTAGTGAATTATTTTTTATTGGTCTTTCATATCATTTTAGTCTTGTAAGTGTAGGCAATATCATAAAAGGACAAAAGCTCAAGGCATATCCTGAGTAGAAATTAATTATCATTCCCCCTCGATGACCCTTTTTTATACATGCTGTGTAACCTTTCCAGCCCTCCAGTTAATTTGGCCCAAGAGGCTGACTGTATTTGCAATAGATTTGTTTTCATTCATTTTCTGTTTTTTAAAAAATGTTGGCCTTACTTTGTTTTATACTGTTTGCTAGTGAAAGCCCTTCTCATCCACTCTGTGTTTACTGCTGGTAGTACCTTGCACGTGTTTATATTTTACCAATAGATTTCTATATCTGACACACATAGAAGTACTACTTAGGAAAGATTTTTAGAAGACTAAAACTGGAATTTGTATACTGTCACTGTTTTTTTCAGAAGTATTCTGATCAGTTCTATTATTTGCCCAGCCCACAAATTTTTGGGTTCATTTTACTGCATTTTTATGATTAGATTACAAGAGAACTCTAGCAACAGGATGAGGGGGAATGGTTTCAAACTGAAAGAGGGCAAGTTTAGATTAGATATTTGGAAAAAAACCTAATGGTGGCGAGGCCCTGGCACAGGTTTGCCCAGAGAAGCTGTGGCTGCCCCGTTCCTAAAAGTGTTCAAGGCCAGGTTGGATGGGGCTTTCAGCAGTCTGGTCTAGTGGAAGGTGTCCTTGCCCACGGCAGGGGGGTTGGAGTGAGATGATCTTTAAGGTCTCTCCCAACCCAGACATTTTGTGATTCTGTGATTCAAGTAAGTTCTCAGCCTCGTAGTTTTAAATAACAGGCAAACAACTTACATAAGGCACTGTTACTGTTCTGATAGTAATCCTCTAGGCAGCAGTGCCCTTGGCACCTGGGGCTGGCTGGGCGTTCATGAGCAAAGCGTTCACCTGGTCATTTTTCTCCCTGATCTATTTTAAACAGATACAAGGTTTAAGCTTACACAGCCTGTGTCGTAGGTTTCGCTCGGACACTTTACACAGAATTGTAAAAACTTGTAATCCTGTGCAGTTTCTGTACCTTTTATCTCTTTCTCTTGCAGGTTTGTGTATTAGACCTACGGAAATAGCGCTACTAGTTGGAAGCCATGGACCGACTATGAATGTGTACATAGCCAAAATGACTGTCCCTGACCCATGTACTGCTATAGTCCCAATCGAACCATGGCCAGTCCACTACAGCCAAATGTAAAAGAAATATATACATATACTGTATATATATTGAAAAAAAAAACAGAAAAAAAAAAAAAAAGGAAAAAAAAGAGGAAAAAAAAAAATTACACCCTGAAGAGGATGACAGAGTTTTGTCACAGCTTGTGAATCCTGTTCACCAAGTGCTGGAATCTGCTGTGCCCCAAAATAACATTTAAAGGTTTTGGATATGAAAACCAGAAGAGAGAGAGAGAGAGAGAAATATACCATATACAAGAGCAGACCCATATACATACCAAATTCAGAAGATACTAATGGCAGCCTTCATTACCCCTTCCCCCATTAAATCCATTCTCACACGGATTGTGGGGTATTTTTGTTTTTCTTCTCAGTAGTTGAACAGTTTGCGTGTACAGAGAAAATGGACTTACAGAAATCTGCAGCAGTAGTTTTTTTTCCTTTGCTTTTAAACATTGGGTTTTCCGTTTTGTTTTGGTTAAGTTTACGGATGCATGAAGTAAGGGAGTGAATTAGTTTCTTGTTTATGTTTTTTTCACCTTGGGAAAAAAAAAAAAAGGTGTTTCTTTGAAACATGTTTTGATGCGTTCTTTGAAGAGGTAGTTTGAACCTGATAATGTTTGGTACATTTTGTGGCTCCCAGAGCACAATTTTGTGAGCAGAGGGAGGGTGGAAAAGGGATTATGGAGAGAGAAGGAAAAAAACCAAACCATCCTTCTTCAAGGCGTGGTATTTCACATCCTGCTCATCTACAGAGTATGACAGTAATGGGTATAAGGGTATGTTTGATTTTTCTGGTGACATGGCTGAAATGCAGTAGTTTCTTATTTGGGACATAATTCTGCCAATCTTAAGAACAGAAGGGCACAAAAACACAGGAAAAAAATACAGGGATGCAAAAAAAAGAAAAAAAAAAAGAAAAAAAAAAGAAGACAAAAAAAGAGGAAAAAAATGCATCTTCTGTTGCTTTAAGACCATAGCTAAAATATGGTTAAATTGTGCACTATTGTGGAAAGGAGCAAAGTATAGCTGGGGGATTTTGTTTAAGAGGTTAAGATCTTTCTGGACAAGGGTTCATGCCACAGCTTCTTTAAGAGTTGCCCATCATTATTTGTAGGAGCTTAGATGTATAACTGTAACCAAACTCCAGTATTAAAAGTATTTCATGTAATTTTTCTTTATTAAAATAAAATCTTTGGCATATATTTGATAACACTGCCATTAAGAGGCAAAATGTTTACTACCTTAGATTTAAAAAAAATCTGAAACAGAGGACTTGCTTCAAGTTTATTTTAATAGCAGTGATTCAGCTTATTTGAAAGATGAATACTTGCACTAATTGCCCTGCTGCTCCAGTCCTGCAGTTTATTGTATCTTGTGACTACATTTTTTCCAAATATAGGGTAGATGTAAGCTGCTATTTTTTTAATAATCACTACTATATAGTGTCTTTTACTCTGTTTACAATATCAAGTATTTTTCTTACAATGACAGATGTATATGGCAAACCTTTTTCTGCTCATGTGATTAAAAGTATATTGATAGTGATTTTATTTGTAAATGATAGCATGAGGTTGTGTTTACGCGTATGTGTAGTCAAAAAGGTTGCATCATGTCTTGCATAAGATTCCAAGAGTGTAAATTTATAAAAAGAGAGATTGTCAAATTTATGTCACAGACATTTTACTTAAGGAATGGTTTATATTACAGAGCTTTGCAAAGTTATCAGTTTTATAACACTATTTCAATCACAATTAATTTTGTGGCTTATGATTGTTAGTCTCTAACCTATTTTTTTATTCGTTTCAGGGGTTTTTCCCCCCCCTCCAAGTTAGGTATAAATTCGTTTAATTGAGATAATGCAGCTTTGACATTTTAACCATTGTTCTTTAGGCATCGATTTCTGCTATTTCCGTGAATTTTGCTAATTCCATGAAATAAACACGACTTGAAGCAAGTCTGAGTTTGGCTAAGGTAGGGTAGCAATTTGCCAGTGGTAAAGACAAGTCAACAGTACATTCTTCCTATATACCCCATGATTATGCTACTATCATACACAGCGTTTTAAAACCAACACAAAGTCATATCCATAAAGAGAGTTATCTGCGGTGGTTCGGTGCCAGCTATTTTTAGGGTTTTGGAGCATATTGCAAATGTTTAGAGCAATTACCCTGTGAGTTACAATATGTAGGAAACCTAATATATTGGGTGTCTGGCACTTGAAATATTGCTTTTATTGCTGGAGGTCCATGACTGTGGCTGACCTCTGTCATTTAATGAAAAAAAAATAAAAATAAAAAAAAAAATCTGTGCAATAATTTTAAACTGTGCTCCCAGGAATAGACACAAATGTTTTGAGTATGTTTAAGCTGCATTTTTCGTTTAGCAATGCATTTGTCAATTGCACTGAATTTAAATCTGAAAGTCAGAAGTGATTCTTGATAGTACTTTTGTATTTTAATATGGACAGTTTATTCATTTTCATAAAAGTTACTGGGAACGATTCTTTCAGCCAATCTAAACAATTGTGGTGGAATTCTGTGACATAGCTGCAAAATCACACAGCCATGTTTTAGGGTATTGCCATTTTCCTCTTTCTCAATCATCAGCTGTTTTGGTTGTAATTCTAGTTGCTTAAGCATAGCATCACACGCTCAGAAACAGATGAAAACCAGAGCTCCGGTGTCACCAGGCCAGGGTTGCCAGGGGCTCGAAGCACAGCCCAGCAGGAACGTCAGATCCGTTGGCTCGAGCGCTCTGGACGCGCGGGCTGAGCCCCCAGCCTGGTGTGTGTCAGCAGTGCCCCTCTGCCTGGAGTGAGGCCAGTTTCCAGTGGGGAAGGATCCGTAGCTGTTTGTTGTTGTTGTCCTGCCATGCCACAGTGCTGCTCCTGCTCCCGCCGCCTCTCGCCTCGCGCTCCGTACGCCGGTCACCGCGCGCGTGCAAGGTGTGCTGGGTTCCATCACGTAACAAAAAAAGGCAACAAAAAAAGAGAGAACTGCGACATGAGTTACCACCTTCTATAGCACGAAGGCCTCTTTTTCAGTAGTGAGGTGGACCATCCAAATTGTTCCTTTAAACTGAGGATGGCAAGTGGCAGCAAGACCCTGACTTTGTGCAGCATGTACGCACATGCTTAGTCTTGCAGACGGAGTCATTCCTGTTTTTTCCAGTTCGACACAATAATGGGAAAGTATCCAAATAGAGGATAAAAGGAAAGGGAAAAACTGGGCTCAGAATTAATGATGGGATAAGAAATGAACTACTCTTTAGTTCACTGTCTTTCTACACGTCCATCTCAGAATCCCATTTCTCATTTTTGCATGATCAGATCCAGGTTTCTGTAGAGTTCCTCTTTTCCTATTTTTACTTTAACTTTTTCTGCATTTTTTAATTGATGTAAAGATTCCCAACCAGTGGACTTCTTAGTGTAGTTAGGAGAATATCTAGGTCCTCATAAAAGCTTTTTTAGACTCTTTGTAATGTTGATAAACTGAGTTTATTCTGGGACTACCATTGTGCAGGGTTATTTAGCGTGTCTACTAGGTGATTGGAAATCTTATATGAAACACTAAAAGTGCCTCTTTTTCTGGGTTGGGTGGAGGGGAGGTAGTAGTTACCAGAGTCAGAATGACATGGCATTTCGAAGCATGTTTCTTGATTTCGTGACACTTTAATGCATCTTGAGAGAAAGGCCAAAGATTTCTACCGATTTTAATTGATTTTCATTTTTTAAAAAAGCACTCCTTTTTCCTTACACTGCTTACCTCATGCTAGGGTGTTTGATGGGACTTTGTACCTTTGAAATGTTCTTTGTGTTTAGGGAGAATAGTGGGTGGCACAGGGCGGTCGTGCCAGTTTGCCTGCAGAGCAGCCTCAGCAGCCTGATGTGTTTTGGTTCTGCTGAAGGGAAGGGGTTTCGTTGCGGTCGCAAACTGGGGGTTTCAGCCTGTAAATAAAAGTTTGTCTGGTTTTGTCCGTTTAGCAAAGAGGAACCTTGGGACCCGGTTTTTCCAATCTTTGCCTAACCAGAAATCCCATTGTCTTTCACTTCACGAGAAAACCTTGGCCAGGGTGAGCTACTGGAAGCGTTGGGGCCGTGTTGAACCCGCCCAGGGTTGCGTGTAGGTAAAACGAGCCACATCCCCCTCGGCTGCCGCGGGGTTTTGCCAGAGCCGGATTTAAGCCCAGTGTTCCTTTTTGGCTGAAAAGCCTGGGAGCTTCTCCCTTCACAAAGCCCTCCAGAGCTGTTCCCCTGGGGGATCTCTCCAGACGTCTTGAAGAAAGCAGAAGCAACATTGTGGCATGTTAGAAGCAAATACGGCTTCGGGAGACAGCAGTAAATCTCCATCAAGATCCCTGACTTTATCCGTAGGGAGAGAGCCATGGAGCAGTCCTCACTTCTCCCTCTAGAGAAAGCTCTGAAATACCACGATCTGTGAAAGTGTGACTGTCTTCACTGTCAGTCTGGTGGGAGGCAGACGAACCAGGAAAATCTGCTGTTCCGAGCGGATCGCAGATTTAGTGTTAATAGTGCTTCAGATCAGTAGTTTTGAGTACATAATTCGCTTTCTCAGCCTTTAAGTTTGAAGCTTGACAATAACTTGAGGCATGTTTTTGTTTTTGTTTTGGTTTTGTTTTTTTTTTTAAATAATCATTCATTTTTACTTCATAATGTTTTTTGACATTTGTGGGTAAATACAAGAAAACAGTCTGCATGTTGTTGCTAGTCCAGTGTACTTTGCAATCTTGTCCTCAACAGACTGCAGTGTGCAGAACAGTAATTCTAGAATACAGAAGTAATTTTCTCTCTCTCCTGACATTGACATTGTAGTTGTAATGGTTTCATTTGGAGTTACAAATCCTTTGGGTCTAATTCTGTGAGCCTACCTATAGCACTGGATTAAAATGTCTGCATCATTTCTTCAGTTATCCAGTTAAATTACAACTGTTGTAAAAGTGTAAACCAGCCCATGACAGTTTTTTGTACTTGTTTAAAGGACTTTTATTGTTCAGTTTTCATGATTATTGTCTAAAGAAGACTGATATAGATGTTCTATACTGTCCTGGACCATGTTAATTACACTTTATGATGTATTTTGGTTCTACATCACAATGATTTGTCCCCAAGGCCCTTATATCCCTTCTAGGCACATTTTCTGTTGCAGTTTCCCTTTGCATTGTATTGCTTTGACAACTGTAATTTGAATCAGAATTGAAAGAGGTCCAGAATAAAATATATTTTGATATTACCTTGGCTGAATGTTATATACCAGTAATTTTAAATGCTTGGGATGGAAGATGATTAGCCTGGGGAAGTGACAGACTGAAACACTGTTTTTAATATTTAGGTTGGCACATTTTCATGTAAGACAAGATGTAAATAGCAGCAAGAGGCAGTGCATTGTGTGGCTGCATGATCTTTTGTGAACACACAGTGGATCCTCTGATGGTGACCCATCCTCTGCTACCACTTCCCTCTGTTCGATATAGAGGAACTGGTTTCTCTCATGTCTGTTTTATGTGCTTCATCTTCTCTGTACCCCTGCACTTGTGGAAGAGAAACTGAGTCCAGTGGTGCTTGCAGCTGCACCCCAGATGTGTGGAAGACTTTGGAGGAGCAGCTCCTGTATGGTAAAGCAATCTCAAGTTGGAAGGATCTGTTGGTACACAGCAATTCAGTTTGGTTGTGCAGAGGGACATTGTTTGTGCTACTGTATTTCAGATACGTGAAGCCATTTAGATTTGTACATTTAGAAATAACTTAGATCCATCTGTACATAATGATGGTTTAATTCCTTTAGAATTGTGGGTCTTGTCATGGTCCGGGTGAGGGAACTCGAATAGTTTATTTTTAGTGTGTCTAGAACTTCATGGTGAAATTTCTGCTTTTTTCATGTGCATTACTGATTTGCTCTATGTTCAAGTTTTCTTCTCAATGGATTTTAATATTCTGAAACTTGCTGTTGAAAAGTGTCTGTAATGGATTGAAAACCGAGGAGAGACTCTGTTTTACAAGAGTAAAACCAGTCTTGGATTCCCTTCACCTGGAGTCTGAGAGCACTGCAGGATTCTTCTGTCATCACGTGGATTTTGAGAGAGAAAACTACTGAAGCACCTTCATGTTTCTTACTGATTGATGTCACGAGGCAGAGGGTTTGTGTGTGTTGAGATTTCACTAGTGCAAATCCTCCCAGCAAGATGCAGGAACCAGGGGGTGGTGGTGTGTTACATGTGTGCTGTGTTTGGGTGGTAGCGATGCCCAGATCCATCCTGTGAGGAGGAGACAGTAGTTCAGATAGGTGCCTTATGCCATTGCTTCCCAAATCTTCCCTTTGGAGTTTATTTACCCTCATGCTGTAACAGTCTGGTTCTTCTGTAGGAACTTGGGATCTCGGGTATTCATAAAGTCTCTGTTCCCTGCCTCGTAGGGAAATGATTTAATGGAAGTCTAAGCAATATCTTTGGTTTGCTGATGTCAGCAGAGGGCAGCTGTAATGGAATAATAATTTAGGAAGAATTTATCGATGATTCTGTAGAGAATGATGATGCCCCAGTTAGTACAGTTTGTCCTTAAGGAAAGCTGACCCAGAAGTTCTGCAGTGCAGAGGCTTTTCTGTTTCTCTGACTAGGTAAAAATTGGTGCCATAAAGGATTGTTTAAAGAATTAATGAAGACACAGGTTTTCTTACTAGATGTAATATTAAAATGTTCAGCTTCTACATTAATTCTTCAAGTATCAAGTCAAGATCTGGGGCTTAAAAAGGTGTCAGGAAGTGTCAAGAGAGGCTGAGTACTTTCAGCAGACTATTTTCATGTTTCCACAGAGATTTTCTGACTTGTTCTAGATGCTGAGAACACTGGTTTCAATCTTGATAACACTGTATTTTGAGCTTTCTGAGTTATATGTTCTTGGACATTTCACGACTTCACTGGACTGGTGACAGCTTAGACTGAGTGTTCTGCCTTCCCAATTAGAGAATCAAAGACTCCTGCTCACAGCAGTGCTGAGGGGGGTTTCCCAATTACTGCTTCAGTGGAAGCAGACCTAGGGCAGCACTTCTGAAAGGAAATGGTAGTCGATGAAGGATTTTTTTTTTCTGACATATCAAAAAAATCCATCTGTTAAATATGTTTTCCATTCCCCTCTGTTGAAGTGCTCATACAACAAACGGGAGGCATCATTTGTGTGTTGTCTCAGCCTTGATGGAAACCATGAAATCTGCAGGCTCCATTTAGTTTAATTTCCACCATTGTCCTTGCTGCAAAGATCTGCTGACAAGAACATCTGAAGGTGTAGGGTCTGCCTTTAATGAGCGCCAGGCAGAGGGGCATAGGTGGGATGCAAGTCATGTGAAGATGACTGTTGGCTCTCCAAAGCTATATTGGGTCTCTACAGTCTGTTTCTTGCTCACACAGTTGTGCTGCTGCATCGTTTGCAGATATAGAAGCCACTTGGAGCGCAGTGTCTGCTGGGTGTTATGTTTGAGCTGCACTGGATCTCTATGCTTTATAAATTTGGAAAAAAACCCACGTTTTTTATGATACAATGACTTTGCGTTCCTAGTACTTGGGGAGCCAGAGTAAATTTTTATATATATCCATTAATTTCTTATAAGTGAATAATTTTTAAGGTATCAAATTTCCACCACAGGAAAACAGTGAAGATTTGCAATTACTGATGCACCGTTTACTTCTTAAATAGTTATTTGAAAGTTTTGCAGTTCTTTCCTTTTCTATTGCCTTATCCCATTTATCTTCAGTTTGCTTGAACACTGCAGCAAAGTCAGGTGCTGATTAGGTGGATGGGGACAAACTGTTTTCTAGCAGTGAGTAATTTGAAGCCAGGGGCCAGTTCCCAAGACAGAGAAGTGGGAGTTTGTGTAGTTTGTTGCGATTGTGTTGTTTACCATCTCATGCTCAAATCAGTAAAACTTGCTGTGTGTGCTGAATTAAATATTCTGTTATTTTATTCTATTTATTTCCATTCAGTTCCTGCAGCTAATTCTACGTGAAATCATTCGGTATAGAATTCATAGAGAACAAATTATAACTTTACCCTGTGTGCTGTTCAAGCTCTGGTACCCCTTGGAAGGGTCAGCTGTACGTTTGTTGCTGTTGCCTGGACTGTGGGTAACTTCCAAGATTGGGCTTTAGGAGCATGATTTCTTTTTTTTTTTTTCCTGAGCATTCAAGTGTGAAATACTTACTGAGCCATTTATTTTTTTCTCTCCTGGCTTATTACTGTTTACTTGGCTGGGTGAATAAATCAACTCAGTGTTTCCATCAGATGCCCTTCTCACTGCAGGTACGTTGTGCTTCGGAATTGGACAAGAAATAAAGTAATAAGAAATCTGTGCCCATAGTGCTCTGTTAGTTTGAAATTTGCACATTATGTGGCTCTGTATTGTTTGTAGCTGGATCACTTTTTACATGTGTGGATATAGGAATTCCAAGAGTTCTGTCTCTCCAGCTCTCCAGCCATTTTATTCCACATTCTCTAGGAGCACTTGTAAATAAGCAGGATCGAATGGAATACTTTCGCCTTTGGAGCTTCTGTTTGAAATTAATGGGGGTCATCAAGTATTCAGGAAGGTGAGGGGAAATGTTTGCAGTTGTAGGTGCGGAAGAGCCCTCGTCAGTCAGGCAGCTGCTCGTGCCTGTTGCCGACAAACAGCTGCCAATACTGCAGTACCCTTAATGGTAAAGCACTTTCCTCTACTAATCTGAATCTTCTTTGCTGCAATTAAAAACTTAGGGTTTTGAGCACCCGGAATTTGGAGGAAAGAAAGAGCTGTTTATTGTTCGCAGCAGCTTTTTATATATTTGAAATCTTCTGTTGTGCCTTTTCTTCTTCAATCTGAACCGTCCTCAGTGAGTCTTAATCAATTCATCAACACCAGCTGCTCCCCCCGACAAACAATCTAATGAATACTGAAATAAGAATCTTGTTTATAGGAAATATGGTCTCTGAAATGAGGCAGGAAGGAACTGAAAACAAAATAAGGCTTTTGGTTTTGAAGTTCTGCTGTGATAAGTACGAACAGTGGCTCAAAAATTTGTAGGTTTGCATTGCTGATGTCCCAGCAAGGGTGGGACCCCCTTGTTCTTGTAAGTTTTACATAAAGACTTTTTTTTTATCTTCTGCAACCTTTTTTTGTGTAGTTCCACCTTCCTGGTTTTCAGGTACTGACAGGGTTTTGTCCAAAGCTGCCCGGCAGGCCTGTGGCAAAGCTAGTAATTAAACTGAAAATTTCCCCCAGAATAGGACAGAGGACCAAGCTGAGGGTTGTATCTCCCTGTGGCTTCCAGGGACTGTGCTCCCAGATGAATACTGTTACAGAAATGTTCCAGGAACAGTGAGAATGGAGAAGAGCCCCTGGGAAGTGGGTTCTGCAGAAAACAACAGAAAAGTGAATTCGTAAAATGCTTCAGTGATATGTTAATATACTTGGTAAGAGTGCTAAGGAAGAGAGGCAGTAAATGTTTTTTAATATGATAAAAACATATTTCAGTCGAGGCTGCTTCTATCTCATGGAGACCTACATATTCCTGGTTTCTGACCACACAGCTGTTTTGTCTTATGAAGAGCTTCTTTTAAACACACCAAAGTCACAAGGATTCAGTAATAACCAAATCTATTGTGACTACGAAGCTTTAAAAGCATACCACATTTTAGAACTGGAAAACCCCAAACATCTGCAGACTACCTAGAGGTCACTTCTCAACTGGGACTGCTGCTGCTGTGGGGAGTTAGAAGAAAATGCATCTTCTTTGTCAGCCGTATTTAAGAGAGTTTTAAGGATCCAGCAGTCCCAGTGGTGGTGGAGAGGGTAGGTGTGTGCTGTATTCTCAGCTGCTTCCATATCCCTAGGGAGAAGTGGATGCTAGAAGAGGAAGTTTTATTAACATGGGATCATATATCGTGCTATGTGTTCATTAATATTAAGAAATTATTGCTGCTGCTGAGTTGGAAGGATGTGTTATTTTCCCATTGGATTTGTGCATCTTCACTGTTTTCCAAAACTTGCTCTTCCAGCTGGGATGGCAGCAGCAGTGGTGTACTTAGTTCATGGTCAGCTGCAAGATTTTGTTTTCCTTTCCCCAGTGTTAGGGTAGGAGTTGTGCTTTGTATGGGCTCCTAGGCAGTCGTGATTCTGGGGCTGAGAGCAGGAACATCCAGCAGAACATCCAGCGGAAGCTCAGGAGCTGCTGCAGGGTGTCCCAGCAAGACTCATCTTGAAGGCTGTTTCCAGAAACACAAAAAAGAACTTGATCTAGACTTAGAGAGCTGGGGTTAAGTTTCAGGGTGTGGGTGAGTGACTCATCAGGGTATCCTGACACCTCTTCTGACCCAGAGCGATGCTGCCCGCACGGACCTGCCCAGTGTCCAGTGTGTGTAAATGTGGAGACAGGATAAAAGGGCAGTGTGGTGTTGCAATTGCTTGTGTAATCTGAAATAAAGTAGAAATAGATAGCAGAAAAGTGTCTTGGAATGGGAGCAAGTGTAGTCAGATTCAGAACATAAGTGGTGTTATTATTTCCCATTTCCTGTAAGCCAATTTACTGTACTTCCAGCCTGCCTTCTCCTCTATACAAAGCAGCAGCTGGAGGAGTCATTAAAACAAGGATTGGATCCCGAAGATTGCCTATAATTCAGATCCTTCAGTGATAGAAAAATGTACAGTTTCAAGAGAAGGCATGTGCAAGTACCAAATCTCACCAAATTGCAGAGATGTAAGCTTGTTCAAACCAACCCCTCTGTGCTTTAGAGGAAATAATTTACTACTTTAGTAAATAAACACAGCTGTTTAGAAGTTAAGATTAGACTGTCAGATTCATCGTCTGCTGAGTAAATGATAGTGTACTGGCCTTCCCTATCTGCAGAAGGGAAGATGTTGGAGCATGCCTCAAGTGCAGGACAAAAAGAGATGAAAAGGCAGATAGAAGAGCTGATGCATTGGGACCACAGTGCTCCCAGCTGAAGGGTGGATGGAGTGCTCTTCCAAAGTCAAATCTGGTGTTACAGCAGGCACACGTGTGTCTGTGGCGGGGTACAGGAGGAAGGAGAGAAAAGTTGGGATTTCAGGAAGAGTACCAGGTTGTCAGCCTTGCAGAATGACAGGGAAACTTCCACAGGCACAGGTTGGAGTCGGCAACTGTGCATTTACAGACCTTCCTCTCGTTTCCTTGCATTAGTTTGTCTTGCAGGAGCGCTGCCTCTTCCCACTGTTCTGTCTCCCTGTGCCATAGTCCACAGCCATTAGCATTAAATGCAGGATTTAAAGCATGATTAATATCAGAGGCAGTCTCCTAACGAGTGACTGGGAGGGGTATCTGAGCAATACCATATTTTGCCTTTCTCACCCATAAATGTCATCCCCGGGGAGGGTGGAAGGCCTTTTACCTCCTGGTATTGTAGATATTTCTAGGGTGGCTGATTGCTGACTCCATGGAATTAAGCAGCCAAATCTCTGGGAACTTTGCTACAACTTGAGTACAAAAAAAAGTAAAACCCTATCTCTATGACTTTGGCCTTAAATATTAATTATTGACATTCAGTGTGACCTCAGACAGCAGTTGCAAATCCACTGCTTTCCTCTAGTTTTTCGGTGCTGTCCTGCTAAACTGTACTGCAGCTTTTCCAAGAGCAAATGCCGTTGTTGAAGTGCATGTTTCAGGTTTTGTTTCATCTGTTTTTTTATCAGCCTCACTCCCTGTGTTCCCCTCCGGAGGCTGTGTCAAAAGCTTTGGTGATTTTCCTGCTTGTTCCTTTCCCTCTGTCCTTCACCAGTTACACTCTTCACTGGCCTGTTTCTGTCCCTGTGTCTTCTGCTGGTTTCAGTCAGCTGCTAAGTTAGTGATTCAGTTTTCCAGCTGCCTTAAGAGATGACATTTCTATGCAGCAGTTCATGTCTGACCCTATCTCATGGCTCTCCAGTAGTCCAGTGGATGAGGGGTGCTGTTTTGGGAAACAGAAGTGGTTCATCCCAGCCAACAGGTTGTACTTCATTCCCCTTGAATGAAGATGTGGAGGAGTGTTGAGATTTTGGAGAGTATGACATGCTATCTATTTAATCCTGCCTAGTTGTTCATTTTTAACAATAAATATCCACATAAAAGTGCATAAAATTAACATCCATGGTTAATAGCAACTTAAAAACCAGTCATCAGGGGATTTATCTAAGTGATGCGCATTGGATGTTTTTGTTTGTTTGAGAAAATGAAGTTTTGTTTCACTGTAAATTCCCTATGTTAATGCCTTGCTGCTCTTGCAGCTGCTGGCAGAGAAGGGCTCCTTTCAGGCAGAGTTTTGCACGATAATGAATCCCAAGGTTTGTTTTCCTGGCTTTTACACTTGTGCTACCACTCCAACTGTGCATGGCCCTGGATAACTACAGCAGAGAATCCCATATTTAGAGGAAACAAAATCTATTGATGACAAACAAATTTTTTGTTAAAAGTGATAAGGACTGGTGTGAATTCAGTGTGTGCTGAGAAGACAACCATGCGACTTGTTAGAGAAATCAGATGTGCCTTTAAATAGCATGGGAGAAACGATCCAGAGAGTTGATTTAATTTTTCTGCCATTGTAATTCAAAATGTCTGCAGGAGATAAGCCTCATTTTTTCTCCTTCCATCCAAGAGCCTTACAGCTCCAGGAGACTTGGAGATGAGTTATTCCTATGGCATCTCTCACGAGTCCACAACTCTTATCTCATAACCCACCTCTCTCTTACAGACTGGCCTTGTTCAGTTCTCGGTTTCTACTGCATTTATGGCCCCCACCATTGTGCCTAATATCTGCTTAAGAGACTATTTCTGCTTTATTTCCATGCTGTGGTGTTATTTAAAGCAGAGCTGCCAGTACATTCTCTGCCCTAAATACCAGCAGAGTGTGTTTAGCAGGTGTTGCTTTTCCAGCCAGCACTAAAGCTGTGACTCCCTGGCTCTGCACATCCACCAGGAACTGGGTCTGTGCCGTGTCCTTCCATGCACACCAACTCTTCTATCCTGTCCCTGGTGTTTGGGCCCCATTTTCATGGCTGTTGACCTTTAAAATCAAAGTACAAAATAAATAAATTTTAGAAAAATATGAGGGGGAGGAAAAGAGAGAGAGGAAACAAGCCAGGCTCTGCTCCTTCTTCTTTTCAAGCCCTATTCAGACTTCACATTTCTTACACAGCTCTTCAGGGGTATGTAATTATCTGGCACAGCCATGTAGTTTGTTCTCCCTTCTCTCTGTTGAGAGAAAGCTGCTGAGCCCATGTTCTTTTCAAAAATAACAGTAATAAAAGAGACATTAAAGGAAAAGGTGCTGTTGCCCTGCAGAGTGTGCTTGTTTGGGCAGTTTGATGTCCTATTTTTATTATAAATATAATTGAATTTCCATTAGTTACACACAAACAACTGTCATTTGGGAATAAAAAGAAGTAGACGTATGGTAATCGAAAGCTCCGATAATTACACAATCTTCAAATTAATTAACGAGCCAAAGGCAGCCAAACATTAGCATTTAGAAAGCGCTTTGCTGCATTAACCACTAATGAGTTCATTTAAATCCATCATGCAACCCATTTTGGAAAGCATGAGCCATACTTAATCATATTCAATCAGATTTAATAATGGAATCCTTAACACCAGGCATTGTTGATTGTGAAATTACCATAGAATTTTATTTGTTAAATACAGGGAATAAGACGCTGGTATTTATTGTTGGCTGAATTGTACCTTGAGAGAAATGTGGAAATAAAAGATAACACATTTCCAGGTAAGCATATTCTTAATATAAGTGAGAAGGGGCAAAGGATTTTTGGTATGGTTAGGGTTTTTTGGTTTGTGCTGTGTTTTTTGCTGTTTTTGTTTTCATTAAATGAATTTATGTTACTTTTGAGAAATGAATAAGTAATTTCCCAAATATACTTGGGAATTCTTTGATAAAACATTTTTGCTTGAACTATTTGCTGGTTTCAGCCTAGGCAATTATAGCACAGCTCTGCTCTCCATTCCATTCCTTCAGACCTGAAATAACAAAAAAAGGAGTCACAAGAGCTTCTCTGCATTTAAATCAGAGCAACTGAGGTGAAACCTCCATCCACTGCCTTTTCACAGACAGTCTAATTTCTGGTCCCGTTGAAAGCACCGGTGCTTTGTCATCGGACTTAATAGAGCAGATAAATCACCATCAGCTGGGAGAGGAGGCTTCTTTCACCATAGTCAGGGGAATTACTAAACTCAAGACATTCTTTTGGATAAAATATCTTTCTGTGCTAAGCCTTTTGTTGAACGTTTCAGCCAGATAGAGCTGTTTCAGTGGGAAATTTCAACCCAACCCCTGAATTCAAGGCTACACTGGCACATGCACCAACCAAAGGCTGGGCTACCCACCTCGCATGGGGCAGACCAGTGAGGACACCAGTAGAGAGATCTCCTAGGATAGAGGTTGTCCTGGCATGGGATTCTTCACATTTTTCAGGAGAAGCTTTGAGTTTTGTTCCCCTGTTTTCCATTTTCATAGTGAGTATTTGGTCCCCAGGGCTGGAGATCAGCACTGGCCCCCCAAGACAGGACTGGTCCAGCTCGGTCCTGGCACATTACCACTGGTGGTGAAGTTCTCATAAGAGTAACAAGTAAAGCCATGGAACTCTCCAGGGGGCTTGTTCATATCCTTACCCTTGGGGACAAGTTTATTAGAAACGGAGAAGAACTAGAGCTGAGATAAGAACAATATCTGGATAGAGTTACCTGCCTGGCTCTCTGCAGATAGAGGAGAGGAAGTGTGATGCTCCCTCAGAGCTACTCTTGGGGATTTCTGCAGGACTGCTGCAGGATATTCTTCAGCTGATTGTACTGCTTGTCTGCTCTGTCTGTTCATCAACTCCTGGAAGCGAAAGGTCTGGGAGCGTGGAGGTCAGATGTTCTTTTTTTTCCCCTTCTTTTAATTGAAAAAACAAAGCTCAAAGATTTTATTAGAAATGGAGAAGTTTTCAGTCTTTGGCTCTTGGAGTGGTAGTGGTTTCATTTTCTTTTTAGAAAGTTGGATACTTCCAGAAAAATTTAATCCTCTCCCCAAATAAAAAGGGCTTATTTGAAAACACTTTTAATAACAACTCAATTTCTCTTTGATTTCCTTGAACTTCTCTGTTCTACCTCTTATCTAGTGTTGTTTGTTCACATTCAGCTCCTCAGCTTTGTGACTCAGGCCAGAGAGAAAGGGATTAATTCATTAAATCACCCATAAACACCAATAAACCTACTCTGAGAATCCCTAGGAACCTTACCAGCAGTAAAATGCGCTGGAGTGAATGTGCAGGTGAAAAGATTGAATGCCAAAAAAAAAAAAAAGTCACCCCTTTATTGAATATGTTCACAATAATTTCTTGGCAACATTACTGTGCATTGAGTGGATAAGGGAATCAAAGTGATTCACTTTGGGAACAGCACATTATGTCTGTCCCACAGCTCAGAAGGAACCTAGGAATCCCAATTCCCAAAATCTCGGTGTAATTACAAAACTTTCCTTAGTGAAATGTTAGTTGTAGAAGCGGCTGCTTTACATCCTAATGCAGAAAATATCCACCATTAATAGCAGCATAATGGAATAAATTTGCCACGACTCATGAAAACACACTGACTGAAACATTTGATTAGGACTAGTTTAAGACTTCAGAGGATGTCTTTAGCTGCTGGTAAAGACAGAAGCAGTCGTAAAAACTAAGTGACTCTCAGTTAGAAGCTGTGTTCTTAAGCTTTTAAATGCACATTTTTTCCTAATTATCAAGTACTTTACAGCACAGTGCACTTTATAAGTAACAGGACAAAGTTTCAGAGCATTGTGTTTCTATAAGTCGAAAGCCATTAACATTTTAGAACTTCTTCACAAAGGGAAAATTGCACTGATAGAAGGGAATGATTTCTGTGGGTATATTTTCATTTTTCATTTAAGAACTGTTTATTTCTCCTTGACTTAATCGAGAATACATTCAATTTGAGCTACATGCAGTCCCTTGAATCCAAAATGCTTGAAGTCCCTATAGCTGTTGTGTTGCCTAAACTTTAGCGTTTCTGAGGCTGAAGTAAACCAGGTTGATGCAGCCAAATGCAGACAAAGCCTTACTCAAAAATGCCACGCTCGCCTCTGACTGCCCGAGTATTGGTGCCTTTCCCAGGCTGATCTTGTAACATGTTGCTTAAAACATCCCTGACAGGAAGGGAGGGGGTCCCGCTCCAGTCTTTTCCCCATGCCCCACTCCAGATGTCGGTCTACACCAGGGCTCATGCACAGCCTGACAGATGTGCAATCTACACAGAGAGAAAGACACCACATATTTAATTATATGGCGCTCCGAGGAATGCTCTCGTATTTTCAAGGAGGTTTGTTTTAAGTGATGTGCGAGACAACCTCACAAGATGGTTATAGAGCAGGCAGTGCGTGTCAAACTGCTCAGAAAATATCCCACTCACTTGAAATCGTGTTTGAGAGCATGAATACCAAATTAGACAGGCCACTAAACGCTCACTCCTTTTTCAAGGTTTCTCTCACTTTTTCCTCTGAAAGGATAATGGGAAAATCCCAGGCCTGCTAAACTGAAGCAGGGGGAGGTAACCTTTCTTCATTTCTAAATCAAGGCACAAGAAATCTTCACCTGATTTTGATATTCACAGATCTACGCATTTCTGCTCTCACTTGAGTGATGTCCTTCAGTCAGGAGTCTAGTTAGGTGCTGAAGGTGGTTGGTGGAGGCAGGATTCATAGCACATCCCAGTGTTCCCCATCTGAGATGCTCTTAACATGCAGGGTGCTTCCATGTACTGAGCAAGGCTTATGGACTGAGCACAGGGTGATCCGTGCTCTGGTTATGTCTACGATGTGTTAAACCAGCCTGGGCAAATGTGGTCGTATCCAGCGTGTGGAGACAAAATCCAGTGCAGCCCTTCTGTGAGAGTCAAGGCATCAGGGAAAAGGCAGGGGAGTGTTGTCATCTCGGAGTAAATGAGGGCTCCTGTGCCCTGATACGTGGCCCCATGTGAAATAAAAGAGTTGAAACCTCTTGCTCTAAAGTGAAAAACCATCTGTCTCCAAATGCCAGAACTTCAGAGGTGTTTGAAACCCAAATCAGGAGTTCAGTAGCTTAAGCCCCATCCCTAATTGAAATAAGTGAGGGTGCCTATACTCTTTATTAGTGTTGGTGTCATAAATATCTCCATTAAGTAGCAATTAAGCTGCTGGGATTTGGGCTGTATGCCATTATAAGAGGTAATTATAAAAGAATTGGATTAATTGGTTCCTGAATTATTTATGTAGACATAAATATTGCACATGAGATCAGTGTTAAACAGGATACTGGCATGAAGAGAGGAAAGGAATGATACATTGATTTATGCTATTTCTTTAGTTCTTCCTCCCCAAAATATTAGAAAGGTAGAAGTTTGTTAAAAACTAGCTATTCCCATTGCTAAAGTGCATACATCACCTCATCAGCTTTTATAGAAATATATTCCCCAGATAGAGCCATTCTGTGTGCTTTTGTCATCTCTCCAAGTCCCCACAAATAATAAGTGTTGAGAGTTCTCTCTTGTCAATACAATGAAGTCAATCTTCTGTCTGTTGCGGTATAATTTAGAGCTAAGGGAAATGACTGATTTCACAGATATTAACTTTATCGAATATACAAACAACAGATGTATTATAGGGGAAAGAAATTTTGTGTGAGCAGCACAAAGAACTCCTGCAATCAGCAAATTCAATCTGCTTTTGACACTGCAGTGTTCCCACAGTCTAGCGGTGCTTGTCAGCTGTAAAAATAATATCATACAAAGAGGTGGCAAAGTGAAAACAAGCCAGGCTATTTAGTATGCAAACAGCCAAGAAACTTAGAGAGGAGACATTTTTAAAAACAGAAATTATGGTTTGAATTAAAACTGTGATCTCTAAATCTATCTATTTTCATGTTTCAGGGCAGTACTTGATGAGGTCAGGAAGAAGTATCCTTAAAGGTAAAACACAGTGCTGAAGTGGGAAAAGGCCACACTGCTCCTCCTAGGGCCGACTGGGCAATGGGGAAAATGTGCCTTGAACTTGGTGGTCCTTCCTGTGAGCACTTTACGTTGGCCAGACCAGCTGATGGGAAAAGTTACCTGATATAAAAGTATTAACTGCATGTTTTATGGATCTCTCCTTTGCCATCTTTTTTGAGATAGATGCAGGATCCTTTTAACACTGCAGCAGTGTGCTCAGACAGGGGAGGTGGTGCATGCTGTGGCTGACACCCTGGGGAACCCACAACTAGGGGAGATGGAAAACAAAGTGTCAGAGGGAGGATCCTTGCCTTGTCAAAATGGTCTCCAGTGGCACTCGAGTGATGTGTGCAGGGAGCCGGGCTGCCTGCAGACTGGTTTTGTGGAAATTTAAATTTTCTCTCGTTTTTCTGAGCCTTCATTGCATTGCAGCTGGTTGGCCTCGCTGCTTTTGGGAGTTGTAACCAGTATTTGAAGTTTTGTGCATTTCTTAAACTGTGGTAGACAGGGAGAGGTTTTTTGTGTCCGTGGGAGGAATACTTTGGGCCGTGACTTGCAGCATCAAAACCCAGATTCTCATCCCTTTCATGGGAGCTGAAATACTTGAAAATGACATGTGAAAGGAAGGTGAGACCTGGAATATCACAGTCTAAAGTTTCTTCTGTAGCAGTAAGCATAGAAAGGAATGGAAATGCTACCAGATACCTCCTGACAGGCCCAGTTTTTCAGCTTGATTTAAAAGGCTCTCAATGGACAAGAAATCACCCACTCCTAATTAAAAATTAGCACAGTCTGAGCGGCTTGGTACAGCTTCAGATGTCATGACTGATCTCAGTCGTGTGCTTGGTGATTCCACACAGATGATAAGGATTATTTTCCAGGCTCTAAACTTCTGATGGCCACAATTTTCCTTTGAGCTGTCAGTTTCTTTAGTTTTACCTGCTTGGTCCCAGGGACCAGCAGAAGACAAAGCAAAGGCAGCCCCAAGGGTACAGCTTGGGGCTGCACACACACCATAACTGTGGTCAGCTCTTTACCAGAGGCCTCAACTCCCAGGAGCTCCAGAAGGGTAGGATGTGGACCATGCACCAACAAAACAATGGATATTGCTGGGGCTGAAGTCAGTCTGGCTGTTTATGTGAAGAGCTGGTCTAAAACAGTCTGGAAGAGTTACCTTGTAGGAAAGACATTAATATTATTATTATTGTTGAAAACTCAGGTTTCTGGTAATTTGAGAATTTTTGAAGGAGGAAGTCAAAACAAATCATTCTGACTTGCTGGTGTAAATTATTTTCATTTTGCCTTATTAAAATGGTTAATCTGTTTACTGTCTTACATAAAACAATATTTTAGGATGTTCTGACATCATCGAAATGAAATGGCTCAACATCATAGAATCAGAACAGTTTTGTCACTTTGTCTCACAGAAGATGTTGCTTTTTTCCTATCAGTGATTAAGAATAAATTTTGAGGTGTTAGAATTTCCTCTGAAATTCAGAAATTCAGCTTTATGGAAAGCTTTCATTTCATATCCCATGAGAACTTTCCTGTACTAGGAAAATAACCTGTCACTTACCTTTGGTGAGATTTCAACCTTTAAGCCAGCTTTCCTGGTGGAAAACAGATAGAATAAAGGCAGATTTAGGGCCTGGGAATTCCTGGGTATGGCTGCTGTTGTGGAGTTTGCCGGTGGGACATGTGGAGTAGTATTTGGATGAGTGCTTCTGTCCCCATCTCACCTAGCTGTTAAAAGGGAACAGCACTGGTTACTGAGTGCATCCTCAGGAGGCAGTGAGAGTGGGCTAATACTCCCCAAAAAGCAATTCTGAGGTAAGACGCAGTTCAGGTGTACAACTTGACCTTTACACAGTGTTGAATTCTGTTGGCTTCAGTCTTGCTTTAGTCCCTGGTAATGCTGAATACCCCAGCCCTACACTGCTTGCAATCCCCTTTAGGGATGTGGGCTTGGAACATTGAAGGCACCTCACTGTGTGGTCTGGGATCACCCTCTTCCCCCTCCCAGCTGGCTACAACAGAAAAGCTTAAGTACACAGATAAAACCAAATGAGGTCTGCAGAGAAATGTAAATGTTTGTACAAGACATCTGCAAAAGCCAGCTGATAGCTTCCCAACCGCACGCCAGCTCGTGCCAATATGGGGAGCAGACTGCTCCTGGGCATATCCTGCATCTTCCCTCTGCTCTCCCAGCCTGGCAGCAGGGCACTGTGGTGACATAGTTTTTTCCCTCAGAGGGGTGAGGAGCGAAAGGGAAAGGCTTGTGACAGGTTTAATTCACGTACCAGAGGTTCGCACAAGCCCCTAGAGCAGTCATCTGTCTTTCCACTGATGATTAGGAATTGAACCACAGGTCCATTCATCCAAAATCACAAATACTCACTCTGTGGAGCAACTCATTTATATGTCCAGGTTATGGTGTGATGGGGAGATCTCTGAGATCAGTGATGGGAGCCCCAGGAAATGGCTGAGAATTCAATATGAGCTTCCAGTTTACATTCCAGCTCTTATCACCTTGAAAGCCAACAGTGCTTCGTAGTCAAAATGACTGTGTTGAGGACCTGACAGGTATTTGTAGGTCCTTTAGCCTGTGGAGCTGGACAACGTGAGTAGCCTGAACCGGTGTCTTTCACACTGTCTTTACTGAAGTTTTTTAAGCACCGATACAGCCTAGTGTGTCTTGGGGGTGGTGGTGATGTGTGGTTGCTGAAGCAATGCAAAATGGTTTGCTGGGTTTTTTTGTTTGTTTGGGGTTTGGTCAGGGTTTTTAAGTGGAAAAGTGGAGGGGTAGATGGCAACAGTCCCTCAGCAGCTCAGATGGGGGAGTGATACTGGTAATTACTGGTTGAAAATGTTTACACTGTTGAGGGTACTGCTGACTGTCTTTAATTGCTGGAAGAGCTTAATTTTTGCAGAGCAGGAATTGAACATAAATACCAGTAACAGTCATTTCTGCCAGCTCTTATTCTGGCATTTTGTGGATGGGACAAAGTCCATCAGGAACTAGGAATGAGCATCACACAATTGGCTTCCCCTGTCCCCTCGACTGGCAGCTGGTTCTCCACGGATTCACCCACTGATTCTCCAGAGGAGATGCTGATGCCCAACACCAAATTGATCCCTGTGCCTGAGCCCAGTCGTTGCAGGCTGAGGGGCTGGTCCCAGCCCCCTGCCCTGGCTTGGATGCACAGCTCAGCATCAGCAGAGCAGCTCAGCCACCGGGCAAAACATCTTATAAATACAGTGCAGATGGTACTGCCTCTCCCAGATGTCCTGCTATCTGTCTCAGGACCAAATCCCGTTTGCCGAAGCCGACAGTGACATCATTGTATGCCACCAGGATGTCCCCAGCTGGCACAGGTGTGGAAGGGAAGAAGCTCCATCAAAGAGCTCGATAACTTAATCTTCTCATTATCGTTGTATTTATTGTTATATATTATTGTGAGTAATATAATTACAGAGGGCGGTGGATGGGTGGCTGCCAGTCACCGCAAACCTCGGGGAAGCTGCACCACAGCCACAGCGCTGGGTGGGCTGCGGCCATGAACACGCTATTACAAGATATTTGGCCCTTTTTTTTTTTTTTTTTTTCTTTTTTCCCAGGCGCAGAAGAGCCCGGTCGGGTGCCCTCTGTCTTCCCAGCGGCGGGAATGCCGGATCCCGGGCGGGGAGCGGGGCCGGTGCCCGCTGCAGGTGCCGCTCGCCGCCGCCAGGTGGAGCCCGCGCCCCGCCGCCGGCGGCAGCCGCTCCCGCAGAACAGGAACGGCCCCGACACGGGATGGAGGGAGGTAGGGATGGATGGATGGATGGATGGATGGATGGATGGATGGATGGCTGAGTGGATGGATGGATGGATGTTGTACCGCCGGAGCTGTCCGAAGGTGCAGGCAGTCGCTCAAACTCACTTCTCACCTGTGACTCCATCACCTCCACCGATAGCCCCATCTGTCTTCCTGCCAGCACTGCCTCTCCATTGCGGAGCAGAATACAAAAAAAAAACCCTGGAAAACCTCCTTATCGGATAGGTGAGGAACTTTTTGGAAACTAGTATTCACAAGAGATGCACGGATTGGGGTTTTCTTTCCAAATTAATTGAATATCTGCCTGGCTTGAGAGCCCCAAAGGGAATACATGTAAACAGATGCTCCTGTAAGCAGAATCTGACTCAGGGAGAGGGGGTGCAGGTTCCCGAACAGCACCTGAGCCTTTTATAAGCTTTACCTCTAAAGAGTCATCCTGGCTGATGCAGCAATGCTTCCTGCTAAGTTAGGTTATCTTGTGACTTCTGGCAATGGTGGGAACACGGAGCTGGGATAGTGGTATGTGTTTCCTCTTCAGGATTCCCTTTTGTCCCTGGAGAGATCCCAGAGGAGCCAGCAGGAATGGTAATGATGTTAAGTAAAACTCACATTTTTTGGTGGCAGACACAACTAGGAAATGCTGGTGGCCAAAAAGACAGCACTGCCTTAGTGAGCAAAGATGACGTGAACCACCTGGTGCCACTTGGGAGTTGCTCCTGGGAAGAAAAGGTGGAAAGGTAAAAATTTTTCCTTTAGGGGAAGGGATGGATCTGCCAAGGTATGGGGCATCTTTGTGTCTCATTGTCCCAAATCCAGCACTTTCTGGTGTCAGCCATACTTCTGTGCAGCTTATCTCCTGGAGACAGAGTCAGAATGAGGTATCACATAACAGACAGGACAGTGTCACCCCCAAAAGACCTGCCCAAGAAAGAGGCTCCTCATCCAAACAGCTAAGGTGATGCCTCCTTGTCAAGCCTGTTGTCCTGGGGTTGTGTGGTGGTACCTCCTGCTCCAGCTGCAGTTGGAGAGGGCCTGGGCAATCTGGACATGCTGGCATCTCTGACCCTGTGGTTGTTACTTGTCCAGGTACACCAAGGGCAAAGGAGGATAGAACTATATAATGCAAAACACTTCAGTGCAAGAGCCAAGTGTAAATCTTGAGAGCTCAAATTCACTCCCGATTTCTGACCTTTAGGAAACCTTTCCAAGTGCTGCCTCACAATAAAAGACTCTTTCCTTAGTAGTTTTAACTTGACTGGAAGAAGTGGATTTCACCCACAAATTTTCTGAAAGAGGAGAAGAAAGACCCCTGCCCTCTGTGTATGATATTTCTGAGCCCATCTCCAACAGTCCACAGGAGGCAGGGTTAAACAGGGAAAATGGGATGCTGTGCATTAAAATTGCAGCTGAAACCTTCTATCACTCATTGTAAAAATATTTTTCTGCACTGCAGTGGAGGGAGGGCTAGGGAGAAAGTCCATGGAAAACTGTAGGAAAACCATCTAAAATATTTTATGGGGCAACTGTGGCAAAAATGAATTGTAAAACCCTAGTTCACCCTCTTTCTGATGGAAGGACTCCAGCACCAAACTCAGTGTCCCAGTGCCATCCAGTGAGTGGGAGCATGAGGCTGCATGCCCAGCCAACAGTATGCTTTCACTTCTGTGTCAGCGTGCTGCACTGTGGAGAAAAGATGAACACTGCTTAGCACCTCAAAAGAAAAAAAAAAATTAAAAAAATTTGCTAGATCGTGAGATCATGTGTAAGTAGGAACCCAGCTCTGTTTTCCAAAAGCCTCAGACTAAAGGTATGCCTCGCTGCCTCTAAATTAGATCACAAATTTTCTGGCTGTTGGCAGCATCTTCGTGTTCACTATGAAGGCAGAAATCTGAGCAAATTAGGTTTTACTATCACAGGTCTGTGTACCTGTGCTGTGTTCCCGCTAAAGGTGGAGGAATGTGCCTACAAGAAACATGGGGTTTTGGGGAACCCAGATGAATTGCTGTTCTTGGGAAGGCTCAAGGGAAACACTGCTCCATGTGGGTGGTCCACAATCTGTGGCACTTAATATGTGTCACCAACTTGGTGAAATATAGTTCTCTTGGGGGGGGGGGAAAGGCATGTGATGGATGCATGTGCTGCAATCTGGAATCACTCATGTAGTTTATTGCCAAATCTTTTATTCAGTGGAATTCTTTGTAAACATGGGGGGTGCTGGTGTTGACATATGTGCTGCCTACTGCATCTACGGGTGTGCCTCTGCATCTCTTCTCGTGTCAAAACCATTTTCACCAGCCCAAGATGTGCTCCAGCAATGCTGAGTGATTTTGCTTGTGGGGCCTCAACTCTTCTTGCCATGTTCATGCAGCTTCTTGTCGACGCTCATGCATCAAAAAGCAGGTTCAGATGCTCAGGAAGCACAAGGTGACACTGGTGACTAAAGAGGAACAGATGCTGGTGTGTTTCATCTTGGCTCTGAACTTTTCCTTGTTCCTCTAATTGATTGTTTGCTGGTGATGTTTTCTGTAATGAGGCTGTTTTCCGAGCAGGAGGCAGTGACACTCGTGCCCTTGGCCAGTCTCAGCTCAATAAGCTCCTTCAGTTGTGCCACAAGTGTCAGAGTGGGACCTGGACTCCCACAGACCCAGGCCATGGGGCAGGTTTCCTTCAGCTCCCAATGCTGCTGACCCTTGTAGAATCCAGGTATGTCTGTTTTTATTGGCTTTTGATGCTGCTGACAGGAGAATGCTAAACACTAAGGAGGTGGATGAACCCGAACTGGGCAAAAACACATTTGCTGTTCTAAATTGCAGCCCTCACTGGAGAATATCAAATGTAATAAGATAACACTCCTTGCAAATAACTCCTGCTGGCTCCAACACCCCTTCCTGCAAGGTGTAACCCTTGAAATACCCTTTCTGTGCAGCTCTGCCCCTTTTGTTGCTCATCTCATATGGCACATGAAATTTTGTCCTTACTAGCACAAACATGTTGGTGAGATGACATGAGGGGAGATCCTTAGCAAGGGATGAGGCAGTGCAGGGTTTTCAGAAGAACCTGTAGATAGCTGTGAATGCTCTGTTCCATCTCAGACTTGAGCCTGGCCGCAAAAAACCCTCAATAAAAACCTTAGACTAACCTTCAGGCTCTTGCCTATTTAGTTGACCTGATTAAAGAATAAAATTTTCCCCCTATTGAACACACCCCCCAAAACTTCCCTCCCTTTGCCTCTTTTCATCCCTCCTCCAGGTAGCAATGACCAGGATGGCTTCTCTGCAAGTCTGTGTCCCTGAGGTGCTCTCCAGCTCCCTGGACCAGCTCTGCTCACAGAAACCCACAGGACAGCTGCTTGTCCTGGTGTGCTTGTGCCTCCAAGTCCTGTCCTGAATCTTCTGAGAGCCATCTCCATTCCAGAGGCATTTTTAGGTAGGGGAAAGTAGTTGTGGCTGTGGCAATGTTACATAGGCTGGCAGATGAATGTTGAACTTTTTCTTTAGGAAGGGGGTGCAGTAACTACCTCTCTGCCCTGCCCCTGGCCAGGTGTGTATGTGTGTACAGAGGAAAGGGATGTCCTGGAGTTTTATAGGAAGAGAAATCATTATTGTAGCGCTTTGAGAGAGGCCAAGCTAATATCTACTCAAACATCCCTGAGTAATCCCAAATAATGCTGCTGTCTGAGTTTTTCTGTTTGTTTTATGCAGATGGGCTAGGGATTTTCACAACCAAACTTCAAAGGTTAAATGCAGTGAAGTCAGCAGGAAAATGTGTGAGTTTAGCCTTTTGCTGTAGCTAGGTAAACCACTTAATTTCACAAAGTTTGCAGTGGAATGACAAAAAAGTTTGTATTTTATAATTGTCAGGAGGATATAAACTGAGTGTGGGCAGGAAGAGAAAAGCAGCTCAGGAAAGTACTTTTCAGAGTTTGCTTGTGAGTACACTTAATTGGTGTGAGTTTTTTCATGGCTATGGATAATATACAAAAAACTTAACCTTCTCCAGGACTGTCCTGTTGTGTAGGATCCTGCCATCCCTTATCTGTGCTTTGACAAGAAACCAGGTGTAAAGGCTGGTGATGCTGGGGCAAGGCCCCCACCAGTCACCTTTGTGTCCTCAGGGCTGGCTCAGAGCGAAAAACCATCTTTTGGCTTTCCTGAGAGTAATTCAGCTTCTGTGTGTCCCTTCCAGCACCTCTTCACGCAAATCCAGATAGGAATAGTCTGGAAATATTTGCTTGATGTTCCAAGAGAGGCCTCCAAAGATCAGAGGAAGAGATGTCCTGTTAGGGAGGTATCACATTCAGATTTGTGACATGCAGGCTCAGTGGTCACAGTCCAGAAGGTTCCACACATTCAGCACAGCCCTGGGAATGAGGGACTGGACCCCTGGCAGCTCCTACCTGAGAAGCTGAACAAAACATTCCTGCACAAACACTGAAATGCATTTTGCTGACAGCTGCCAGTGCTCAGAGCTTGGCTGGTGCCAGCTGAGAGCAGCGTGTGTGGGGATCTCCCCAGCACTGCACTTTGCTCCTGTGTGCCAGCAGCGTGGACATTTTGTCTGGCAGGAGTTCCTGCTGCTCAGCCAGCACTGTTTTGGGTGAGCTGGTGGGAGGCAATGCTGCCCAAACTCTGATTTTTCTGGCTGGGAGCCAGCTCAGAGCTGGACAGGATGCTGGGCTTAAGCAAACACTCTGTGTCTGTGGCTGGAGGGCCAGTCTGAGTGCAGGCACATCTCAGCCCGAGCACGGTGTTTATAGAGCATGGAAAAGCTCTACAATGACACACTGTGTATTTTTTCTGCTGTGCCTTATTTTCCCAGGAATAAAAAGAGGATAAAATGCTTTTTCTTCCTCTTCCCATTATGTTGCATTACTGCTGCCATGTGCCCCTATGGGACAGAAACTGAGCCTCCAAAATGTGTGGGTTACCTACAGCATATCAGCTGTAGGTAACTCAGGTCACTTTGAAGCAAATAGGCAGTAACATGGCTGTTCTTGGCTGTATCAGAGTGATAATAAACTGGACAGGTGCCATCCAAGTGGTTCTGCTGCAGTTATGTCACCTGGTCTAGCAAGTAAAAATACTCCAATGATAAAACTAGTCCAGTTGCTATAATCACAATATTTTAGGCAAACCTAATCTTTAAAAAAAAAAAGAAAAAGAAAAAAGAAAAGGTTAAGTTGTCATCTTCCTGAGCAAGAGAAAAGTTTAAAATATTAAGCAAACATGGCCCTGCATTTCAGAGATCAGAAGTTAGGTCCCACACAGAAAAGCACACATCATCCACAAATTATTGGTAAATTCAGCTACCATTTACTGAGTGTGTTTATTTTCTTTATTCTAAAGACTGCACCATGATAGTGGGCAACTGCAGCCAAGATTTTAATCATTGAATATTTGCAGAGCTGTGTAAATTGTTACACAGTCAATGAAGGTGCTTCACAGCAGTTGGGAAGATCAAGATAGATAACAGACTGAACTTGCTAGTTAGTGCTAAATACAAAACTGGTGTGCACTGACTGCCTAGCCAGGTTTCCACATCAGTATCAAGGGAAACCAAACTGATATTCCTACTTTTTTTCTGCTCTCTTTACTGCCTGTGTGCTGCTGAATTATCCAAAATATCCACTGAGTTTGCATTGATTATACAGTTTATTATGGTGTATATTTGTTATGAAATTTATTATATTTTCTCATACTTGCTGTTTGAACTCATAGGAAAGAAAGGTCCTTTTGCACCTGTATCAAGTTTAATTTTGAGAAAAGACTCTTCTGGGGACTTGAGCAAGAACATGATGACGTTGGTATGTCTGGGACTACACTACTGTAAGAGTTTATGTGCTTAATGCCTACCTGGAGATTACTTAATCATGTGAATGCAGTTGTTATATTAATTGAGTAGTAAATGGGTGAAATGTGAAGTGAGCCACCGTGCTGCCCTGTGGAAGTGAGCAGCAGGGTCAGACAAAGGTATTGCTTTGGCAGGTGGGATGTTTGGGCAGGATTCCTTGCGGGAGCAGAGCCCCACAAAGGGCAGGTGGCTGGAGCAGGACCAGACTGATTCCCGTTCATTCCTGGCATGGCCACTTCACTGAGCTTGGGGTCATTAGGATGTGACAGCATTTGGGGAAGTTGGGGATGAAATTCTGCCTCAGGTGGCTGCGGTTGTGATCCACAGAGTGAGGTGGGTGTCTACAGAGGGGCTTTGTTTGGCCAAATAACCACTGTTAACAGCCTAAATCAGGTGCCTAAGACTAGGTACGGCAGACAACACTGAGGTGTCAAAAATACCTTTACATCTTTATACTGTTTTGTCTACACCGTAATTTCCCTGTGTAGTGGAGTCAGTGCCTGACTGAGAGCAGGGAAGTTAAATCCATTCATATTTAAGAGTCTCCTTCTCAGTGTACATTTGGGTACCTCATGTCTTTCGGCATCTCTACACCTGAATTCCCTCATCCATAATTCAGCCATGTTTTGAGACTGGGGTGTACTGTGATCCCATAAAACCTCTGCAAGTCACAGCTGGGGAAGGGACTGGGAGCAGGTGGTGTTTTTTCCATGGATGAGTAGAATTGATCAGAACAATAATTCCCCTGCAGTTAACAACTGATTCAGCTTCTGAAAGTGTCTCCACTGGTGTAACTAATAGCAGAGCTTGCTCTTTGCTCCTCTCTTGGCTGTGACCATTCTGCTCCATTGCTGTAGGGAAGGGAAACTCTTCAGGATGGTTGGCTCAAGGATAACAAGGATAGCTGTAATATTTTACATGTCTTCTGTTGACAGTGCTTGTTGGCAGAAAGGAAGGGGGAGGGCATGATTTTTTAAGCAACGGAAGTATGACCGAAAAAGTGAGTGAGGTTTACCAGGAGCAAGTTAGAGTTTATTATTAATGTTAATTGGTTTCATTCTTTCAGCTTTTTAGAGCATGTGTCTGAGTGATAAGGGATGTGCATGAATGGTTATTTGATTAGAACCAGCAACTAAGGCCAGACAGAGAGTGGCTGCTTTTGCTTGGTGCTTTTTAATAACCAAGTAATTTCTTTTGGTATCCTCTCACAGACAGACAATATTAGTCGCATCATTTAAGGCAGTCGTCTACCTCCTGGGGTTGTTTCCAACGGTGTAATGTTTTTTTCCTGGCTTATTGGCTCTTTTTATATCATGATGAGAAGTGGACTACTGCCCTCTGATTGGAAAGAAGCTCTGAAATACCTGGCTCTGGTTTCACTTCAATATGTAATAATTAAAAGGTGGCCAGTCCAGTCAGGTGATACTATGTAAACATTCAACTCTGATTTCTACTTGAAACATATCAGATAGATTTGCACGAGAATTGACTGCCGAGGGACTCAAAATTATTCTGCTCCTGAGGGTAGTCCGAGTCTCTAAACATTGAGTCTCTGGTTATGCAAAGACAGCTGTCCCCCAAAAAGTGCCATGGAGGCGAAATCCCTAAAAATTTTGTTCCTCCTGCGGGAAGGTCCTTGAAACTATGGTTCTTCATCCAAAACAACCCAGGTTGGAAAAGTTTACTAAACTTGAATTGGGGTTCCCCGTTATCCAAGGGCAACTCACATTCACATGTCACTCCATACAGGTGTACCAGAAGTATAAGGAGATTGTTCTCCTATGGAAAATAGGCCAGATTATTTTAAACATTTTGGGTAAGAATAAGAAGTTGCTTTTCAGTGTCAGTGTTTTATTTTGGGGCATATTCCACTGATTCTGATGTCTTCGCTCTCGTGTCAGAAGTACTAAATGTCACAGGCTGTCCAGAGAAGTTATGGAGTCTCCTTTTCTGGAGGTAATCACAGTGTGCCTGGACACAGTCATATGTAACCTGCTTTAGCAGGATGGTTGGAGTAGATGATTTCTAGAGCTCTCTTCCAACCCCAACCATTCTGTGATTCGTTTCCACTCCATCTTAAAAAAAATTAAAATACTATAATTTCTGAGTCTTTCCTTAATCATCTTTAGGCACTTTGGAAGGAGAAATTATTACCATAATTTTCCAATTTGTCTGTAAAAAAATGGCATTAGTGCTGGATCAGGAGTGGCTGTGCAGGAACTGAATGGTGCCTCAGTGAGGCTGGAGGTGCTGAGTGTCTGCAGAAGGCAAATGCAAACCCCACCCAGCATGTCAGTGAAGATGAGATGTATTTTGCCTAGATGAAGGATATGAGAGGGTGGCAGGATTCAGGCATGCCATTGGTTTTGACATGCCTGCATCTAGTGACTGCAATAGTGCCACGACAAGATGTGTTGATTTGGAAGTTGATCCTGTCTGTGGGATGCCCCAGCTTTCTGCAGGCTCTTGTTTAAGTGGAGATGGATTACCCATGGGATTCCTGCATGTGATTCTTATTTAAAGGACAAATTTCCACCGTTTTTATGTGAGAGAAACAGGCCCCAGAGAGATCTTTCCTGGACTTGAGCTAACCCTTCTGGATTGGCTGTAACACTTAGATAATTTAATGTACAACGCTTCAGGTTGTCGTCATTATGTTCCTTCATGTAAAGTACTTTATACTTCAGGAACAATTTGGCAGAGGCAGCAGGGATACTTCTGTGTAAATATGTTGTGAGATCAAGCCTTTTAATGCTCATAAAAAGGCAGGATGTCAATTTAAGGTCTCATCTGTCCAATGCATCTGAGGTCTGCTGATTTATGGAGTACTGTAAATTGCAATCATATAAGCCTGTAACACTCTGGCAGCTATTTAAATAGCAAAACTTTCTTCCAAAAACATGATATATGGAAGACATTAAAGTTTTAAAGCAGGAGTCTGCCTTAATAGGGAAAGAGTATTAGCATTCATTTACTGACAAGAAAGAGCTGATTTTCCTTACAAGAAATGCTCCTTCCATAGCCACCCCGTGCTTGGTATTAATCAAGTCATTGGTTTTCTGCTGCCAAGATTCCGGGTAAGATTCGCTTGCGGGGGAGTTGGGAAAGGTTAATATTCTCTGAATACTCAGTGACAGAGCTGAGCAGTCAGGGCATGGATTGAATTTCTGGCCCCCCAGTAAAATCAAAGGCCAAACACTCATTTGCTGGTGAAACCAAAACATTCGTGACCAGGAGGGAAATGGAAGAATGACAAAATAAATCAAACTGAAGTGTCAGTCTGCAGCAGGAAAGTCCAAGGGCCAAGTGTCACCCTAAGTACGCTGCCATTCACCAAGGATGTTCTAGTGAACCCTGTCCCCCACCAGACCTTTCACGTGGTTCCCGTGGGAGGGGGATGCCAGCAGGCAGAAGTGCAAGTGCCTGCCAGTTTTAGGGGCATTAGATTGGCACTTCTGAGATGATAAAAGACACACGAATCTCATGAGATGGGAATAGGGGATTTGAACAGTCTGGCTAACTTGCTCATGTTGGCACAGAAACTTTTGCTTGTCAGCAAGTTGAAGTCTCCAGCATTTAAATTAGTTCTTACCTTGCAAGCCACAAGGAGAAGGAAGTGACTGTTTATAGATATTCATGCTCCAGGAGCCATGAGGAGTAGCAGAGCACAGGACAGGAAGATGCACTGGTGTGGTTTTACTATCAAAAACTAATTGCATCTCAGAATAAGAAAGAGATTTATTTGCTATATAACAAATATCATATATAGCAAAGATATTTACAGAGAGAAAAGCATAACTGCAAGCTAATTCTTGCTCTTTAACATGTCACAGTAATTAACCCCTAATCAAGACACTGTTGAAAATGAAATTACTCTGTCTAATTTGGATTCTTATTAGTTCTCTAGATCAGCTTATAATTTTGAGTATCTTTGGAGGATAAATGTCCTATGCCAAAAGGTATTACTCTTGTTATTTTATAGACGTGTTACATGTGCTCTTCCTCATAAGCGACTGGCCCAAAACTGCGCAAGACTTCTGAGAGAGAGAGAGAATTGGAAACACAAAATAGAGAGGAGAATGGGCATCCCTCTGTACTAAATGAGGCCAGTTTGGTAATGAGGGTAACTAAGTCTTGGCTGTGCAGTCATGGCAGGAGAGCTGGGGTTTGGCTTTTTTAAACTGCCTGGTGGGAAGCAGCATGTAGTGGCACATCTTCTCCTTAGGAAGGTCATGGGGCTTCTTGCTTTCAGTACTGACAACAGGTTGGAATGAAAATCCTGCTTTCAGGTGTAAACTGAGTACTGAACGCTTAATTGAGCTGTTACATCCAGGAGTAAACCAGGCTGCTGGAGCCTCTGCATTAGCTTCTCACTAACAATGCTCAGAGCAGCGCTCAACTCATCAAACAAAACCCTGTCCCTTTTGCAGACATAAGACTAATGTTTAGTTTCCTTTAAGCCAAAGTACCCATTACACAGTGTTATCCTTCGGGTGTAACAAGATCATTGCTGTCCTGATACTAAGGCTTGGAAAAGCCTCATCATCACCTCTGGGAATGGTGCTGTGGAGGAAAAGGAGACGTCTAAAGCAGGAAGGGTTCACATATACACAAGCTCAGCATTTGGCATGGAAACGTATCATTAAATTAATTAAGCCGCCCTTGTCCTGCTTTCTTGTACTGGAGAAAGGGAAGGGCTGTTCTGGCTGACAAATGTGCTTTATTTAGTGCTGGCTTAGTCTGGCCTTTTGTAAGAAGCCAAACTGGGCCCCGTAAAAAGCTGCTTGTTTAACCTGCTGGCTGGCTGTCCTGTGTGCCACGGGCACCATTTGTGCCTTGGTTAGTTCTGATTCCAGTGTCAAGCTAAAGATTCAGAAAAGGAGGTGCAAAATGTTTGACTCAGCATATGGTGCTCTTTTCTTAGGCTGACGATATCCTCACATTTAGGCCAGATTCTCAGTGAATATCAATTTCTATACTACACTTAAGTTTAGGGATATATGAATTTGACTTACAAGCTTGAACTTCTGTTTCAACACAGGAATTTTGTACTAGGGCTAATATTCAGTTTTATTGGATTAAAAGAGTTGAAGACTGAACTTTAAATGGATTTTTACTCTAGCAGTATGGTGCAGAGTCTAGCAAGCCTTACCATGGGAGGTGTAGCCAGTTTTTATCTCATTCGTGTCAGGGCAGGCACATTTCTGTGCTTTAGCCAGGGTCTGGTGAAGAGCCCATCACAATCAGGGCCAGATCTCAAAGTGGCCTAGATACAGCTGATGCTGTGCCATTTCAAAGACCTTTCTTATCTTTGGTCCAGAGAAGGCATTGGTAAGTTTATCAAAAATTTAGTCCAAAATTCTGAGACTTGTGTGCTATAAAAGGTGAAAAATTGCAAAAAGCATGTTAGATATTGTATTGATGCATTTCTCTAATACTTTTCTGAAGTATATTTTTCATTTTTTTCTCAGCTGTCTGTCTTGTTGTATCTTGTTTGCACAGACCTGAACCCTTCCAACAGAATGGAGACAGTGGTATTAAAGCTTACAGTAACCTCTGTATGATAATGTCTGATCATCTTGAAATATTTTCAGTGGCTCTTTTTCTTTCAGGTTTATATTGGAATCTGCACCTTATAACGTCTGCCTGAATCCTAAGTACTGCCATAGAGCCAACCCTGAAGGAACAGATGGATCACTTTAATAAAATAATAACATATGCCTTAAACCTGTTAGGAAGAAGAATATTGTTTTGGGGCAATGATTTTCTTTTAAAGCTTTAGGACAGCGTTCAGTATTGCTTATAGTTCTGTGTTTCCTCCCACAGGATTTCTCTTTTGGACTCTTTCAAATACGTGTGAAGGCCTTCCCACCAATGTGAATAGGCTAAATGTGAATTCATTTCCAGTGCACTACCTTTGGAAATGTGACATTTTTTGCCTTTTGAGCTGCTCTTTCAGTTGGCAAGAGAAACCAGCACAATAGTGTATTAACTTTATTGTCTTCAGAAATCACATCTATTGAACACTTCCAGTGTCCACTGTCTTAAAAGTTTTTTTCTCAGAGCTAAATTCCCAAGCTGGTGACTCAGATGGGGAAAAAAAAAAAAAAGAAAAAGTCTTAATTTGAAGTCAAATGCAGTCATTGTATTCAAATACCTTTTAGTTTCTGACTTTGTGTTCATGTATAAGAACGTATAGATTAGACCATAAAAGAAAATAGGAGTGCTTGTGCTTGGTTGGAATTACTGCTTTGCCTGTCAAATCACAGATAGTATGTAATTTTGGTGCTATTGGTCATATCTGCTGCCTGACATTTGGAGTTTTGCTGTGGCAGCAGCTGAAGCTCTTTGCTTCAGATGCTTGAGCTTCTGACAGTAAATCAAGAAGAACCTCTGGTAGCTGAAGCAGCAGAGGTTTGTGATGCTCAGTTGAGCCTGGTGGCACAATTTCACAGAGACAGGTGCCTGGGAAAAAATAAGGTCTTTTTAATACCAGGCACTGTCAAGCTAGGACATTCATGAGGAGCTGCTTGATTCAGCTGCATTCAGGTATATTGTATATTACTGTCTCAATAGGCGTTCACTGAAGTTTTAAGTTTCCTGCAGCTGTGAGGGAGAGGTGGGAATGCTGGTGTGGGGAAGGGGTCTCAGCTGGTAGAGCAGAATTCAAGTGTGTGCTGGTGTCAGAGCACTCGCTGACATCAAAACCAGGCTGGTCTGTATTTGAGATAGATGTGGTGGAACTGCAGCTATGAAAATGAGTCCAGATATTTTTCACTCCTAGCAACAGACAGAAAAAAAAGCTTAAACTGGCACCTGGATGTTGTGAGTTTGCACTCAGGCTCCTGAAAATCTCTGAACTCGAAAAGGTTCAGTGTCTCAGAATAACCATTTGTGTGCATATTTTGGATAGACAAAAAGCTACTTTATTTTGCTCTGCTTCAAAGCTTGGGCTGGTTTGGACACATTCTAAAAAGGCACTTTTCAGGCACACCAGATCTCCTTTGGCACAAATCACAACCAGGACAGCACTGCTGTGGCACTGCCTGCATAGAGCAAAGCCTAAGGTACTCCAAAGAAAAAGCCTAAAAATGCCCTCAGGGGAAAATAGTGTATAATCACCCACTCAATATGAGAAAGCATGTTCACAGGGAAAGGGAAGCTGGTGTATCTGTCAAAGATGAGGCTGTAAGTGATGCTCATCCCTTTAGCTCATGTTTGCACTACAGGGTAGCACGTATCCCCGTGATAAATCTATGCCATTGACTTTGCTTCCAGGAGTTGCTCCACGTTTATGTAAAAGGGAGGATTAGTATGCTGCTCTATTGCCTTAGTGATTTATACTAGACCTGGAATAAGATTTTAGGCAGTCCTTAGTTGCTTTCAACATCAGCCAGAACAGAATAATTCTTTTGTCCTGCGTGTGCTTCAGACATCAGTAACTCAAATCATATGCTGAGGCTGTGCTTCTTCTGTTTGGTGTGTTTGTCAGTATAGTCAAATTCTCTGAATCCTTGGAAGTTGTTTTTCAATAGTCCTTTTCTTGTTTTAGCTTTCAGCCAATCTCTTCACTTTCCCTGAATTTGGAGCAAAGAGCAAGCACATCTCCCAGAAGAAGAAGTAGTCCTTGACCTATAGCAAGTGCCTGAGAGGAGGCTGAGGGTCACTGAAAAGGAGGGGTTTGGGGGCAGCTGCAATAAAATACACAGAGATGCAGTTGGTGCTTGAACAGAGTGAGAGAGATAATGGTTTGATCCCAAATCAGTGCCGGTTTATGCTTTAGTTATATTGCAAACACACCCAAAACACAACAAACAAAAAGTCCAGATCAAGAATTTGGCTTTTCTTTGGGATTTTTAGTCTTTCAGATGATGCTGGTGCAGAGCAGAGGAAGGTGGCGTGCCCTGTCACTGATCCAGTGAGGGATCATCACCTACAAAACATGGGTAGGACGTAAATTGAACGTGGTACTCAGTGTTCAGAGGAGGTGCTGCTTGGCTGATAGCCCTGATATTGAGGCATCCTCACCTGCTGCACAGTGTCTTTAGATAATATGTCTAGTCCTTAGGTTAAGTGTTATCTGTATTTCATAATACCTGGAGACAGCAACTAAAGGACAACCCACCATGTCACAACCTCAGCCAGGATCTTCTGAGAAAAATGACCTCTTATTTGTCTTACCTAATCAGCAAAAGAGGAAATGTGATTATTGGAAAAGAAGAAGGGAGTGGAGAGCAGAGTGTGACCTGCCCAAAGTGACAGCTTGTGAGTGAGGGAAAGGGATGCAGCCCTGACCTGGAGCCCCTGTTTCTGCGCCCACTGGAGCTCACAGCTCAGAGGATGCAAGCAAGGTTCTGCTTTCCCCTTTTCATTGCCAGCATGTGTGTGCAGACAACAGACCTGCTGGATTGGAGGTTTGTGGAAAACAGATCAGGAGAGCATGTTGATTTGTTCACAACCCATGTCCTAAGGCAGATCAGCTGTCAGTGCTGCTCTTACAGGGTTTGCCTAACAGCCTTAAAGACATCCAATGATGAAGACTGCAGTTCCCCTGGCAGTCTATTTCAGTATTTTATTTTTCCATTTGGAGATCTTTTTAACATTCAGCATGGACCTGCTTTGCTGTGATTTAAATCTATTAGCTCTGGATCTATCCACAGCAGAGCAGGCTCTTCTTTGCATGAAAAAAAAACACTCCAGTGTAGTTCAGTCTTTGTGTAATGTTTTTCCTAGCCTCTTGGTCATTCTGGCTTTCCTCTAACTTTTCATTAGTTGGTACTCATATGGCACAAATGTGGGCATCGTGCTCTAGCTGAGATCTTCTCTAGCTGAGCAAGATACTGAGAGGAAGGGTTATGTGGTAGAGTTTGCTAACTGTCCTCCTATTAAACCCCTCCAATAGGGTACTTGCCTTTTCCACAGCCCATCTTCAGCTGGTAATCCACCACCCTCAGATTAAATTAATTTGATGTCTTTGAAGGATTTCCAAATTTCAGCAGCTGACTATCCTACCTGAGTTAAGGAACAATTTGTATCTTGTGCTTGAGTGCCAGAGATAATTTTTTTCATTTTGAACTCTGGACATGTCATTCAGTATGGTCACAGTCCTTCCAGGCTTCCCATCACCTGAAAATTTAATAGCATAGTCCCTGTTCCATCACCTGGATAATTTATGAAAATATTGATAACATTATGAGCCCTGCAGCATCCACGAGTATATCCTTATGTACTGAGATTGTTCCATGGGGGAACAATCTCTTTGGATACAGCCACTCTGTGACCCTCTACTTACCTATCAGAGGCAAAAAGTTTAACAAGACCTTTTCCCTAGTTTGTTTCTGAGACTGGTAAGTGAAACAGCTTTGAAAGCCTTGCTTTGAGATTGATGGTAGCTACTGTTTCTTACCTCCAGAAGGCTTGTTACCTGCTGTAGAAATAAAATACATTTCTTTGCCGTGCTTTCCTCTTAACAAATCTACTCCTGACTGCATCTCATCTCCTTGTTATCTTCGTGATTCTGACAAATGGTCTGACTTGTTTCTGCAGGAACTGGAGCTAATCCGATTGATTTATAAATCTCCCAGCTATTCCTTTTTTTTCCTCTCTTTAAAGAACTGCACTATGCTGATCTTTTTTCAGTCTTCCAGTAGCTTATTCCTCCTCTGTAGGATCACAAAGATGAATGCTAATAGTTCTTTGATAGCTTCCACCAGCTCTTTTGGCACCCTTGATAATGTTCTGTCTGTCTGAGTTTGCTTCTTTCTCAAGAGCATTAATTGTGCCAACCATTTACTTGCAATGTAATGTTTTAAGCAAAGATTGATTCAGAAAGGCCACTGAAATTGCTCCCCTCTGTAGAATCGTTTTCCCGTGTTCACTGTTTATATTTTCTTGTTCTTTGGACTTCCTTCTCTTCCTAATGCTACTTTAGAGTGATTTTTTTGTTCTTCGCATCTTCTACCAGCTGCTGTGTGCCTTGATTTTATCCATACACATTTTTAGTGAATAAACATCTCTTTCTTGATCTTTAAAACTTCTCTATGACATGAACTACTTAATTTATCTAAGGGGAAAACAGAAAACACACTCTCTCTCCACACTTCTATTTTCCAACATTTCTTAAACTTTCATGGGTTGTCCTCATCCCACACTTACCTATATGAAGCTGCAGCTTCTTCAGCCACATTGTAGACATTTCCTGACCATTATCCATCTGTGGTTTATCTTTGTTCTCTCCCTCCCCTCCTGCCAAAAGTTAAGACCTGCCAGTCATAGGCAAATGCTTTGTGGTGTCTGCCAAGCTGGGTGACTTTGGTGCCCAACACATTCCAAAAGTTAGTGCTCAGACTTTTAGAAAAGTGCCTCCTTGCTTTCAATTTGGCAGAATGTGTTCTCTAAACTGGAATTGAATTTATGAGTGTTTTGATGCCTCTAAAGCTGCATTCTCTAATGGTTTTCCTGCTTTTTTTTTTTTTGTTTTTAAATTTTCACCCAGATCTAATTGCTTTATTGGAAATGGTTGGAGCACTATAATATATGGGGGAAAGTTCCTGTGGTTTCTGAGAAATTCTTTATTCAGAAAGAGCCAAAAAGGCCATCTAATGCTTTCAGGTAAGAAGCTCTGAAGAGATTTTTCTGGTTAGAGGGAGTGGGAAAGAGTAATGAAAATACTTAACTCTAGGATTCATTCAAGAGAGAGATGAGGGCTACGGAGATGGAAACCATGCTTGTTGCAAGGCAAAAAAAATTATATATATTTAAAGGTCAGTAAATAATTTGTAGTTCAACAGCAAAAGCTCCTGAAAGCTCTTCATTCCTTATGTTATTACCCTCTGTGAAGCAGGGCATTAGCACTCCATGCTGCCTTAATTAGTTTACCAGACCACATATTCCAGGTAAATTGTGCTTGCAATTGGCCCAGTGCTTGTTTGTGATTAACAAGCATTCAGATGAAAAATTGAATGTCATGTGAATGCTACTCCAAGCTTAGTAAATGTCAGGCAGTTGAGATAGTCTGGAAGCAACAGCAAAATGCAAGGAATAAAAGTGTGAGCTGTGCGTAAGAGAAGCCTGCTAGAATTTCTGGCCCAAAACAAGAGGGCATAGAAGCAGAGAGAGAGTCTAGTGAGGAGCTGTAACTGAAAATATTAATACTGACAAAGAACAGAAGAACAACTCCACTTACTTTATCTCAAGCCATTAGCTTTGATTTAGTGCAGCCAGGGAAGCCTTTCGGTAGTTTCCGTACTATCTTCACACTCCAGCTTAATAGCATTTGTTTAAATGAGGAGTGGTCCCCCAAGCAATATTTCTCTTTAAGAGTCAAGTCCCAGCACAGAGTAATAAGTAAACTGGGAACAATATATTTTAAAAGAAGAAATAGATTCTGCCAGCTCAATTTAAGGAAATATTTATTACACATAATTTCTCAACTGTTTTCTGAGTAAGCAATAGAAAATGATCCTTATGAACTGCAAAATGGAAGGAAGAAAAGAGTCTGCATCGTTATGGGGGGTTTAATCTTCTACGTGTCTGCCTGTTGTTCTGAGTGAAGTCTTTACTTACGTGAACTAAAGGCATCTACCCTGGATGTCTCAGAAATTTTAGTCCCTAGGTGACCTTGTTTTTAACACTGGCACGCACCTACCTTGTCCCTGCGTGTTTTGCTTTCTGATAAGTGACAACAAGCGCCATGACTTTAAGGGAAGGAAAAGGGTGCTAGTCTTGTCTCGTCTTGTCTTGGCCATTGAGTCCCTGACCAAATATTTTCCACCCCATTGAGTCTCAGGTGTGATGACACTTGGCAATGTGGAAATGGAGTTGCTCTGCTTTGTACTCACATTGCTGCTTTAGTCCCAAGGGAGAATGTCTTCTTGCTGTAACTTATTAAAACCCATATCACCAGTTCCTTGCAGTTCATAGTTTCTTGTGAGTTTTCTGCTGTTGGCCTCCTCTGACAAGCAAGTAGGCCAAGTGTAAAACATGGGCTTAAAACATGTACATCATGTAAAAGTAACGACAACCTCAAAATAACTGTGGGGTTTTTTTTCTTCTTTATATACACATATTAAATTGGCATTGAGTTTCCAGGGCATCACTTTAGCTGTAGCTAAAAATACAATCAGTGCACCATATTTTGGCAGATTTAACTCAGCAAAATGGTTTATATGCAAAGTGTTTTCCTCTGAGTGTCACAAATAATAATTTTGTTTAGGATGTGGCACCACACAGAGCCAAAAAACCACTTCTGTGGAAGGAAGATGTCGCTCCCTCCCCTCTTTCAAATGTCCTACTAATTTCTTGCTTTCCTGTCACTACGAGCCTGATAATCCCTTTGCAGACCCAGACATAGATATTTTACAACTGCATTATTAAATTAGCTAAGTACTTCCTTTCTCTTACCTCCATGGAATTATGACAGAGTGCTCTACCTCTTGTTCCTTTCTGTATTACTTTTATTAGTCATAAGAAAATAATTGAACTGATAGACACAGTTTCTCAGAAATCTACGCAATCTTTTTTTTCAAATCCAGTTATCTGTGTCTTTAAATTCTATTCTTTTTGTTAATACAATCAAACATCGTGTTTGCTTTGCTTATTGGAGAGTGGTTGCCAGCCTCAGAGCTGACGATTGCACAGTTATTATGATTGCCCATTTTATTTTCTGTGAACCTGGTCACGTATTTATTTCTCTTTTATGGGAGGACTTTTCAATGCATGTATCTTTCTTTGCTTAGTCCTTTTTCTAAAAACTTGTAAAAATTGCACAAGGATGGACAAAAACAGGTCCAAGTCTGCAGCATTTTGGTCTCCTTAGCTCAAAGGAGAGCTAATTTCCTCTCTAATATTGAGCCTTTTCAAGTGAATACAGACTGACTGTAGTGCTGTTGTATACAATTTATCATTGCTTGGGTGATACCATAACATGGGGAAATTCAGTGAGTAGCCAGAGCCTAGGCAGCACTTGGCAGTGCTTTTTTAAGCTGTGACTTAATCTGTATTTATCTTTTATCTTCCTGACAACTCTAATGCAAAATGACTTCATATTCTTTATAGGGCTAGTTTTGGTTGGGCTTCATAATTGCCTGCTTCATTTTTGGTCAAAATAATAGAAATTGAGAAAGAAAATTTTGGGACTGAATAGTGCAGTTTTCAGCCAAAAACTCCTGGTCTAGATCTGAGAAGATGTACTTGCAAGGGCTCAGCTGGTGCTTTGGGATTTCAGTCTGAGCTCCTGTGCACCAGGACACATCACTGCCTTTTCCTACTGAACAACCATGTGAGTTTACATTCTGAGAGTCTGTGATCATGGTGTAAGAAGGAAAATGAAAGCTAGCTCAGAGAAGGGAAGGTGGCCACTGGAGGCTTATTTGTGAATGTAAACTTTTTGGCTGTGACTCAAAAGTGTTGCAACGGAAAATGATTGTCAGCTTTTTAATCATGTTCCTTTTTATTGCAAAGGGAACACTGTGTGTACCATGTACAAAGTGTTCCGTGATAAAAGATGTCACTTAAAAAGTCAGACTTAATTTATGATGAGGACATCAGGCTGGATCAGAAATTGATACATTTGGCAAATAAGACCAAGTTAATATGAGTACAATTACTGCAGGAAGAAACTTGGTATCAGACATTGTTTGAATGTCCCCCCATCCTGTTGTTTAGAAGAATGTATTCCAAAAGCATTTTGACAATGGAAAGAAGTGCAATTCAGTGAAAAAGTGAGAAAGGAAGAGATTTCTGAGAACAGTCGATTTAAATGGTAAATCATAATATGCCAGTAACAGTCAGATTTTAACACTGAATATAATAGCAATATGGCTCTGCTCTGTCAGAGCTGTTTTTATATTAAGAGTTTTCAGGTTTTCTGAGAGGTACAGATTCCATTTGAAGCATTCACTTCCCCCGTTGGGTCCCCTTGAGCTTTGTTTCTCTTCGCACACAACAACAGTGTGGATGAGTTAGATGTCATCACTGCCTGTGCCTGTGTGGGCCCACAGAACCGGGCTGGGAGAAGCTGCTTAAACTTGCTCGCTGCTGGTGTCCTATGGAACATGATAATTGAAATGTGGGTATGGGAGGTGTGGTACTGAAAATCTGACACTATCACAGCAAGGCTCCTTTTAAAATAGCTGTCAGAGCAGGGCATGGAAGGGACATTCAGCTGAAGTAAAATGCTGCCGATCAATCTTTGTGCTTTCTGGAGAACTGGAACAGGACTTGGTATTCCAGGCCAGCTACCTGGACCAGTCTCTTCATACACTTTGGTCAATTGCCAGTCTTGCACTTCAAAATTCTGGTGCAAATTATTCCATGACATAAGGAAAATAATCCTCCAAAATGGCTTAATTTTCTTCCAGAAGAAAATAAAATCCCAGAACTCTGAAACTTTGGCCAAAGCTCGACACAAATTTTGGAGTGACAAAATTTAGGGAAAGCAAGGACTACTTTATGGTCCATATGGCACCAGTTGTGATAATTTGTTCTGGTGCCAGTTGGCTGTAATGAAACAGTGATCAGGGAGACCATGTAGCTCTCTGAAGTAGTCAAACCAACATTACAGTGTTGGGGGGGGGAAGGAAGAAAATAGTTACTTCACTAGAAAATAACTGATACAATTGATAACTTAGGAATAGGACAGAGTTTTGAGCCAGAATGCAACTGGATCAGAGGGGAGAAGTTACTGTCTTGTGATTTGGACATTAGGCATCCTGTATAATTGAAGAATGAATTAATAAAATGGATGATGTTTTAAGGTCTGTTGGATGAGAAGTGTTTGGAAGCAGATATTGCCCACTGCAATAAGGGTAACAAATGGATTTTTGAACTCCAGGATAGGGACAGGAATTGATTTAGAACAGACAACACAGAAACCTACATAGACCTGCTTTTCCAGTGAGTTTTGATTAATACTGTGATGAGTCTCTAGCTAAGAATTTCTGAAGATTGTGGTTAGGCAGCTTGACTTCTCAGCAGAAGTGGAGTTGGAAAGCCCAGCAGAACCTGTGCCATGCCAGAGGAAGAAATCAGTGCAGATACAGAAGACAAAACCAGGTACCTTAAGACACTGAGCTGCTCAAGTGTTTGTACCTCACTGAAAGAGAACATAACCTAAACCCCACCAAAGTAGACAGCTGTGAAGGATAGTTTGCTTTCATCTGGGTTAAGCTAGTTCACTGAGGGGAAAAAACCAAAACATCAAATGAGAGTTTTGACAAAAGATGCTGTTTAAAAATATATCCTGAGAGAGAGAGAGAGTGGAAAAGAGCTGTCCTGAACAATGTGGATTGAGAACCGTCCTGCTTCATTCCTCTTCTCACATTGGGCAGTGGGGAGATTTGGGGTGGCCTCCACAAGGCACACTGCAGAGCCCATGCTGGTGGGAGACCAAAGGTTTAACCTTCAGCTGTGCCCACTAATTTCTGACTATTTACACTGGCCAGGCAGGACGGGTAGGAAGGAAATCTGTGTCCAGCCAGGAGTAGCTTCGGTCAGTTCTCTGGTTTGAAAACAAGACAGTGATGTTAAGTCAGCGTATCTTATGAAATAATTAAGACCCAGTCACTGTCTTTCCTCAGGCAGATATTGTGTAATGTTTCCATGTGCTGTAAAAACACTCACTAGAATTAACAACGTTGAATGTTATTTATATTCAGTGTGATGAGCGTGGCAGGCAAAAGCCACTCCTTCAAAACAATAAATCATATGACATTTAGCTACCTTTTTCTTGGCTAGAAGCCATCAAGTTTCAGCCTTTCATGATGTATAAGTCATTGCTTTTGAAGTGCTTTTGTGTTAGGAAGAGTGGGCCTGCAAATGAGGTGCAATGAAATTCTGCATTTATTGTACCTCCTGATAGGCAGATTAAATGTATCTAGGCTGCAAAGCAACTGATCTCTGTTTTTCATCTGTATATTTCATCTATGATTTTTGCTTTCTTCAGACCCACTTTTGTCTTTCCAGTGTCTTCAGGTTTTTTACCCTCACTGTCCACCTTAAACTCCAACTTTGTTTCTGAAGGAGGGTAGAAGGCTTAGATCTATTGGGACATGGTAAGAGAATTTATGCTTTTCCCCCCACAGAGTGCTATGTTGGTTCAGCATGCAATGGCACACTCCTGTGCAGGCTGGGCTTCACTGAATTCAAAGAGATGCTGATATGAAGTGAAAAAGTTGTAGCTGTTGCAAGGACAGGGCAACATCACCCTGCCACAGTAGAAATGCAGCCGTATTCCTGCTGTATTTTATGTTTGATTAAATATCAGATGTGTGATGGGGCTTGTCATTCTTTTCCAGATGGTCCTACTAAAAGAAAAGGCTATATCTGATGCATAGTCAATAACAGTAGGTGGGAGATCAGGAAAGATCTCCGTAAGAGCTTTATAAACATTTGGGGGTTACGAACATGCTGGGGCACATCTGCAGTAATTTTTGCTGGGAGAAATGAAATGTTAAAAGCATGCAAGCAGGAAGGGCACCAGGTATTATTGTGGGACTGCTTCAGGGTGTGTGCTTGCCATGGGTCTGGGTAAAATCACTGCTGTAACTATTATTCAGCACAGAAATTGAAAAAGTACTTGGGCTGCAAACAGTCTGACCTGCAGAGGAAACCACATCTCATGCTATGCTGACCGTTCCCTTGGGCAAAAGGCAGGAAGGAGTGGGACACATCCAGTATTTCACTGTCACTTCATCTTTCTGCCTGCCACTGTAACCAAGAATCAGCTCCAGAATCTCATTAATGCTCATTTAAAGAATTACTGACCATGGTCTAAGCATTTTTTTCTAAAGAAACATCGTAGGTTTAAGTGTTGGCGTCAAAGTGTTGGCATTAAAACTCCAGTGTGCTGTTGGAAGTGCCTCCAACTGGCCACTGATGTATTTAGTCTTCTGTTTATTGTTTCTAATGACACAAGTGATTTTTTTCCCTGATAGAGAGAACTCAATTTCAGACACATAATCTCTCTAATAATTGGCGATAAATCATCTTCACAGTAGCTGGATTATCCTGACATGCAAAATGTCAGAATTTTACTCTTGTGCTGTTCTATTTTGATCAGCTTCACTGAAATAGCTTTTCTAATATTTAAAGGAAAAGAAAAAAAAGAGACATTTTTAAGAATGTTTTGTGAAAAGTCCAGCATTTAGATGAGAAAGCTCAGAATTAAGGAGGCACATGAACCTTCAGGTCAACTCCTTGCTTGCACTGTCTCTGGTCATTGATAAATTGTGACTTGCTACCTTTTCCACTTGCTCTCATGTCACCCTGTGAGTACTTACACAGTATTTTTTCCACTCCTCACATACAGTGTGTGGCCTTGAAAACTGACTTTTAATAACTGTCCAAGTGCTGCATCGAATAAAGCTTCACTTACTCACTGCATTTCTCTAGTGCTTTCAATAGGTTTTCTAAAGCTTTTATGGACATAGATGAACTTGCCTTTCTGTAACACTTCTCAGAGTAGCAGCTGACATTGCTGTTTTACATCGGGGGAACTGAAGCCCGTAAAGGTCAAGTCTAAAATTCTCAGCTTTTAGGAAATGTCACCCAGTCTGGGGTTTCCAGACTGAAATGTAGAGGCTTTTTGTCTTCTTTTTTTTTTTTTTTTTTTCTTTTCCCTTTCTTTTTTTTTTTTTTAAGACATCTTAGTTTAAAACACAGTTATAATTGATCTCAGCTGCAGCTGATGGCCCTCAGCAAGTGGTGCCAATCCGACTCCAAGTGCCCAAGCCCAGGCAGCTGGAAACCAGGAGTGTTCCCATGTGAGATGAGTGTACTGCTGAGGAGTTCTAGGTCAGAGGACAAACAGACTTTCATTCTCAGGGGTGGCACTGCAGAGCTGAGCTTTGACACAATAATTATTCCTTCTGTTGTTCTCTTCTCATTTTCTATGTCCCGCAGTGAGACACAGTGGTTTTCCATGTGGGCAAAAGGTTTTGTCACCTTTACTTACATTTGGAAACCATTAACTTGGGAGGTTGTTTTTAAAGAAGTATGGGGTTTTTCTTCATTGATCTTCAAATGCTTTGTTTTTGAATTTCTTAGATTTGTAACTGTAAGTGTAAAACAATTCTGAACTTCTGTCTTCATACAGGAGAAAGGAATTGACATTTGCTTACTGTATTATATGCTGGAGTGAGCATCTTCAGCAGTACCAGTCTATTAATTTTATTCATAAAATTAAACACTAGACATTGTTCCAGCTAGAACTATTTCTTTCAGTTTCTCAGGGGATTTCCTGTTCTTTCTTCTGTGCTGTCTGACACAAGACACACTAAAAATCAAAAGCAGACCCCAAAGCCATAGGGAGGCACAAGCCACAATTAAAACCAGGCTCATTGCAGATGAGGAAGGAGCCAAACAGAGCCATTCAAACCCCCACCATTTTCTACACAATAGAGAAACTACTTAAAGAAAACCTTTAGGATGTGTTTCTCAAAGGTTATTTTAAAAGGCTGTGATCCATTAGTTTTCAGTTTGCAAAATCCTGTAAAACTGAAATGATAATAGATGTTCTGGGCAAATCTAGTGACACAGGTATGTGTTGTGCTGTGCACAGACACACAGGAATGGTACATGTGCAAGAATGTGCATGTATATTTGCCATTATTGATTTTTTTTATTGACTTTTATTTTTCCTCTGATGATTTAGCAATATCTAAATGCAGCAAAAGTGTGGATGAAAATCATTACTGCAATTGTTAAGTTGTGCTGAAGTTTTTAAATCTATATTAGCAGACAAGATCCCAGAGCATCGTTCTCCTGGATGGCAGTGGAGGGGCACAGGGGGTAATTAATCACTGAGGGGCAAAACTTTATTGAGCACTTCTTTGTGCTTATCCTGAACCAGCTCAGTATGCTGCATGATTGCAACATGTAGGATTGTTTCGGAATAAAGGAGCACAGGATTTTTTAGATTTTATACCTCAATGATTTTTTTTCTTTTTAATTGGCAGTAAAATGCTAAGGCACTTAAAATGCAAACTCTAACAATAAACGGGGTTTGCTCTGTATTTACAGCTCGTGAATAACGATTGCACAAAGGTGGTAACTTTTAATTTTGCATTAACCCAGCTTGGCTCCGCAGTGAGCGAGGTGCAGAGCTCATGTGATGAGACATGAACCAATTGCTACCTGTGCCTTGCAGTGGGTTGTCCCCTGTGAAATAGTCTAAACCTGTCAGATTGTGACAGCTTGTTCTATCTGCAGGAATGACACCATTTTTGAGAAACCAAAGACTGCTGATATTGCTGTAATAGATCTAAAAGTGCATACTGATGTGATCTGCCGCTTCCTGCAAGATGGAATTTGAAGCCGCCAATACACGGAATATTTCTGCTGCATCAGCTTATCATGTCAGAAATGTGGATCAGATTTTTGAAAGAGTTCAGGATGTAACAAATCTCCATCTTGTCTAGCTCTGATACTTCAATCCTAATACGTGAAAACCTGATTAAAAAAAAAAAAAAGGCCTCTCATACTTTAAAAGCCCCAACAGGGTTAAGCAACTGCCTGGAGAACATCCTTTTGAGTATCCCAAACATATGTGGTACTGAAATGTGTTGTCCACCAACTCTATTACAGCTTGTATAAACAAGTGTACCGGAGCACTTCTCATCTCCCAAAGCCCTAAAGAGGTTTCCAGAGCACTCAGCCATATCCTTTGTGTCTGAATAGAGCTTGGCAAATGTGAGAAGTTTTCAGTGCTTTGGCCAAAAGGTAAATTGAGGGGGGGAAAAACTCAATTACAATCCAAGCAAGGTGGCTATTATTGATGTATTTTAGTTTTGCAATGAGTGGAGAAGTAGGGACCAGGCTTGGAAAAACTTTGTTTTGGTTAAGTTGTTACAGGAAACAAGGAAGCTGTTAAGGAAACAAGTTGTTCAATGCAAAATAAAAAACTTGAGTTTCATGGGGGTTTGGTTTGGTTTTCTCCAAATACAGGGGAAAAGAAATCCATTTAAAAAAAGGAAAAATAGCAGTTAAAAATTAAAAGCTGTAAAATCTAATTTTGAAATGTTTTGGAAAAAGTCCTCTCTTTTCTAACTGAAATTATTTTTCATTTCTGACCAGATTTTGCAATTGGTTTTAGCCATCTGCATTGAACTACTGTCTGGGGATGAATTCACTTTTTATCAAGATGTCTGCCCGCCCTCACCTTGAAGCTTTCAGGCAGAGCCAGTGAGAGATGGGTAAGCGTTGCTGTTGCTGTCCTGTTAAAAGAGAGATCATAGAGCCTTTAATGTCTTTTGGCTTTTGAGATCTTATCCAAAAGACGAGTGAATGAGCTGCGTTTCCAGCCACAACAAAATAAACATTTGTCACCTTTAAGAGAACATTACTGACAAAATGAGACCAAAAGATTTGTGAAAATTCTTTCCTAAATTGTTCATTCATTGTAATTTTTTCTCGTGGTTTGAGCACAGCTATAAATCCAAGCAAACAGCATCTAGCTGTGGCTCTGTTCTAAATAAAGTGCAATGGAAAAAGGAGTTTAATTTCTCCTTAAGATCTCTGGAGACTTGATATATTTTTGAAACACTACTGGTTGCCCTGACACTGTGACAGCAGCCAGTTGTTTTAAAGGAGCATTTGCTTGCTTGGTAGCAGAGTAGCTGACCTTGATACTACTGTACTCTCGGTGGGAAAGGACTGTCAGAGGATAAAGTAGTGGCTGGCAGAGGAAGCAAAGACAGCCCATAAAACTCAAATTTCAACTTTTCTAGCATTCTGATAAAAGTAAAGAAGTAATGCTTAAGTGAATGATCTGCAAAGAGCAGATAAAGAAGGCGAAGCTGTAAAGGAACACAAACCTGGTCATTGTGGTTGACCTCTCTTGCGCTAGTTCCTCATCAAGTGGCTCGACAAGGCAGCATCTACCTCAGTGCCCCTTGCCTGTGATGCAGGATGAGATGCTTTTCCATAAAGAGTTCACAATTTTGAATAGCTAAGCGGGGCTGATGCAGTATTTGTCTTTGCATTTGACAAGGAGCTCTCCCACAAAGGGTGAAACAACCCTCCCAGGGTAAGGATGGGGCCGAGCTGGAAAAAGATCAGATTTGTTGAGATTCAGTTCACTGCTTTTTTTTGCCATAAGGTAATTCATCTCCGCCTTTGACTTCTGCTGTGCATTTAATCAGGTGATGAGCAAATATCTTACTTTGGAAATCCAAACTAATAATGGGCATAAAAATCGTGGTAAATGATAAGATGCAATAAGACAAGTCGTATCTTCCCTAATGGCACCTTAATGAACTGAATTTAAAATGAAATCCTATCATGAACAGTCACGGCCCATTAGACAATGAAATTTCTTGTTAAAGTGACTTTTCTAAAGCACTTTGCAAAAAATGAAAATGAAACAAAATTACACAATATTGTTGGAAGCCACTTGCAGCCAGGTCCTGGTAATCTTTTGGGGTAGATCCCAATGAGCTTCAATGAGTATTTTGCTTGTGCAAGGACATAAATTGTAAAAATACTGTCTGTGGATTACACACCACAGAAATAATTTCAGCAAGATTTAACAGCTAATATCTCCAATTTATGGTCTAAAATAGTGCACCCATTGAGAACAGATGGAAAAAGAAATAAAAAGGAAGGGGTTGCATGTTAATTTCTTTGCTTTTGGTGATTGCTGCTCTACACAGATCATGTAGAACAAGGAAAAACACAAAATCCTTTGATGTTAAACATCACATGTTTTGAGGAAAATATTTCAGGAATAGCAAGTGGGGACATTTCCCAAAAACAACTAAAAGGAGGTACAGAGGAAGGAAATTACTGTGGAGGTGCTTGTTTTTGTTGGTAAGTGTTCCAGAATAGGTCCAAGTACTGTTGCCATAGTCATCTTCAAAGCACAGCTTTCTCATCAACAATGATTATTGTGAATTGGACTTGGCATGGAAATTTAAATTGTAAAAAAAATAGCAGTAAAAGTCCAATTCTCATGGAGGAATGGCAGGATGTAGATTCCTGTTGCTCATCACTCCTGTTGGAATCATCCAGCTGAAGGTACGTTAATAATGGAGCCATGAAATCCTAAATCCCTCAAACACTCTAAGAATTTTTACCCTCAATATTTTTTTTACTTTCAATCTGAATATTCCATATTATTTTGACCTCTTCCATGCTAGGTATTAACCATGAGAGAAATAGATTTCTATAAGTTTTTTAAAAGTTACTTTTACTTCTTTAAAAGAAAGAGGGGCACTCCAAATGCACATTTATTGTTTGAGCATTATTAAGAAATATATCAGATATACAAAGAAAGTGTATTACATTATTGTAGGAATGAGGGGTTTTTTCGTTTCTTTTTTTTCTTTGGCCTTTTTTAGGAGCATCTGTTCTATAGTAATTGCTGTGCTTGGATAATTCATCTAATGATTACATGGCTGTTGATAGAGGAAGCTGTAAAGCAGCAGTAAACACAGGCTTGTGTAGCTTTAAAGAAGGCAAAAGAAGAAAATATACTGTTCTGAATGATACACAATTCTGGATATCATCAGGCTGCGTCTCTGAAAGAGCTGCATGCTTACTTACTGTCATTGTTCCCAGCTGGAGCTCTCACACCAACTTCTTTTGAAATCTGACCATTAGAGCTTATTTTGATCCATCCTTGAGTGTGAACATAAAAGCTAAGGCAAACTGTTTCATCAATACTGGCTTATAATTTTAGCCCAAAGATGTCTAGGGTGCTTGCACACAGGGAGTAGCTCTGAATAGAAGGTAATTGTGTCTCTCATTCAATGTACCTATCTGGCATATGCTGTTCAGAATTGATATTTGGGGAAGGAAAAGAGAAATGGAGAGGATGCTGCCTGTAAGACTTCTGTGCTTTTAAAAAATTGGTTAAATTTTAACCTCGTTCATTTGGACTGAGATAAAATGGGATAGGTAAGTTTATTCTCATTTTAAAGTGATGAAAATAGACCTTGATTCAGGTGTCACTTTCTGTGCTAATCTGCTGTCTTTTCTTTTGTTGTTCTTGGTTTACTGCAAAGAGAATTGGGGCTTAAGTGTTTGTGTCAGTTGGAAACAAAGGTTTGTAGCCAAAAAATCCTTTTGCTGGTAAACCAAAGCATTTGTCAGTAAATTTTCAAATGTGCAGTTCTTTTGAACCTGAAACTAGTTCTTCACCTGCTGTAGGAAGAGCTATGGAGCAATGAAAGAGCAAACTGTTCTTTCACTTTGCTACCCTATATGATTAAGCAAAAAATAACTGGTTTCCACTTTGAGCAGATCATAGGAAATAATAAACTGGAACTGAAATAAAGCTCCCCAGCAGGGCTAAGGATACAGCACCAATGTGATAATAAAAATACACTAACCGTGTTAAACAAAAGCAAGTTCTGCTTTGGCAGGAGTCCTAGAAACAGTGAACTGAGCTAGATCATCCTTGGCTAAAAGACCAAATGGAGTCAGCAACATTTAGCATAAATAAAACTCCAGCCTTGGAGCTTTTAAAACTCTGTCTTTCTTTTGAGCATCTTCCTGCTCACAGAATGAATTTCATCAGGAAACATTAAGCTTTTAAAACAAAGAACAAAAAGACAAACAAAGCCCAGTGCATTAAAAACATGTTAGCCTGGTGAAATTTTAGTGGCGATGTTATGAGTTAAGTGGAGGGAAGTGAAGGAGAGAACCACACTGGCATTCTCAAATTGCAGCGTCGTACAGGAAAGGAAAATAAGTCACAATTAAGAAGCAGTCTTCGTTCTCTTTCTACAGGGAGTCCCTTGTATAACATTAAGCATAAGAGGCTGAAGCTCAGCCTGGCGCCCTCAGAACAAGGTATTTGGATAGGCTGAATCCCAGTGCTGCAGCCATTAAACATAACCCAGAAACAGAAGTGCAGCTCCGTGAGCATACGTGCATGCTTTGCACTAATGCCTTAATGACTGCAGAGTACTGTGGAAGGGGCCAGGATAAAAAAAATGTCTCTTAATAATATGCCAGCTGCCATATCAGGTAACTCAGCACAATCACTTCACAGCAGCTCCTCGGAAGTTTCCACCTCTTCCACACCGCCGATGGTGATGCATAGGGAAACTGCAGGATGATGTTAGTGGTTTTGTTCTCTTGCAGTTGTGTCCCTGGAGGAGGGTGAGGAGATAGGGATGGGTGGGGTGTGGGAAAGGATGACTTTTTTTCACTGATGTGTGAATTGTTTGCCGGGACTGGCAGGGTATGGAGGGAGCCCTGTGCACGTCTGGCTGTGCTTGGTGGAATGAGAGTGGGAAGTAATGCTCACAGAAAAGAAACTGGAAATACACTGAATTGAGCAGAATCTTGATCGAGGAGGAATAAACAGCTGGATTTGTGAGAGAGCATTTTGGAAGTAATGGTGTTTGCATGCAGAGCTAAATACCTGGTAATATTTTGTATCTGAAAGTGTATACAGTTGGCTTTTGAGAACAGAGAAGAAATGTAAATGAAGTCAAAGCTGGTGTTTGGGCCACAACAGCTGCAAGGGTGAGATGGGGTCCTATAGGTGGAATAAATGAAGAAGGAGTTAGCAGACCAGCCAGAAATGATTTAGGCTGCTGTCTCATCCCTTCCCCTGCAGTAAGTCGTGCAGGGACTATCACTTCCCTTATTTCCAACTGCAGAAATCTCAATAGGCAGCGAAATTTCGCTGAAGAAGTGATGACAGCTGAAGAAACAGAGTTCATAATGGAAGCAACAAAACAACCTTACCTTCAGCACATATTTGTGCTCCCATAATACACATCTGCTATTTTGCTTTAGCTACATTAGTGAAAAATAGTGTCTCAAATTTATTTTTAAGCTAGTTTCTGAAGGAAACAATAGATATGTGATTGTTGGGTCTTTTTCCTCTGCAGTTACCAGCTGGCAACTTTTGAAATAGAAAGTAAATTATGTTGCCACTAGCTTATTGTAAAAATTGACATGGAATCGAGAAGGAGAGAGACCCACATTAGCCCCTGAGGAAAAGGCAGGCTGGACTCTGACACCATATGCTTGTCCTGTGGAAGCTGTTTGCTGGGAAGTGTGTTTACCTTTAGCCTGGTTTCTTCAGGGATTTCTGCTCACCTGCAGAGTTTTGCTCCCCAGGCCTGGGGACAGAGGAGAAAGGAAGGGGGAACAGTGGTGCTGCTAATAGAGAGTGTGGGGTCAGAGGAGAAAGGATGCAAATCTGTAGGGAACCAGGTTTATGGCTTCTGCTGCTTTAGGAATGTTTTGTTTAGTTGTGCAGTAACACTACAGAGTAAGCCTGTGGCTGTCTGTTTCTCCTGTGGATTGGGGGAAACCAGAGCAGACTCCTTTAGAGAGCTCAGCACAGTGTTACAGATCCAGCTCTGAATGTGCACCAAATTTTTTTGGGTTACTGCACCATAACCAAAATGACTGAAGCAAAGGCTCTCGAGTTAGCCTTAATTTAAGCCTTAACTCCTATTTTGGCACAGAATGAATTCACTTTCTTGGCATGTGAACATCCAAATTCACAGAATCATAGAACCATACAATAGTTTTGTGCTGGAAGGGACCTTAAAGTTCATCTTGTTCTGAGACCCCTGCCATGTGCAGGGACAACTTGATCATGTTGCTCAGGGCCCCATCCAGCCTGTCTTTAAGCACTTCCAAGGATGAGGCATCCACAACTTCTCTGGGCAACCACTGCCACTGCCTCACCAAGTCACATCCAACTCAGTGGAGATAATGAACGTATTTGAGACGTGTTTGTATTGAAACACAGCTTTGTTAGGCTGGCCTGATGGCAGTGAAATTTAAAATGCTTCTCAGGCATCAGGTGTTCCTCACTTCCCATAGCTGTGCTCTGCCACGGCACTGCGAACGGCAGACACTGGTTCCTCTTTTAGCTTTTGCTCTGTAGCTGAATTGGGGCTGAACCTGCAGGATTTCGGGGTGGTGAGCACAGAGCTCCTCTTGCGCTTTGCACTGAAGCGTTTGCTGGGTGCTGCTGAGAAACCCCAGGCTCACCTTTCGTGTTCACAGGAGAAGTGTGGAATTCTGTTAGATCAGTCGCAGTGTCCAGCACGGGTCCCGCTCCCCAGCTGAGCAGTGCCCCTTTCATCACCCTTTGATGTGCCCAGCCAGAGCTGCAGCCCACAGGGCTTGGTCCTCCACAGGCAGGGAGGGAAGGTTTGACAGGAGCTAAGGCAGGAGAGAACAGTCAGATACGAGCAAAAGGAAAGAAACAGAAAAATAGCAAGTGGGGGTTTCAGTATATACTTTGTTTTCCCAGCTGTTGTGTTTGTCTGAAGGCTTTTAAAAATTCCTGGTTGTTTAAAAGCCTGGTTGGCAAGTTTTTAATCAAATCTCTACTAACTTGTCCGTTTGATCTAGTTTAACATAATTTTCTCTAATATTTATCTTCCAGCATCTCTCTCCATCTTGCTTTGAACGGCTATAAATTGAATTTTATGTAGTTCCTTCACAAGGCTATTTTACAGTCCAATATCTAAGACAAAAATTCGTCCCTTTTTGCCACCTCTATACTAAATTTGACCAAACATTTTTTCTGTTTCTCTTGTAACTCTGTCTTCATATTAAGCTATACATTTCTTGAATTCTCTCATTACTAAAAAAAACTTCCTCTGCCATGAAAAACTTCAGTTCTGCTTCCTCTTAATGATTCCTTATACGTGTACTTCATTTCCCTGAAAATGTGCATGAGTTTTAATAAAAAGAGCTATTTCTTTTCTTTTGCTAGAACTCATGGAGGAAGGTAAATGTCTCACAACAGCCCTTTCCTGGTAATTCTGGAGTGTACTTTTAACATCAGGGTGGAAGTAGATTGATAATGAATAAAAAGTCCCTCCATCCTCAGCCTGTAAATGGCGAGGAACAAAAACGTTTTCATGCCTGGTATTGACATCACTTATACAATCTAATTCTGCGGTGCTGGGACCACCACTCTGTAAATTTCAACTGTACCATTAGCAATAGCTCTTCAGTGCAGTAACTGGTACTCTCACTTATCTAATGGAGTATTTTCCCTCTGATTGACTTCGAATTTATCATAAAAATGTCAAAGCCAAATTTTGCTATAATAACCTATTATCTCTGCTGTTCTAGCTCACTACACTCACAAAAAGCAGAGAAATAATAATCTTCTGGGATAATGAAGGACAGCAGCTTAATTCACAAAGTGCTGAAAAGAATGACAGCTACCTCTTACCTGTCAAAACCATAAACTTTTAATATATTCATTTAATTAGACTACAGGTCCCTTTCACATGATATTCTTTCCTCTTCCTATAATAAAAGAATGAATCCAGCTTTTGCTAGAAAATGAGAATATTTAGTGTTTAGATGATGGACTTTCTATGAGCATGTTTTTAGACAAGTATTCCCTTTATGAGAAACTTTCAACTTTCTCTGCTTGCTCTGTATAGTGTAATCAATTGCAGCACAAGAAATAGGCTATTATACCATGACACAGAAGTGGTAAAGGCAAAAGGAAAAAGGCTTTTTAATGTGTGAATTAATTTTCGAGAATAAATGAGTGGGGGAGGAGAGGGGAAGGGAATGGTGCAAGTGCTCATCGATCCCATAGATTTTACATAGGATCAGCTAAAACTGAACTACCATATCGAGTTCCAGAATGGAGATTTATAGTTAATTATTTCTGGAAGTCTAGGCTGCTGTATAGAAAGCCATCATAGTGAACCTGAGATGAGTAATAGAATGGTAAACTTGGACTTCTACATTTTTAAATTTCTTATCTGCTTGAAAACTTTTCGGGACATTTTTTGTAAGATATGTGGGTTTGGTGCTTCTTCTTCTTGCATCCTGAGGCAGAAGGAATATAGTTCTGAGGCTGGCTCATCACCTTATGAGGCCAAAGAGTTGCTGCAGCAGCTGGTTTTGGGGTTTCTGTGCTTCTGCCACCGTCTGTGTCTGAGATAATTCCCCATCATTGGAAAACAATCACTGATGGCAAGTGCCTCCCTTCCTCGCTCAAAAGGAGGCACATGCAGAGGGTATTTTCCTTCAGTACTGCTTCATATTACCCTCTTGTGTGTCTGAAAAGTCTTGAGATTCATTCTTGGAAATGAATAGGTAAGGTGCAAACTCTCTGTCCTAAGAAATTCAATTACACTACAATTACACAGTTTTTAATTTTGCATGTGTCAGGTGACACAGACAGAAACTGACTGAAGTTCAGGGAAGAGGCTAAATTTTAATGCTGAGATTTTATGTAGCATTTCAACTTGCTCTTTAGAGGTGTAATTAAAATTTTTATTTATGGTTTTTATAATTTTTTTGGATCAAAGTTTCATAAGTGAACAGAGAATCTTCTGTATATGCCATATGACCAATCTTTATCTGAAGAGTAGGAGTTTAACCTACATAAGCTGAATGTTTTCTGCTTCTTCAGCTAACAAAAATGTACCAGGTGAAAGCAGGGGATGTTATTTAAATTCTTATTTGGAACAGTAGAAGGAGGTGAAGGTTCCTGGGGTGAGTTGGAAGCATATGAAGATTCACCCTGCAGGTGGGTGCAATCTCCAGTATATAAATGCAATACCTGAAAAATAAAGGATGGTAAAACAAATTTAAAAAAAAAAAAAAAGTTTAAGTGTAGCCCTGTTCCTCAGAAGTGTGTTCCTGGCAGATGATGCCATTCCTTCCTAGTGTGAGGAAAATTATTTACCCAGAAAATACAGAGATAAACCCTATTGTTAGCTTGAGACGTAAATGCCTCAGATCCACCTGGCTGTTTGCCACTATTCTTTTAAAATCAAGGAACACTTTACATAAGGACACACATATGATTATATCAAACCAGTAAAGTCCTCCTGGCACACATATAATGTAACCTGCTATACCCTGTCCTTCAAACCTTGCATAAAATAAGGTACACTTGTTTAATTGCAGTTTTGCTGCTCTCCACGTACCTCTATGAGCAGCAGGAGTGGTGCACTGATATCTCTACCAGCAGCATTTAATGGGGTCACAACCACACAGTGAACATTTTGAGAATGTAGGGACAAGCATGGAGTGCACAAGGGATAATTGCTGCAACGTTGTCCAGAATTTGCATTTAGAGATGAAAGTATTTACATGATCTGTGGCATTTTTTTCCTTAGGTTTCACCATGGCAATTCATTCAGTGACTTATACCTTTCAGTGTGTGTGCATACCAGAAGGGTTTCTTTCCTTTTTTTTGGTACCTGAGCATAATATCTCTCCCCAAACCTTTTTCTGAGCAGGAAATCTAAAGAAGTTGCAGGGTTACCATAGCACTTTTGAAGACTTTGACAGGGGTGACAAGCCACCAGATAGTTTTCACACTCCTTTGGCTTGTGGGTGTCTGAACAGTGTTTTAAGCACCCCAACAGAAGCTACTCCCTGACCCACGAGGCTGTCCTGAAATTTAACAGCTCAGGAATATTAGGTCTTGCTCAGAGTACTGAAAGATCTTTATACATTGATTAATTTGGGCTACCTTGCAATAGTTTGTGACTTCTGGAGAGTTTGCATTTAATTTAATCCCATGAAGCCACTGTATTGACTGGAACAAAATCTGAATGTCTGTTCAGTTGAAAATGAACAGAGGGGACTTTTCTATCTAACCAAGTATTTTCATTGTCAAAACCTATTAGAAGCAGATGATATTCCTTTTATTAAATGGGCTGCACATTATCTTAATGCAACATATATCTTAAGCAAATTGGGGCTTGCCTTTCATATGTTCTACTCCCAAAAGTGAATATTTATATCCTAAGGAGGCACAGTTAGTTTTTAATACTCATTCTTTCCTAAAGGGATTCCCAAAAAAATGGCCCAAATGTCTTAGGTAGTCATGCACAAGAATAAAGGTATGCTGAACTCCAAGAGATCTAAAAGTTATCGAGCCAGTTTCAAGGAGTAAGGTTTTCCTATATCCCCATTATTTTTACTGCATAATGCAAGTGTTGTCACTCTAATGATAGGTGGTTATAATATATCTGCAGACTGTTGGCTGAAGAAACACATTTAGGCAATTTTAGGGGAAATGATCATCAACCCAATTTTTTACTATTATAAAAACGAAACTGAAGTGAACATTCATTTTCAATATGGTAAATGTGGCTAATACTGTTCAAAGTGCTTGAAAATATATAAAGATCACATTCAATGTACTCAATGCTTAAGTGCCTAAAAGTTGAGATCTTTTATTCAATTTGGATTTGTCCAGATATATTTGATCAGGAATGGAAAGTTTGCAAAAGCTTTTGAGGTCTCCTCCTTCACTTACCTTTTTCAAAGTCTTGGCTCTCGTGCACTTTCATGGTTTTCTTTTCTTTATACAACCAAAAAGATGGGGATGGGAGCCATCCCAGAAACCTTCTCTAGCAATATAAGTGATTAGTGGAATTATTAAGGTGTTGGTCAGCAGAAGAACAGTAGACATAGGAAATGAAAAAGAAAAAATCACTAAAGCAGGGGATAGGTGTAGAAGTTTCCTTTTGGATTCCAACCAAAACATGATGATAGCTGGAGTATAACTATATATGAAGTACAGAAGGCATCCATGCATTTCTCTTCCTAGGAACAGAAATAATGTTTTTTAGTATCAGCCTTGCATTTCTCAAGGTCCAAGTGCGTGACATAGCCCAAAAATAATTTGACAGCGTGCTGGTAGCAAGGTATTTACAGCAGAATGAATCAGGGCTCGCTTTGTCTTACAAACTCCAACAAATAAATATGTTTCAGTACAAGGTCTGCTCACAGCTAAGTACAATGATGTGCTGCAGTTTGCTGTAGGTTTTCACCTGTTCACATGTTTGTAGCTTCACATACATCAAGAACAAAATGGAAATTGTATGCCTAAATTTTGCGTACAGCTTTGGAAATATCAGTTGCCTCTTAATCTTGGTTTTTCCAGAGGGGCAAGGGACTTTCATCAGCAGAAAAATGATGGTTCCTCAATTGGGTTAAAAAGACAAATCAAATTGACATCTACTTTCTTAAAAGCTTCATCAGTGTGAAATAGTTGTCCCTTAATGGACAAAACCCAGTCTCAAACAAGACAGAAGTGGGACCACCAACTTTCCTCATTAAAAAATCAAACAAATAAAGCCATAGAAAAAACCCCCAACCAACCAAATAAAAAACAGCCCTCCAGAGAGTAAATATTGCAGCTGAGCCATTATGATTTTAGAAAAACTTGGTGTTAGTGGTGTAGTAAAGGGCATCACTGCTCTGAAGTATAAAACATAAGCAGCCTTCTCAGGCTGGATCAGATGACTTCAGCCTGTTATTGCTGAATAACTGCCTGTGCAAGGTCTGCAATGCCTATCTAATATATGATCACCAAATATTGTACATCTATCTTTTTTGTGTCAGCGAGTTTCTGCAGATTGAAGAGACTGTCTTATACTTCGCTAAGCCACATACACAAATGGGAGAGAATGAAAAATTCTCCATTTCTATGCACTGAAGAGGCTGAATTAAGTCTGGGCAATGAAAAAAAGGAATTCATTAACTCATTTCATATAATTCTGGCCCTGGGTAAGTTATTAAATGGAAAATACAGCTTTAGAAAGAATGGCTTACAGGTATCTCTATATTGCAGGCCTTTATGAAGAGTGAAATGGGGAAACATTTCTCTGGGAAGCAGTGCCAGGGAGGTGTTTTGACTGCTTTCTTTTTATAGTGCTGAAATGAAGGGAGATCAGAGAAGAAATTACAGTTTCCCATGGGAAAATGGGAAATATACTTGATCAGATGTCCACAGACCAGCCGTTACACAAATGGAATATTAACCTAATTTGTGAAAATGTGTGTGACCAGCATTGGATTATTTAAAAAAAATTACCAACTTTTAGGAGAGAGGTAAAAATCCTAAAGGAGCACGTGACTGAGATAGATCCTGCAACTTATGTCAGAAAAAGGCTTCTACTCCTGCCTGTTACCTTCCATCTTCATGCATAGGAGTTTTAACAGCCTGGTTTGCTGTCGACAGTGCTCAGTCAGATTCCTGGGTTCACTGGACACCGGCAGTGCCAGGTTGATGTCCCTGCTCCTGCTACTGAGCATTCCTGAATGGTTTTGGTTCCAGCTACTGCCGCCTTGATCAACTCACAACCTCTCTATGTTTTGGCAAGAGATTCAGAACACACTGAAGCCCCCTGGGGTACGTGGAAAAGCCTTTCTACTCCTTCTCCATTCTCCTTCCTCTCTTGGGTCCCGTACTTTGCAATCTTGTGCCTATGAATACGTTTATGTATGTAAGTATTTTTCTTTCGCAGTGTGAAGAAAATACACTCTTGTGTAAGTATTTGCCAGATTGAGTCTTAAATCTGCAGCGTAGTGTTTCCCTGTGCTGTTGAATATTTATCATGCTTTACCCCAGAGATGGTTGTATTTCAGGGAAGAGCTGAGTTGATATATCAAGGCTACGAGTCTTGCCAGCACTTCACTGTGCGTGTAGTATACTGAATATAACAGGGCAGTAGCTGAACTTGCTCACTGGTGTAAGTATTGACAGAATCAACCTCTGCTTCTACAAATGTTCAAGGAAGGAAAGAGTAATATTGGTTTGTAGAAAGAGTTGCTGAAGGAAAAAAAAAAAGAATAATATTAAAATACTTGTAAAAATTACTTTCTGACTGAATGTTGCAGTGATGCCTGAGAACTTTTCGCAGCTAAAATAGTGTTTACTACCAAACTCCTTGCTCAGGAGATGTGCCAGCACTGCAAAAATAGGATTGGCACTAAACCATTTCTTCATCTGTGATGTTTATCATGGAGCAATATTCAGAGTCTTGACTGTGAGTTCATGCTGTGGAATACAATGAATGTAATATCGAGGAAGCAGGAGAGCAGATGTAGTTGGGTTCTGTAATCCAGTGTAACATCCATCACTTTGTGAAAAGAATAACTGCTGATCTTGAAAGACAGCAATATATGGAGCAGAAATGTTCCAGATTTTTTTTCTGGATTGAAAAGAAATACATAATTTCACAACCTGGGAAAAATCATGATGAAGTAGGTTATACTTTTATTTATTTTTAACAGACACAAGAGTCTGTTGCCATATGCCATAAAACCTGCCCTATGTCTTTTGAGGTATCTAATCCTACTGCAGTTGTTTCTTACTGACAAATGATATGAGATGGCATGAAAGGCTGACAAAGAAATACTGTTTAAAAAAATTACTTTTATATTCTGTACCTTTAATAGAAAATCCTCAAAGCATGAGTGTCTTTATACAAGGGTAAACCATAAACCACTGCTTTATGTTATCTGTATTGATTAAATGGGGCTGTTTTAATCATCTAAATCAGTGCAAATATTGCTCAGATGTAAAAAAAAAAAATTACTGTGAGAGGTGTAGGTCAGCACTTTTCTTCAAGAAATATGTCGGATTTTACTCGTGTTGTTTACTAGAAGAAATACAAATAGGCGTTGCTAAGAAGCAGAACCACATCACCTCGTTATATTCAGCTATGTGCATAACTCTCTGTGTCCCAAAATTTCCTGTGCAAATGAGTGGTACATTCACAGCCAGCAATCCCTTCAGATGCAAAATCATGAAAAAGTACTTCTTTTGGAAACAAACATCATGTGATTGTACAAGAATGTTATCAGTTCCATGTGTGTAGATATGCAAACAAATCATGACCTCTAGCTCAAATAAGAATTTGACATGTAATTCCCATAGTTCAATCTGGTTTGGATTTTAGTTTTGCCTTTTTAAGGCAAAAAGTTATGAGAGATATCCATAATAGTATTTATATCTCTAGCCAAAGATCTATTTTCCTCAAGGTGGAGGAAAACTGAGCACTTGGATCTCAAGATAGGTTCAAGAGCTTTGCTTGACCAGGAAGGCTTTTGGCATCCCGTTGCAGTGTTATTTTGCATTTTGTTACTTGAGTTAACATACAGTGAATTCTGCAGTCTCTTGATTCAGGGTGCCATTTCCCAGCATGAATAGATGGAACGGTGCCCCAGACCTTGCTGGTTCCCCAGGCATCTGCTGCAGGTTGCTGTCAGACCTGAGGTGAGAAACGGCTGAACTTTTGTTCTTGTTCTCCACTTGAAACCCTTTGATGGCTTTTTTTTTTTTTTTTCTTTTGAGTGTGACCAAACACTAGCGAGGAGGTTTTCTCCCTGTTGAATCTCACCTTCAGGCTGTGGGTTCTTGAACTTGTTAGAGATCAGTGACAAGCTGCCCACGATGTTAGTGGTGTGGAATCAAGTCTCAGATGGACATGGTGGAGGTATCACATGCAGGAGCAGAAGACATCACTGCACCACCTTTTTGGCTGCCCACAGTATGAAAAATATTCACTCTTCTCTCCTCCCATTGATTCCCCAAGTTCTTTATGGGCAATTCCGGATAATGAAATGCAGGTTACAGATATATATTTGAAATGTGCATGTTACTGAGTATTTATTTAAAGTTTTATACTGATTGCATAAAATCCAGGGAAGAGTCTCCAGATGCTGAATACACTGCACAAATTTAGTGAAGTACTGATGTATATTAGCATCATTGTCAATTGTTATGAGCACTAACCAATTCAATTTTTCATTGCCCATTGTGCTTGAGTACTTTGACTTAATGATCCCCATCCTGGAGAGAACTCTATTAGCGTTTGCAGATGTCTCTATAAATGTAGGGGTGAGAAAAGCTTTAGGATGTGAAATAATCAGGCTATATACTGCTAGTCTCTTGCTGTTAGTGAAGGATTTGCTTGCTGTTAGTGGAATATTTGAAATTCTCAAATTGGTTTCTCTTGAATGAATGCTGAATTTTAAACTCCTGTTTGCACTTCTTTGTCACTCAGTTAATCGGGCATGCTTGAGGGTGGCTAAATTTCATCTTCAAGAAACTTACATGTTTTAGAGATTCTAATTTACATCCCATAATTAGAGTACCACGAGAGCTCTGAAAGGGTGCTAAACTTCTTCCAGTGCTTGATCAATAATGTATTACATCTTAACTGTTGTGTAGGAAAGATTGCCCTTTGTTAGTCCACGTGGTTTATGAACAGATTGTTCCTTTTAGGATCTATACAAGTCACCAATATTTTTTTTTCCTATTTGAATACAAAAATCTGTTATACATTTTCACTGACTTCATAGCTATCTAGCTGTTCCACTGAATGGACTATATTAATGCAACTGTGATGTTCAAGGTCAAACTGCTGTAAATAGTAATTCGGCGCTGTGCAGAGTCCCAGATGATGTCTGTGTGTAATAAGGCACAAGAAAGCTCAAATGATGACATTTTGCTCAAATAATCTGCTCAATTCTATTGCTGTATCAGGGACTTTTGATGTCTCTGCAATGTCATCTGAAGTTTCCCACATTGTTTTAGAGGGGTTTTTTTGGTGCATTTCAATTATGGCTTTTATTCAGCAATACCATTTAATTCCTGACAGTTACTTCAGTTTGACAATCTCTGATTTAGCTGTTATCTATTTCGCAGCAATGTCAAGAGCAGCATGATAAAGTGGGAGACTTTGATTGAATATAAACAAAATCTGGACAGTTCAATAAAAGTTCCTTGCATGTTTAATTCCTACCTGTCAATGTATCAGCAAAAGCACATAAGAAGATTTATGATGGTCGTGGTTCACTTTCTTGAACTCACCTAAATGCAGTCCATTAATGGGTTTATGCCATATGCATATTAATTGTGCTGGATGCTATTTTCATATGGCAAGACAAATTAAAATTGGATTAAAAATATTTTTAGCCATATTTTGGCATTATAAGGAAATTTTCTCTGAATAGAGGAGCCAGATGAGCTCTCCGTGAACTGAAATATTAACTAAACCTTTCAAAACCAGGTCAGCTTGCTGAGAGATCCTCATTGTATCAGTTATTTCATGTATAATGTAAAATTTAAATCTATGGCCTCAGAGTGGTGAACCTGGTGAATCTAAATTTCCCATCTCCCCTTATACAGTTTAAATCTGCTTTTCACTAATGTAAATAAAAAGAATATCAAGTCAGTATTCCAGACAGTTACTCATGGATGGGCTTTTTTAAGCTGATGTGTACAAAATATGCAAAATGGGTACTTTAAATGCCTCCGTTTGAGAGTCCCAGATGTAGAGTTTCTTTGAAGATATAACCTGTGCTATTACCATTGTGTATTTTGTTTTGAGCTTTATTTGACACTGGTTTTGAGTTACTTCTAAACAGTGGCTGACGGTGTCTACATCATTGCATGGCTGTTGTGGCTTTATCCTTAGTGGGAGCTAGACTTGTTTTTGCTAAAGTTCTCTGTTTATTGGCAGTGAGGAATGCTGGAATCAGTCAGCAAATTCACAGCTTCTCAAGTAACAGGGACACTGCAATGACTCAGCCAGTCTGTTTAAGGCTGCTGCTTTTGGAAGGTTACAGCTGCACGGAAAGGGGTCGGGGTAAATGGCCATGTTGCCCTTTTCATTTCCCTGTGAGATGTACAGACCATGCTCTGTGTTTTACTTGTTATCTAGGCTGCATGGAGGGAGCCCCTGGTGGCCTAGTGGTTAGATCGCAGGACCTTCACCGCTGAGGCCTGGGTTCGATTCCAGCCAGGGA
>JAWMRA010000009.1:5889819-6019627 GCA_035584735.1 Pseudotriccus pelzelni | reverse complement strand
TGGTTAAATTTTATTTTTTTTTTTTTTTTTTTTTTTTTGCAAATGGCTGTGAGGTTTTTTTCCCAGGTATAAATTAAGGAGGCAAAATCTAGTGGTTCCCAACTAGGGAGCCACCATAGTGCAGTAATGTACAAGCTTATGGCTCATCTGCATACATAGAGTGTGTCCATCTCAAAATCTGAGATCTCAGGTCTGTTTTATTGCCGCTGGTGCTTTTCCCCTCTGATTTGCTTTTTTCTTCGATTCTCAAAAATGATAATGTCTTGCAGCCTTCTGTCTTCCTTGAATTAAAGTCAATAACCACTTTTTCTGACATCAAAGATCACGCTTTCGATCAGATTATTTCATTCAAGTTGGCTCCTCTGACCTCCTCAGCTTTTACCCAGAACTTATTGATCACTGTTTAATTCTGTTTTTCTTCTCTGTCTCACTAAGAGATTTCAGTGAGGTGGCACTAATTCACTGTTCCTACATAAAATATCACCCTATTTGTGGTGTTCCATGGGGTATTTGTTCAGCTAACACAGAATTTGATCCCCAAACACATTTTCTTTCATTAGGATTCTAATTGTTGTGAAATCACCTTCAGAGTTTGCTGTAGAAGACTGAGATCTCTAAATGAATCAATGCCGTATTGAAAGTCACAAATATTATGTCTTTAAGACAGAGATTAAGCAGTGAGGTTAAAATTAAGCAGCTGCCTAAAACTAAGTTCTTGCATACGTGTCTTTTTGACACTTTTGGCAGTATATTTAGTACTTGTGAAGGAATATCCAGTCTAGTGTGGTGAGTAATAATTTGAATCCTTTTACAGAGCTGAGAAGACAGGAAGGTGCTGATAAAGACTTTTCTGAATTGTCGGTAGAACAGAAAATCATGAATTTTTTAATGACAATATGAACGTGTAACACCAACTAATGATGAGTAACTAAACCAGAAGCCCCTTGTCCTTAATAAATGTTACTTTTCGTCCTAATGCATAATTCAACTAGATTAATGGAAATCCCACATCTTAATAACTTGCCAGACAGTATTTTAATATACTGCTTTTGTTGGTGAGCCATACTATTACTGAATAATTTGTAAAATAGCAGTTTGTCAGGCTGATCAAACAGGGCTAATTTTGAACACTTACGTTTTCATCTTCAGTGGTTTCTATTCCTTGATTGCAAAATCAGTCTCCATGTAAGGGAGAACTGCCTGTAGATGGCACTGTTACACTGGGATAAAAACTAATAGAAACCCTGCATCTCAGTAGCTTTACTCTATTAAACAGTGAAGAAAAGCATTAATAGCAATTCAAGATACAGCTGCTGAAACTGCTGCAGAGGTAAATATCTATAAACACATCATTAGCAGTAAAATGTAAGGCTGATTGGATTCCTGTTGTTTGTTCTTGTATGGACTTATTGAGGAATCACGCTTGCTAGGGTTTTTACACCAATTTTGTGTATGGTTTGACGACAGCCAGTTTGCCCAAATTCTGGTTTAAACAGATGGCATTCATTTGATGGCCTCATCATCATCCTCTAGGAGAGCTGCCATTGTTCCAGTTAAAAGCATGGCAGTCTGTTGGATCAGCTCTGACTCTCTCCTGGCAGCAACAGTAAAATCTTTGTGTTTTCACCTGCTTTGTGTGCATCTTGTAATCCATTTATTTACTTTTTCTAAATGTTTTGTTGTGGTGTTTCCTGGAGTATTAGTATATATTTTCAGCAATCCATTTGTATACAGGTTTCAATCCCATCAAATGCTTCAGCATCTGTATTTAAATACCTGAATTTTCATAGCTCCATGTAGACTATTCAGAAGCTGAAAGCTAGATGCATCTTTAAGATGCTTTGTTTCAAACCAGACACTTTCCTCCCATTTTCTTGAAGATATTATGTGATTTGGGAAGATATTTAGTTATTTGACAGGAAAAATAAGTGAGTTTGGAATCCAGCCCATGCACTATGTGAGTTAAAAATTCAGTCACAGAGCCTACATAGATAGTATTCAAAGCACTATCCAGGACAGAGACTTTATGAGCAATCATTATGCAGAAATATATGTGAATAAACCATCTGTTCTGCGACTTCAAGTAATGAACAAAGTGGCCAAAGAAGTCAGCACAAAGAAATTTTGTAAACCAGTGATGACCTTAAATTAATCAAATAAATTATTCACTGTGAAATGCTCACCCAGATCAGGAAGCACAGAACTGAAAATACATTTCTTGAGATCAGGTCTTAGAAAACTTCATGCAAACAGGCCACTACAGTTCTGTACCATCATGCTGTAACTTTATTTGCCATCGTAAGTGACATGTGTTTCAGTTGGAGGCCTGAGTAACAGCCGTCAAATCATGTAGTTGGGTGTGACTGTTTCGTTTACTGGGTATAAGGATGATTGTGCACAGAAAATGATAAAAATTATTAATTTTGACCCTGAATTAAAGGTTTTCTCTGTTTTTATAGCCCACAGAATTTATACACCAGTGAAACTTGTACTTCAGCTGGGAATCCCTTTTGTCTTAAGTGACCTTTTGCAAGTATCCCTGGGGTCTTCACTGCAATTTTGTTTGACCTTTTGTTAAAAACCAAGCTCTTCTACAACTGATATTTGGCAGAGTGATTACTTGAACAGAGATTCATTGGAAAAGAATTCCAAAGGCACTGACAAGAGCAGAGGCACTGGATAACCAGCTGGTAGGACACAGAACTGCTCTATGTCCTGGCTCCACATGCACACTGTATGTTATAATAGGGTTTTTCCTTAACAGACCAAAATAAGTGAGGTTAATGCTCAGGAAGAGAAAGGCAGCCACCAGCCAAGGTGGATGATTTAGAGAATCACATGGTCCCAGCTGGCCCACTGACCCTGCACTAAGAAACTTAGCAAGTATACATGGAACAAGGGTGTCTTCCTCTGGGACCACGTGGATGGGATGCTCTGGTGGAGAAAATGGCAGTTGATTCAAGAGATCAGCACAGAGATAAAAGGAGAGGAAGAGATCCATCTTCTGTTCCCTTGCTCACTTGCTGGCTGATATCACCTAGCGTATGGAGGGGAATCACATGTACATATGCATTTGGGAGAACAAAATGTGGAGAGGAAACTCTAAACTGGTTCACAGCTGGTGAGACTTAATTTGGAGACTGGTATTTTACACTTCTTTTTTTTTTTTTTTTTTTAAGCTTTAGAGTGAATTTCCTTCTACTGGTAAAGACAAAAATGCCTTTGAGATTTCTGGCCAAGCTTTTACTTTTGTGTCTACAACTCACATACCTGACACAATCACACTGCTGTTTTGACCCTATGCATTTCCTTACAACATGCACCAAACATTCCTCCAGCTCTCCAGATTCCTGACCAATTCTCCTACGATGGTGTCAAGTTTAACATTTTTATATCTCCAGTACACAAATGCCTTTGCATGAATGGCAGCATGAAACGAATTAGTTCCTTCCTGAATGCTTTCTTGTGTTTGTGAAATATGATGGAATATCATTGGAAACATGGGATAATTGGAATTGAGCCCCCAACATCAGCTCAGAAATGGTGTTCAGAGCCTCAGCCTTTTTGATTGAGCACCTATTTTATACTACTTGAATACCATTAATACCAGTGATGTACAAAGATATGAAGGAAATGAGAAGCTAACTGGTCATAAGATTAGATGTGTATATAATATGTCTCAAGGCTGATTTAAATAAGAGAAAGTCTTTCCTTTGTGTTCAGTAGGTTTTAACTCAGGAAATGACTGTGAAACCAGGTAAAGATGAGAAATCCATAACTAACATCCTCTTCATCCTTTGTCTGAATTTTGAAATTAGTCTCCTTATTTTCTTTCTAGAATAATTAATTTATCTCTTGGAGCTGAGCCACTAATTCAGAGAACAAGTGATGAATTTTGCTTTCTATTTATGGATGGTCCTTTGAGATGAGATAATGCTTTCACACAGCTTATCAGTTGTTTTTTGAGTGTTGTTTTATTTTCTTTTCCATTTATTTCACTCTTTTCCTGGTGAATGGCTTGTTGTGATTATTTGGTAGTCAATATTTAACATGCAAGTCTTGTGGGTTCATTGTGATAAGTAACACAATGCTGCAACTGTCTCCGTGTTGAATAAACATAGCTCAAGAGAAGAGTCTGATGCTGTCCCCTGCACTGTGAAAGTCTCAAGGAGAAAAGCAACTTAGAAAAGAGAACGGGACAGTTAGAAAATGTTAAAAAGCTATTGTCTTGTCTTCACCAGACAGGCCTTGCTTAAAGCATAATTCCTTGGAAACTTCCTGCTGTAAGGTTTATCGAGAGGGTGCAGAGCTCATCTGTAATATTTGCTGTCGTTTCCATGCAACAATTGCTTTTGGAGTGAGACCCTCATGAAGGTACAGCAGTCAGGGAAAGACCTGGAACATTTCAGGCATGAGCTTTTTGGAACAGTGCACCCACAACCCTATCCTGAAGCTCCATATACGTGTATGGAGTGTGTCCAGCCACCCCTGAAGAAAAAACTGAAGCTCAGAATGGATGCTGTATTGTGATGGTCTCAGCTGTGTGATCTGGTCTTATCCGGATCCTTTAAACAAAGAGTGAGAAAGGAATAAATTTGCATATGTATGACAATATCACTGACACTTAACAAAATTAATAGAAGTCACGTTCCTTCATGATTCTGGAAAATCATACCTTTCCCCTTTGAATGAATACTGTTGCAATGAGCATTATGCCAAATGGCAGCCGTTGGAGCATTTTATGCTTTGTGAAGCTGGGACGGCTCGAATATTGTTATCATCATTTCAATGAGAACAATACTGCAGCATAAAAATTAAACACAATGTGATTCCTTATTTGCTAGAAATGATTGAAAGATCCCTCTTCTGAAAGCATAAGTGTATTTCCTTCTCCATTCTCATCCTCCCCAGAAATTAAGAAATGGTCTCTGAATCACTGAGAGTATTTTCAGCAGTGGGCTAATTTGTAGATGTTGAGTTCATAAAGACTCCCCACCAAACCACAGAAACCATTTCAGAACACAGGGTGGCTTGAAAGTAGCAAAATAATGTGATAAAAATAGGAATACTAGGACACAGTTTTATTGTGTGTCCTTTGTAAAAAGTTGAAGAATACCTAATACCTGCTTGCAATCACAGCAAGTCTTCAAGTGTATTTTAAGGAGAGTGGATGTTAGGGCATCCAGATTTGATTGCAGCCTTGTTTAAGAAAAAGCCATAGTTTAATTGCAGTGTCATTGTCAGATGGTGGGGAAACTTCCACTGTGGTAAAAGTGGTATGTTTGTAACTACAGATTATCCCCCTGCCCCTTTCAGGAATGTTAAGTGTGTAATACAGGGAAAGTAGGTGAGGAAATATCTCCAGTGAATCATCTACTCATTTCCAATCCTCCTGAATTACCTTTTTTTTTTTCAAACGCAGCAGCACCCTACAGGGACAGACTTCTTTATATGAATGCTAAATAGAACCAAGAAAAACAAAGTAATATTTTAAGACAGACTTTCATGCTACCCAAAAATTGATACGATTTTTGGTACTGGAATAGAGGAATTATGAAAAAAAAAACAACAATCTTGGTTAATGTGCTTAGTTAAATGGGGCAAAAATATGTTTCTTTTAAGGCAGCTCTTTGTGTTTACATGGTACTTAAAAGTACAGTGGCAAATGTGATAATAATAAAAATGTGTAGAAGACTCCACTTTATTGTGTGATACAATTGACTGAATACTCATTATATTCAAACACATCCTTCTGCCCCGATGTTAAGCATTAGCATTGCTGGAGCAGCATTATTTTTCTTTAAAAAAAGACATGATTTTTCTCAGACTACCATAAAATCCCTTATTCCATAAACCTTTAAATACTAGTCATGTTCATATGACTCACTGCTCTCTGATTTGGATAGCATCTTCTTCCCTTTGTCTATTCAGATTATAATGTCTCTGAGGGCTTATTTTTTGTCTTCTGTGTGAAAACGAAACCCCAAAGCATTCCCTTCCCTCATTTATCACAATACAGAAATACAAATTATAATGGTACTCCTCTTTAGAAGACACACAGACAAACAACTCTGTGCCAAAATTTCTCTTCCTACTTGCTCTCAGAGGCTTAGGACACAAAGACTGCCCTCCTGAAAATTTGAGGTTAAGTCTGAGATCCAAGGCATTTGTGCCTCTAATTTACTATGTGTATGAACATACCTACAAATGTGTATTTATATCTGTATATGTGTATAATTTTAGAAATTATGTGGGAATTACATCTGTGGGAATCAGGACATCTGAACAGTGTATGGGATTAACACTTCTCAGGTGACCTTGGCTTAATTCATATTTCAGCTTTTGAATGCTTAATTCCACAGCTTTGTCTGACCTTTTCTGTCGCAAACTTAGATGACTATTTAGGAAAGACTATGCCTAATTTCATTTTAGATGTAGCTTTTTGGCTTTTCTTTCCAAAAGGAGAGGAGTAGGGAGTTTGAAGGCAGTTAGCGTTGGTTATGGTCTCCAAAGGAAATCCCTGTATGTGTCAGATTAATTTTAGCAAATTATGTTAAGTCATTTATTTTAGGGCTGAATCTCATCTCTTTGCTTTCTTCCTGTCCTTTTGAACACACTGAGTTTCTTTTGAATATTTGACTTTTTGATCAAGTTTAGTTCTGTGTAAGTTATTAATTTTCCCTAAACCTTTCAGAAGTTATGTGCCTGTCCAAACCCACACTTTTATTGACAACTAATGGAATTTTCAGGGTAGGATTGCAGTCATTTGGGATCTACAGATCAAAAGGGCCATAGATGGCTTTGTTGCAGTGTGCATGGTAGTCTTGATGTGAAACACCTGATGTTCCTGCTGCTTCTCTGACCTCCATTTCTGCCTGGTAATATACCACAAGGCCTTCTCAGGTAAAAAATGGGAATTAGCTGTTTGTATGGACATGTGGATTTCAATAACACTACTGGATTTGTTTTATTAGCTACAGCGTGGACTAAAGCATTTGAAGAGCACCAACACATTGAGTCACTTGGGGAGTGTGCACAAAGAGATTTGGGCAACTCTGAAATTGTTTCTGTGGGTTTGAGTCTTCCTGGACAAAAACAGTGTATATTTTAAGAAGTACTTTCAAGTAATTAGAAGAGCCCCTACATGAAAAGGGTGTTTTGTCTCAAAGTGTTAAATATTCTCCCACAAAGTGTTTAATTTTCTCTCAGTAATCTGGGAGAATATGTGATTGAGGGCAGAGCCCACTTTGTGTGAGACTGTTGAGGATTCAGAATCACTTCTCACATGCTCCAGCCTTTTTCATTCTGAACAAGTTGTGTGAATATTTATTATGCTGTGGACTCAAGGTCATAAACGGTATGCAACAAATAATTCATGCAACAAACTTAGACTCTTTTTTGCTTCTTGAATCTCTGCGAAGGGGTGACCATTTACTGATGTAGAAATTCACTGAATCTTTTAAACATTTTTTTGGTTGCTGTTAATATTGGTAGCACGGTATATCTCATAGGGCAAGGTGGACAAATTATCATTCTGATGCTAATGCTCCATAAGTTATGTCATTGAGTTTGACACAGTGACAGAATCATTAACAGCAGTCAACTTGATTTCAGCAGTTTACTGAAAGTAGTTTTTGTGGTTTTGTCATGTGTGACATTTGAATAATATACAGAATCACTTGGCATGCTTAAAAATAATAATATTGCAATACATTTTTGTAATAGCTGTTGCTAAAATACATGTATTGGCAACTTTTGCTGGTACCTATTCTATTCTCATCTCCCTGAAATAAAGTGTTTTATTTATTTGCAACACCTGGAGAGCTATGAGAAGGATATTGTAAAAGCCCATCTGGGCAAGTGAGCAGTAGTAAAATAAATTATAGTGCTCAAAGGCCATATGCATGAAGTAAAAGTGGAGGAGCTTTTGGGTATCTGGCCATATATTTTCTAAAGATGCCTGCCTTGAAACAATAATGTTGCTAGGTTGGTTATAAATGATATGTGGTTCAGAAATGTAGTTCCTGAATCTTTTCTTTTTTTGTTTCACTCAAATGTGTTTGTTTTTTTTTTTCCTGCTGGTGCTGGCTGCCAATAAGAGATAAGCACTGATTCTTAAATTTTTATCAATGACTTTGACTATCATCGGTAAAAATCTACCCACCCTGTAAACAGTCATGTACCATTTCTTCAGTCTCTCATGCTGTAAGGTCAGATCCACACTGGTGTGGTGAATGGCAGCTGCCTTCCAAGGGTTTTGGTGCCAGTAGTGAATTCTTCTGCCTCTCTTCCTTGGCTCCTCATTTCTTGGGGTCTTCTCATCCCCTGCTTGTCTGTCAGCAGAACTAATTGTGGTCTTTGGTGCTCAACTCAATGATAACATGTTTTTTTCCTGAGAATTCTGGTCTGAATTCAAATTGGCTAGTTGGGTTTTATCCTCTAAATCCACACAGTTCCATCAAACCATTTTTTTTGTTACATTTTTGCTTGGATTTTAGGATTTTTCCTGGGATTTGAGGGTGCTCTCTGGGTAATACTGGCAAATCTTTCTTATAAAGTGTTTGGGTTTTTTTCAATGCATTTCCACTCCTGTCTTTTCCTGTTTTCCAGCTGGCAAACTTTCTAAATCCTGAGTGAATACTGAAGGCAGGCATGATGATCGTGTTTACGTGATTTTTCAAACATGGAACAATCTCAGAAATTACACTGTCAAGCTCTCTGCTCCTGTGTAGAAAATGTTGCACTTCAACAATGGTCTATGAGGAGAAATCTGTATAAAAAATGGAGGGTACTTCAAAGTAGTCAAAGCTTTATCAATACTGGAGTCCAAATAGCAACATTGGTAATTATCCCATATACCCAGCACAGCACCTAAAAGTACGGTAACCTAGGGAATTATAAACTCTAGAAGAATGAAACAGGCAAAGAAACCTAATGAAGGAAAGAGAAAATTCTTTAAATGCAAAGAAAAAAAAATCCTGTCTGAACACTGAGATACTCTTAACTTTCTGCTTTTAACTACAGCTGTATCTTTCTGCTACGCAGAACAGAGGGTAACTTTTTTTTTTCTTTGAATGGAAAAATACTTTAAAAAGATCTCCCACATGAGCTTTTTAATTTTATAATCTGCCTAGGAATATCTTTTTCCTCCTGTAGTTTTTCAGCTGATTAGAAGCTAAACCATGTGTTCTTACCAGCTTCCAGGATTCGTATTAATGGAATCAGCAGCAGATCCTGTTGTTGTTGCAATGAAGGACCATGGATGTGCAGAAATATTTTTGGGGTCATTTAACTGCTTTGAGAGTCAGATGTATAAAAATTGCAGTCAAGGTCAAGCACCACAAAACTACCACAGCCTATAAAACTCCACATGAACACCGAGTGTCTCTAACTACATTATGTCGCAAATTTCTGTGCCAAGAGAAACGTTGTCTTCTGTCCCCCGGACGGTTTCGTCTCCAGTGCTCCATTTTTGTCATTGCTCAGCCAGATGCTGAATCTGCTGCTTTGAGTATGTTTAAATAAGAATGTGCCTACACTTCTACATTCAGAATATTTCGGTCTTCCCGAAGAGACAGTAAGTTCATTTTTCCTTCCTGTGCTTTTCTGCTGTTGTTGCCCCATTCTTCGGTGTACATTATTATGTCAAGGTTGTTGTGTTTCTTTCAGTTTCCTCAGCACCTGCATCTTAAAAAATAATGGTGTTAGAATCAGATGCAGCCTGGTTTCTTATAGTCCATGTTTTGGAGGTCTTGAGATCCAAATGTCTGCTGAAGGCAGTGTGGTGGTCTCAGGAGCTGCATTCCTGATGTGAGTGTCCTAAACTAAGGACTTTTTATATTACCTGGACAGTAACTCTTCCTTTTGTTCTACTTTGTATATTGCTCAGGGACCCATCTGTATGACTTTTACTCGAATATACCCAAAATCTTAGGCAATTGTTGACCATTCAAACAGTTCATCACTAAACAGAGCAGATAAAGGATTTGTGAAATGTGTCACTTGCAAGAGTCTACTTTAAAACTTGCTGAATTTAACAAAGGATTTAGATAGTAATTTTGGTTAGTTTGGGGCCTTCTAATTTTACATCACTAATTGCTTGGTTAGGTTTCTAGAACTTTGCTGGAAAATAAAAGTAGGTTTTTACAATCTCTGTATTTGATGCCATTAAAGAGGTAAGGTTCTGTGGTTCCCGTGCTATGCTGACTGCATAAATCTTCACTCAGCAGAATGGCACAGATTTCTTTACTTTTTTGCTTCCCTTTCCTGATTGAGTGAGATCTACAGTCTCTACATTTCTAGGTGTGTCAAGACCAGCAGTATGTCATGGCTATATCGCTAAGAGCTTTCAGAGTGTAATCACCTTGCCTTGGCTTGGCACTCTTAGCCATAGCAGTGCTGATTTCAGTGCAAGCCAGCAATCTAAATATTTGCTCTGCTTTTCAGAAGGGTTTTGCAGTCCAGACTGAAATGTGGTTTTTTTTTTTTTTTTTCCTGCAGCTATACTGCTCTCAGCTACTTTAGCTGAAGGCTGAGACAGGTATGTCTAGCCATGCTTTAGTCTCAGTAGAGACTGCAGTGTAAGCAAGACAGAGTTTCAGCTTAGAAAATGATGATCAGAATTTGCAGTTATGTCCTTTGGCCACCTTCAGGATTAAGTGCAAAACCAGTTATTTCTTTAGTTCGCTGAAGTCCAGATACAGCAACCTCTAAACACCTGAGTTACTTAGAAGAAGATATTACTGAAAAATTCTCGGTGTCAGTTGAAAGCCTTTTCCACTCGTTTACTTATACTGCTTTTGAAAGGTCTTTTTGGTAGACCTAGAACAACAATAAAAAACAAGATGACATTTATCATCTTAGTTTTAACTTGAGTACAACTTGAGCCTAGTCGTTTCTTTACTGCAGTCTCTTGGAACTCCTACCTTGCTCTGTTGCTTTCTGCAAAACCAGGGAAAGTGTCTGTGTGAGTGCCCAGCCCCAGAGCAGTCACCAGCACCGACAAAGTGTTTGCCAGCAACAAATCAGGGAACTGAGTAGATATGGTGTCACATTTGCAAAGTATTTGCCAAATAGAGAAGGGGGAGAGGCAGGAATGGTAAAAAAAATACAAATCTTCACTCTTTTTGTTAGCTTCTGGGTATGTCTGAAGTAATCAGAAGGAAATGAATTTTCGAGTTGACAGTTTTCCCTTTAAAATGCCCTGTGCATTAATGCTGAATGTGAATAGCATTATCTTTCTTTCTTTCTTTTTTTTAAGAGAAATATCTATTAATAGATCTCTGTAACAACAATTGCTTACCGGTTTATGCTTATGGCTTATCACAAAACTATCCAGTAGGACTTGTGGTAAAAACTGTGAAGTTTATATAATTGCAACCACAGGCAAGGCTTTGCTTCAGGGTCTGCTACACAATCAAACTCTGCAAGAGCAAAAAATAATTATGTAATTCCAATGACTTGTTCTAAGGGGTTGGGTGAGCTTATTTGACCCAACAAGACACTCACTTTGGCAATCAGAACAGCTTTGAATTAGAGCTCCTTCTGATTAATGCAGAGTTCTCACTGGTCTATATTGTAATTATCTTTTGATCTTAGTCATGTATTTTCAGTGGGATGTGATAATTACATTAAAATTAAATATTTTATCTCTTTTTTTCCATGTGTTATCTGCAGTTATATTTGTGCAAGTGTTCCAATGTAATATCATGGAAAATTACCACAGTGACAGAACAGCAAACATCCCGTATTATTACCTTGTGCCATGGGATTTCAAGTAAACTAGAACTCTTTACAGTTTAGGAGAGCTGCCAGTCCCCCTGAAATTACCATTTTAATTGAATTGATCATAAACACTTTGCTCTGCCTGTAATACCAGACTGAGAAGATTAAATCTATTTAGCCATAGTTTGGGGAAAGGGTGACCTTTCATCCAGTTTTGTTACAACTGAAAGGTTACTAATTTTTCTGACTGGAGCTTGATGCAAGGAAATGTGACGTGAAATTGTATATTAGAAATTATTCTTTTGTTTAAACTTGTAAAGGTAGTAAAACCCCCCCACATTTATTTATTTTTCTCACTTTTATAATTTTTATATTAATCTGAAATGATAATTTATTTTAAATGTAACACTTCAGAATTTTTTATTACGAGTATTGAGGAAAACACAAATGGCCGATACACATGCACACAAAACCAGCTTCCTTCCAAAGGAATAAAGAGCCATGTCTTAAAATAGCAAGTGTCTTCTGGCCTCAAAATTTCCAGAGCCAGTTTTTTTTCCTCTGAATTCTTTTGTCTTAAAATTGCCAGCAGCCAAAACATTATGTAAGACGTTTCTGTCCTGCCGGCGTGCCCGTCTCCTTTTGCTGTGCTCTTTGCTGCCTGTGGTCCTCGTCAGCCCAAGCACATTGGAGAGCCCGAGCTGTTCCCTTCAACCCAATTAACCCCAGACCATTACAGCCACGTTTGGTGTCATACTTGCAACTTTTTATTCTTTTGTTATTTAAATAAGCATCTTGATTTCAGCGTTTTCCTCATGTTGGTTCTCTCAGATAGTGGTCATTATAACAACTTGCTTCCAAATCTCTTCCCTTTTGAGCTTGACCTATTGCAGAAAGGTAAAGAAATTCTGTGCTTTTTACCTGCCGTTTTAATAAGTTTAATTTAACAGTCTTTTGCTTGGATGGAAAGACAGTCAATAGTTAAAATGCAGAATGTGATTCTGACATCTCTTTTCAGCATCCTTCTAAGTACAAACATACTAGAGGCTTAAGCAATTGTAAACAGAAAAAAAAAAAAGCTTCGCTACCTCAAAAGCTTTCTTAGAGTGGTTGCTTTCACAGGTATGCCTGCAAACAGAAGATGCAGTGATCTGACAATTCCAGACTAGTTTTCTCTTTGCTCCTTTACGTGGTAATCCTGTACTGTGTGACTACTTTTTTTTTTTCATTTAAAAACATTTATGATGGAAAATACAGCTCTTCAAAGATTTCTAGTATTGACAGAGGTGTTTAAGAGGAGCAAAGCATCCTCAGAAGTATCTGAGTTCTTCCAATTCGAGTACTGTGCCCCTTTTCTTTTTAAATTTTCTTTCTAAATTTTCTTTCTTATGAAACATAATGCAAGTCAGCAATTCTTCACTGACATTGAAGCTTAGACTATAACTTGGGCATCATAATTGAGATTATTCATGTGCTGCAGCGAGCTCTCAGACTGGAGATCAGACAAAGACTAAATACAACCCTCTTTTCTCAACAAAACATAGTGTAGAGATCTAAGGAAGAATGGAGAGTATTAGGCATGTCAATCCCATCACTCTCCAAATATTTCTTCTGCTCTGAAGAGTTCTGAAACCAGCAAGAGGTTTCAGAACTGTGTGGTGACTTTATAGATGCACATGAGGGAAACTTTTCTTCTGGGAAACAATCCTTCTGGCTACAAAGCTGTCAAAATGGATTTCCATCAAGGCATCAAGCCTGTGCGGGGCTAAGAGTTGGACTCGATGATCCTTGTGGGTCCCTTCCAACTCAGCTTATTCTGTGATTCTGTGAAGTAATTAAATATTATGCCTCAAATGAGCAGATTGTAGCAGAGAGGGTTAAGTGTGTCTTCCAAAAAGTTATAAAATATCTGGAAAAATTTATTGGATGAGTTCCATCTGATTGCTAATTGCATTCACTGTTAAAGCATCATTTTCTTTCCTTTCTCCTTTGCTCTATGCTTCGAGGTAAAAGATGGAACATGGAACTATGACAAATCCTCTTCTGGGATCTACGCAGTGGGGTCTGTCTTTGATCTTCCTTTTCTCCTGCCCTTGGAGACCAAAGGCATTCTTGCACATGGCAAATGCACATGGCAAAAGCACAGAATTGTGAGGCTCAGAAGCACTGTGCTGATCAGAGAGAATTTCCCTGAAAGGTCTGTGTTCTGCATTATTGAAACATTAAAAAGTGGAGTTCAGGCTGTTTAGGGCTTGTAGCAGGTGTAGCTCTGTGTCTTGTCCTGGAGGCTGAGTTTGGCACTGGTTGAAAGGTCAGATGGCCTCGAGTTTGGAAGTGACCTGCGCTGTTGAGTCATATGAGACACATAGGGGGTTTTCCCCATTTTTTTGGTGTTTACTGCCATGAACTGATGTCTAGTGTGAGAGTTCCCAGGAATTTTTGAAAGCTGTGCTTTCCTGATATCTGTTCACAACCTCTGCTAGGGGATTAAGGCTATAGTGGGCATATATTTCAAATAGATTTCTGTTAGAGAAGCCAATCCCGTCAGTCAAGAAGTTGATACTGGACACTGAGGACCCAGCTTACAGATATGGGGTCTTCCTAGAGCAAAGTCTGTATCAGGCTGTGCTGGGTCAACAGCACAAAAAAGCAGTAGTGAGCTGTGTGCAGTAGAGATAAAATGAAAATAGGGCTCTCCTGCAGTACCATTAACTTACTGAAACTGCTGTATGCTAGGTTCCTTGGCGCTGCTAAATTTATCATATTTTGTGCAAGGTGTGTTAACACTCTTTGAGAGCTGTCGTGGAAGAGCCCAGAGGGATGGATGGTGGTGGGTGAAATGCAGAAATAGGAGAGGGAAATGCGGGAGGTAACTAGAGATGGACATCTTCTGTTCATGGTCATGGACAATACAGGTTTTCTTCCCCTACAAAGTGACCTGGAGATGTACTAATTTTTTATCTTGGAGACTTCTTGTGTAATTGAGTGAACAAGGGTATATTTGGGAAAGACAGGGCTTTGCTTTCAGCTGCAAACTTGCCCTGTGGGATTTTCTTCACTTCCCTGACACAGTGTTCTTCCATAACTATTTTTATTATTATTATTTTTAACTAGGGTAGAGGAAGGAAAAGAAGACCTGAGGATTTTTATTAGACTTTATGAAATGTATTTTACCTAAGCAATGAGATGTTGTATTCACTGAAACTTGTGGATGCTATCGTGATGAAAAGAAAACCCATTTGTAGTAGCCAAAAAATAAATGGTAATTTAACTCTTTTGTTTGATTCTAAAAAGGCCCAATAATTGAATAGGCTTTGTTCAACAGAAAGCAGCTACAGATACCTCTTGTGATTGATTTCTTTTTCGTTTTCCGTCTTTTTCACTCCACAAATTTCTTATTTTTTCCCCTTTCTGTTACCTTCCTTTGAGGCTTGGAGTGGTAATGTTTTTCCAAGAGGAATGGCCCTTATAACCATGAATATCACCTTTTGATACAGTTCAGATGGGCTCCTCAAATGTAAAAGCTTTTTCTTTTGAGAGAGTGGAAAAAGTTGTTTAAAATAGCCTATATTTTGTCTAAAAAAAGGGCATGCACACATGAGCTAACTTGCCTTTCCTTTCAAAAACCCAATTCATATTAATACATTAAGAAACTTCTTAGGCCAAAGCGTCGCAGGGATACATTTGCTTTTCAAGGCACGTGTTGCTCCCTGATCCAATTATTACTGAAAGTTTCAGAGGCAAAACTAATTAGCAGTTTGCCACAGTACTCCCGACTCCTGGAGTTGTAGTAATGACTTGATTTTTGTAGAACTGAGCTTATTACATGCAATAGACAAGTCTGGACAAAACAACTTACTTGGTGCAAGTCCTGAACACTTATTACCATTATCAGCATCCTCTCTGCAACTGCAGAGCTGACAGATTTTAGGTCTTAAGAACAGGATGTAGAATTTAGTTTATACCTTATTGTGTGGAAAAAGGTCTCACATTTTTCCCCCGTCTTCAGCAATTATCGTACTACCAAAAAGGATGATGGACATATTTCAGGTTAGAGAAAAATTAGTAATGACAAGTCCACGCTTGAAGGACAGGTACTGTTAAAATTTAATTTTCAATCTGTCAGCTTGGTTCTGCAGAGGAGTGTTTAGCTCTTAATATGTTAAGAGAAATACCATTAGGATTTTTTTCTCTGTAGTTTCACAATAGTCTCGTGTATGGGTTTGGTAGTGCTCTCTCTAGCAAAATAATGGAGATTTTCCTCCCTTCCAGTTTATATCAGTATCTGATATTTTTTTCCCCCAGGTAAAAAAAAAAAAAAGTATAATTTGCCCAGTACTTTTATTTTACAGAACTTTTTGCTGCCCCTGCAGCAAAGCCAAAAGTTCCACAACTGTGGAATTCATCCCTCTTCTAACTCTCTTCACCTTTGGAGAGGTTTTCACTGTTCAAAATATCACGTTTTACCTGAGACATGAGGGCTTTTGGGCGTGTGAGCCATCAGTTACTACTTGCCTTGTGCTGCGTATTGCAACACCCTGGAAGTACTGGAGACAGACTCTTTATCTGAGGTGTAGCAGTGATCAAACCTCTGAGCAGAAACCATAAGGGCAGTATGAAATTAAGAGCAGAAGACCAACAAGTCTCAAGGAAGAAGCAAATATTCTCCATCCACCTCCCCTCACTGAGGGTTCCCTGTTCAAATTCTTCCAACCACTCAGCTTTCTAGGCAACCATCTAACTAATATCATCAAACACCTTTGGGAATTGAGTACCTTTGATGTTCAGATGGGAATGGAATCCTTTGTGGAAGCGATACATAGAGAATAATTTGTACAAGGCGTTTTACTTTCCTGGTTTTGTGACTTTGACCTTGTTTTTCTAGGTAGTCAGTCACAATTAAGAGTCTCCTTTTTCCAAACTGTAAGTGATTATTTGCAAAATACTGAAGCTGCGTAAATTGTGGGTAGATATCTTCAGAAGGAAAGAAAAGACAAAAGTGTTACAGGATAAGTATGATTTTGCTGCGAAGGTAAGAGCTGTTTCACACACATCTATTAGCAACTTATAGTAGAAGGGATCATTTGAAAAAAAAGGAATTCCTCAGAAAACCTTGGGGGAAAATACTTTAATTAGTCATCTTAATATTAAATATAGGCTGTTTCAGACATTTTACACCAGGTATGCATTGTACTGAGTATTACAAAATTGATTCACATTTGCTGAGGTTCTAACTCAATTTTCTGAATGGACATGATGCTTAAAAATGCCTCTTTCCAAAGAATATTCACTTAGGCTTCTCTGAGGAGTCTCTGTTCTGCTTTTGGCCATGCTGAGCTCTGAAACTCTGATCCACAGGAGGAACTGGACATTTATTTCAAAGAATTGCTCTTTAGTCTTTGGGACCATAAGATATGTGCTGCATAAAAGTATTGCAAAATGTTTGTAGCCCCACGAAACATCCAGACACATTCAGTACATGCAAATAAATGAAAAAGAAATGCAAGAAAATAAAAATAATAAGCACTTTAACTTTGGCTAAATCTTTAGAGCCTAGATATAGCATGTTGTTAAGTGCTTATGTGAAGTGTTATTTTTTAAGGCTCTGTACAGTAACCCAGAACTACAGTATGTTATTTTTTCAGTGGCTCAGTGAGAAATAACAATACACTTTAGAAGTATGATGAGAGCTGTGCATTATTCCTTCTTTCATTGTATTAATTATATTCCTCAAAAGTGGTTATCAGTGAGTCCAATGCCTGACACGATTAACAGAATGAATTTAGAATAGCAAATGGATCTGTGGTTTACAAATTGAATCAATATAGGTATATCCTAAGAAAACCCAATCTGTTATGCCTCAGCTAATGCAAACTGTTGTGTAATTTGTGTTCATCACTTACTTGGAACACAGCATTTCATTTTCACATCACTTTGGTGGTGCACAGCTGTGTTTTGGCTAAAGCAGGACAAGAAATGGTTGAGTTGTGTAGGTGTGGAATTACAATTTTCTCCATGGTAATACTTTGAACTTTTACTGTCCTAGGAGTTTTCTTGGTGCTAAACATAGTGACACTCACATATGATTTAGTCACTTAGAGATAATCCTCTGGTGCCTTTGTTTTATGCTGCACTGTGTCTCGTAAGATCTGATGATGATCCAGGAGGGGAGAGGTCTGCTTGCAGATATCACGATTTCTGGCTATGTGCAGATGTCTCAGATTCTCCACAGCTCCTAAAATCACACTGGATCACTATTTTCAGACAATTTGAGTCCTGTCCTAGAAGCATGCACACACAAACACACACACACACACACACATGCACGTAGATGATTGCTCTCACACCCAGGAGGTTGAGACCATACAGTTAATTTTGAAAAGTGCAGATTCAAATATTTCATTATGATTTACTCTTTAATGCCTGGAAGTAATTAACTATTTTTATTAGAATTATTAATTATTAGAAATCGCCATTACTGCATACAAGATGTAACATTATTTTCTAGTTTATTAACCCTGGTGTGCTGCTCTTGTGCACATGAGCTTTGCACAATGGCAGCTCCTGGGGAAGGATAAATGAAACCTTATAATCTCTTTCTGCTGTTACCTTAACAAGCCTGTCAGAAGCTCTTTGCAGAGTAAAATCTACTAGTACATGTCCTGACACCTTTTAGGGATTCTTATTTCAGCATCCTGTCCTGGGCATATGAACCTAATTTTCCAGTTCAACTACCTTAAGCTAAATTTTTTGAAGATGATGATAAAATATAGAGAAGGGATATCCTCAAACTCAGTTAGGAGATTAGCTATCTTTCATGTTTTGTTTCTCTGACACTGCTGTAATTCTCTAGGATTCTTTGGGTCCTGGCCTGTCAGAGTATTGCTGCTTTAATAGGCTTGAACTAAAAGCCTTTCCAGCACCCAACTGCAGTGTCCCCAATACTAATTTTGGTCTTTACAGTAGTAACCAGTCTTCCATTTTCTCATCCTCCTGTGACATTTTTCACTCATTTTCTCACTGAATTTGTAACTCCAGTAGTGGCAATATTCCTAACAATTATGATTCTAAAAAACCCCCAAAATATATAGACCCATTTATCTTTGACCTGTGATATCTGATTCTTGCAGAATCATTTGTATTTTCTGTCTCTCCTCTCTTCTGAGGGGTGTAGAGGTGGATTATGAGCTGTGTGAGATGTGTTCTGACAAGTGCTGCCATCTTACAGAGTAGTGTTTTGGACAGAAGTCTTTGCAAATTGGTTATTTAATCTTAAAGCAGATATTAATGCATATTTTATATGCACTTAGTGCTTGTAAGGCATCCCTGTAAACAGCTATGGTAGTACCTAATTTACAGTGGGAAAGGACTCTGTTGCAGCTCCTCTGTCCTAGAGACAGTGACTGATAAAAACCATCAGCTTCCACTGACATGTCTCCAGTGATGCTAAACCTTAGTGTTTGCTTTTCCACACCTCATGCTTTTATGCTTGACAGGAATTTACATTAGCCATGCATGCGTTCCTCATTTTTTCTCCTCTTTCGTGGGAATGTTGTTCTATATTTTTCAGGGAGAACTTGACCACTGAACTTCTCAGTTTTGAAATAAAAAATAGATCACTAGGATGATCAGATGTATCCAACATAAGACTTTTTTGAAAAATGTGTGAAGGCTGACATGAACAAAACATAATGATAAACTTTCTTTATTATAATTTGAAATCACTAGGTCGTGTCTATCTAATCATTTTTCCGAGTAGTGCCAGAGTCACAGCAAATCATCAAAGCTGTGGAGAGCAGATAGCGGTAGCAGTAAGTCTTGCTTACATTTTGGAAGCAGGCGTTCCACACACTGAGTTGTATCTAACCCCCTCCAGCACGTGTCAAAAGTAATATTCATCACTCTTCCATAAAAGGCCTAAAGTGACTTAATCAGCCGAAGTTTCTCTCCGTTTTAACTGCCTGTTCCTATTTGAGGCAAGGAGAGCCCGTCTGTTTCTGCAGAGAGGCGTTGTATGTCTTTGTTAAATAGATACTCAGCTTTCCTGTTCACTGCATCTCTTTTTACGTCCTATCATCCTCTTGCTCCCTCCTGACTCTCAATAAATAAAATAAGCTCAGACCAGACAAAGCTGATAAGCTGCAGCCAGGCAAGGAGGGATGGAAGCTGCCTTTGGAGTCATGAACTGGGCTTCCCACTGATGTGACAGCACTGAAGACAGTCAGACAGAAGAAGAGATCAAATACTGAGCTTTTGAGGCCTCTTGCTTCACAAATACACAAAAGTGCTGATATGTTACCTGCAAGTAAAAGACAAGTCAATAATAAAAAGGTAAACTAAGTATTAAGGAGAGGAAGGATTGATTGACATTGCAGTATCTCATCTTACATGTATTTTTAATGCTGGTTTAAAGTGTGCATGGGAACTAAAGAATTGCAGGCATATGTGTGTTGTGTGCCCAGTAAAAGGAATGGCATAAATTATGCAGGACATGTCATCCTGTTGCCAAATATTTAACACCATTCCTACACAAAAGAGACAGCTCAGGGGATCCTTATTTAAACATTAGTAATCAAATCCTTTTCTCATCATAGCAATCTCTCTTGCATAATTTGTGCCTGCCACATCTAGAACTTGCACAGAAACTAATTCACAAAGAGGTGGCCTGGTGGTACTGACTGACAAAACTTAGTGCTTTAATGACAATTTGTGCTGTACCATAACTGTGTGAGTAAAAATAAGTCTGTCTGGATCCCTGCTTGCTGATTATAATTGTTTTCTACATCTGTACATTTTACAGTGACTTATGATTATTTCTTGTCCTGGAATTGTGAAAGAAACTCTTTGCCTCAGAAAATTACCCATTCTGACTCAAAAAAGAAAAATGTTGGAAATGCAAATATTTTCTACAAATTGAAAGTCACCCAGAGCTTCCCATATCTCTTCTGAAAGTAATGCTTTCAGCAGAAACTGGCTGATCTGCCTAATGGGTACAAATTGTTCCTGCCTGAAATGAATTTTATTTAAAATTCAGTATCTTTCAAAATTTATGGTTACTGGTCTGTAGGGGTTTCTTTGCTTCTGTAAAATGCACAAAGAGAAATAACTCAGTGCAGTGTGTCCTCATAAGAGTTATTCATTATTTTATGATGGAATCATATAATAGTTTGGATGGGAAGGGACCTTAAAGACCATATGGTTTCAGGAGCAGGGACACCTTCCACTAGACCAGGTTGGTCCAAGCTCTTTTCAACCTGGCCCTGAACACTTCCAGGAAGCCCCTTCAAGTAATGGAAGGAGCCATAAGGTCTCCTCACAGCCTTCTCTTCTCCAGGTGCAACAGCCCCAGCTCTCCCAGCCTGTCTGCAAAGCAGAGGGGCTCCAGCTCTCTGAGCATCTTTGTGGCCTCCTCTGGACCTGCTCCAACAGGTCCACGTCCTTCTTATGTTGGGGATCCCAGAACTGGACTCCAGGTGTGCTCTCAAAAGAGCAGAATAGAGAGGAAGAATCACCTTCCTCAACCTGCTGATCATGCTTTTTTTTTGGTGCAGCTCAGGAGTTGTTTGGCTTTCTGGGCTGTGAAAGAACATTGCTGGGTCATGTTGAAGGTTCTTGTCAGTCAACATCCCCAACTCCTTCTCCTCAGAGCTGTTCTCTGCCATTCTCCACCCAGCCTGTATTTATACTTTTTAGTTCTTATTTCTTCTATCTTATCCTGGTCTCATTTTGATTTCCTAAGCAACTGTACTGTGATGACCGCCCTGTGTTTTGCCCGAGTGCATTTGGGTGCTGATAACTTACTAAGCATGGGAAAAGAAAAAAAAAAGAGTAAAGAACAGCAATGAAAACCTTAGGCAGCCAGCAGCTTTGATAGAAGCAGATGAAGTTTCTGTGGGAATTACAAATGAGGAGATAGAGCAGAATTTGTAATAAAGATGCACAACGCAGTGTAAGTAACTGAACTTCCACCTACATATTTCAAACTTACATCCACAGTGCTTGAAATTCCATAATGTTAATGCTGACCTTTAGTGTGCAGGAACATTAGGGCAAGGAAGATGTGTCTTGCTATATTGTGGGAGCACAAAACTCAGGGGTTGGGAGTATGATTAGTCTTCTCCATGAAGTCTATCTACTGTTTGTTTGATATATGTCTTATAGGACTGTATTCCAAAGTTAAACCACTGCAAACTTTTAATGTGTTGTTCTGCCATTTTGTTAAAATTTGGAATAGAAATAACTGAGATTACAATGGGAATGTATAGGTAAAAAGTATAAAGAAGTTTTATGTGTCTTGCAGATTTTAAAAACTGTAAGTTCTGGAGAGAAGATAAGTAGCCTACACAAAAAAAGCAACTCAAGGTCTGAAAACATTACTGGAGGCAAAAAAGTAGCAAAATTTAGACTTTCATATCTGAGTGTTTTAGTGGAGGATTTCTAGTTACTCGAAAAGTACAGGCTCTCAGTGGACTTCGTGTGGGTTGCTGATACATTATAGAGAATATATTGCTGTATATTTTACTGAGCATTCTTCAATGTTTAGAGAATACATACCATTAGGATGAATTTGGACCAATCTTTATCCAGGATATAGTCTTCTTGCTTCTGACCATTCTGCTTCAAGGATTGTCTGAGCCAGTGACAACAACAGCAAATTGATGATGACTCTGTCTGTCTTTCTTTAATTTGAATAACTATGTTTTGTTCTTTTCAAGATTTTCATCTTCTAATCACATTGGCATTTTAAAATTTAAAAGTTATTCCTATTTTTTTTTCCATTTTTACTTTCAGGCATCGTTTAATTTTTCTTTCCTTCCCTGTCCTGTATCTCTGTCCTTGGCTAGATACCTCACTTGTTTTGTTTTCTGAAGGGTAGGTGTGTATATATATATATATATAAAATGAAATGCTCTTTTTCAGCTTTGAAGAAATTGGCTTTGGATCAGAGACTAGACCTCTTCTCTCCCTTTCTGTCACTTCTCCCATCTTCTCCTTCCCACACTGTGACTGACATATTCCCCCTGCTTGTCTGCTCTCTGCACCTCATTCTTCATGGCTGTTTTTCCTTGCTCTCATTATTTCCCATTCTTTGCGTGAGTCTTTCATTCTTTTCCTCTTCATTCTATTCATTTTGACAACTTTGCTCTTGCCTTGCCATAATTCCGCACTTACTTAGTTCACTTTGTATTTGATAAAGAAGACTCAAGCCTGTTAAATCTCATTTGCCAATACATTGCCTCCAATTTGCTGCAGAAGCAGTGACTGCTGCTGTTTCCCCCCAGAACTGTCCTCCTTTATCCATCTCCTCTGCCATGCTGCCAGCCCTGCACGTTAAGGCTGATGTTTGCACAAAACCCCAGTGAATGAGGTGGAAGTTTGGCACCTTGATGCCTTGACATTTGGTACCTTGGTGATGAAGCATCAGATAACCAGTTTAAGCTGTGTAAAAATCTGAAAAACTGTGGGTTGAGGAGTAGCCTTTCCTACCATTAGGCATTTTGGGTTTACTTGAGGTTTGTTCAAATTTTGGCTGCAAGGCACCATGCATGACAAAGCTGCATGGAAAGCAAGCCAGGCAAATGAGAGGAGCTCTCTGAGGATCCAGCAGAATGACTTAAAAACTAAGAAATATACAACTTTTTCAAGGACTTTTTCTTGTCCTGCATTCAGTTGGAAATTTGATCCAGTCAAGAGGGATCATTTTGGATGTGCAGCTTGCAATGGCAACACAGCACAAGTGACTGTCCTCCATTGGCAACAACAAAACGTCAGCAGTGGCAATGATAATATAGCACCAGTGGCTGTCCTTTAGTGGCAAAAGCAGAGATAAAGCTTCTGATGATTTGCACATTATCTCTTAATCTAACCTGAAGTATGTCCAGTGATCTCTGGAATACTTCATCATTCTTTCTGCAGGGACAGAAAATATTACAGGATGAAGCCTGAGCTCCAACTGTGCAATAGAATAGCTTGGGCTTAGTGGTAATGAGAGTAGAATTAAGTCCATTCTATCTAGTGGGTGTGAAATTAACTCATTTGGTGTGACACTATTGCATTTTCTAGAAAGTATAAGAGGAGATCTTGTTGAGAGTGACTATGAAAATAGAAATGATCAATAGATGGTTTCTTGAAACAAATAAATTTCATTTCTGTGCGAGAAATACCCAGCATATCACAATACCAATGAAGTATAACTTATATTGGTCCTTGGCTTGAAACTAAACTGATAATTAGTTATGATGTGGTATTGACAGAGGTTTGAAGATTGAAGGTGAGTGGAGAGTTGTCATTTTAATATCCACACATTCTACTTCAGCTCTTACTTTTAATAGTGAACCTTTAGCTCTTTCAATACTTCCTAGCATCTTTCCTTTCACTTTTTGTTTAAATACTTACATGTGGAATTGGATAAAATAATTTCACCAGTAATATGTTGCTACTTAATTCACACAGCAAGTGAATCAGGGTGATACTGAACTCACCTGAAACAAACAAACAAAAAAGCAGATTGTAACAGATCTCTACTTTTATAAAGAGATTTAGCCACACTGAGATATAAATTTAACAATGTTTTCACTCCATTTCCGCTCTAAAATATTACTTTTTTTCTATAACTATACTCTACTGCAGTGGCAAAGATCATGTTAAGAACAAACAGCATATTGTCTTTCTACTAGATATGCTTGTTAACTCAGGAATAAGTGTTGTCAAATAGGAGAAAAATCTGTGCAGAACTCTTGACCAGTGTGTAAATTAACCCCTATATAAACAGAGTGCTGTAGAAGCTCTGGAAATGAGCTTCTGATGCTGCCTGGGTTGCCTAAACACAAGGAGATATTACTATCAGAAGAGGAACAGATAAGACATTTATATTTGCAGAACTCTTGCACGGCCAAACAGTGCTTCCTTCAAATGGTACAAGACCTTTTTTCCTCTCTGTTATCAGCTCTTCATGATAAAATTGTGCAATTGGCTTTCAAAATCATTATATGTGTGCTTAAATCTCTGCTATTTTAATTTATCTTCTGACTTCTGCATTTTTTAGTTACAGTGAGGTTATTTTCCAGCTTTCCCTCTCCTTTGCAGAGTGTAAAATTACTTTATTTTAGTGGAAGTTGAGGTTCCCCACTACGAATCTACTCAGCAGGTAAACCCTTAAAAGAAATATAAAAGTATTAGTGGGCTGATGATGAAGATTTCAGCTCTTTGCAACATTTCTTATCCACAAAAAATCACCCCCTTTTTAGATTCAGTTCAGGATCAATTTACATGTGAATGGGCAAGATAACTTTGTTTTTTTCCTCTAATACACTGTAGAGGAATGAAAGTTCTTCTGCCAAGAAAATAAATAAATAAAAAAGCAAATAAATAAATAAATATGTTTTCTAGAAAAACTTCTTCCCTGCCTTCCCTTTCTTCTGTCACTGGGAACTGCCATAATCAATGATGAGAAATAAGGATCACCTCAGGACCGAAGTGCATTGGTAATTTAAGGGGAGATTTGTGAGTGGCCCTCCTGCTGTTCTTATTTGTGGTCTCTGGTCACATGCTCTGGACCTTCCACTGCCTGCGTTTTCAGTGCTGGTGGATGTAGTTTTACCCACGGATGCTCATCTGTAACAGGAGACACTGTAAGCTCCCCTTACAGTGTAAAGCATCAGGACCCAAAAGACTTGCAAAATAGGAGGGAACAGGAAAATCGTTCTCTTTTCTGAACAATGCAATATTTTTTTCACAGGCAAATGCTGTGCTGTCCTCCCAAATGCTGTAGTAATTTAAAGCAAGACATTGGCAGCTGGTTTAATGGAGCAAGTTCATATGTAAGCATGGGGAAAATACCTGCACTTGAAGAGAAGCTGCAAGTCCTTAGAGTAAGTAAGATTGGTCATCACCTTTCCACAACAACTCTGTTGAAGAAAAAAAGGAAGTGTGCAAGTGGATTGGTATCCATGTTTTTTTTGTTGTTGTGTTCTGACATCCAGTCACGACTCAAACAGTTTTCTGAAGAGGTATTTCTACCATTTGGACAAATAAGTATCTATTCCTCAACCTGTCATACTTAGTTTTGAAATTATGTATTATTGCTGACTTGCCTGGGAATATGAGCAGCAGAAGTATTAAATTCTATTTAATTATGTGCATACATACATATTGCACATTTCACACCGAACCTGGGCATGTATCAGCCATCAGAAAAGGCATGAATATCTGTTTATCACAGAGAGCACTGAGGCAAAAGTGCCTGTTAGATAAAATGCGACACTGATTTTAAAGAGTCTGCCCTGACCCTACCTTTCTTTGAACTCGGATATTTTTTTATCCTGGTTCTATTTCCTCATTACACAGATGGTCTCAATTACTTTGACTTTCTGAATAGTGCTTAATGCAGTGAGATTTCTGGGATCTGTGACCATAACCTGCACTCTGCAATCACTTTTTCACCAGAAACACATCAGAAATCTGAAATATCGTGCTGAATTTCTTTTGAGCAGATATTGCACATTTAGCTAATAACCCAATTATTTTGTATTTAGAAAACAACCCCAAAAACTCCAACCCATAAGTTCTGGTGAAATAGAAGGGCCGTGGGTGTTTGATGGCCTGTGTACTTCCACATTAGCAAGATGCTCTACCAAGGGCACAGGTAGGGAAGGACTCCTGGATGTTTTTGGGGCATGTTGCTAAGGAAACCTGTGCTTTTGATAAAATATGCTGGGAACAGCTGGCTTTGGAGAGTTTGTCTTTTCACAGTCAGCACTGCCAAAAGGGAAGCAGAAGTCCTAAATAGATGTTTTAAAAATTTACATGTGTGTGTCAGGGACCCCTGGTGCCTGAAGGACCAGCCACTTACATTTATGAGGGGTTGTGCTCTTTTGGTGCCCAAGCCCGTAACTCGTATCCTCACTGCATGTGTGCAAAATCTGTTCTGAGTTTACAAAGAGTAGGAAGACATGTTGAATTTTGAGATAAAAATGCTTGTAGGATTTAATCTGACCTTCCACTTAACTTCAGATTAAATCATGGAATCATAGAATGACTTGGATTGGAAGGGACCTTAAAGATCATCTTGTTCCAACTCCTCTGCCATGGGCAGAGACACCTCCCACTAGACCAGGTTTCTCAGAGCCCCATCCAACCTGGCCTTGAACACTTTCAGAGATGAGGCAGCCACAGCTTCTCTGGGCAATCTGTTCCTGTGCCTCTCTATCCTCTCAGTTTGCCTCAGACTTTTAATTTGTTGAGAATATTTCCCTCCGCTCTTGTTTTCTCACAGTGAGAGTGCTGTTCACAGCGTGTGTGCAAATGTTGAAGCTCAATGAACTCCAACACAGTTTTCTTTGTGAAGATTAGAAACATAAAGAATCTACTAAAACCCCTGTAAGGTCTCTGGAGGCCACGAATAGAAGATGTGCAAAAATGGATGTTCTAAGGCAAAGTACCTTCAATCACACAGCGCCTCGTAGCTCTTATCATCACATCGTGTCTTATACTTGACTGCCAAAGTCTTGGCTGGCACATTTGGTGTTGAAATTCCTCTTCTAGAGTTACACAGGTAAGGTGCAAAAATGAGCCATGGCTAAGGTGTGTGCAGCAGTTGGATTCTTTCTCTAAAAACTGTGTGGCTTGTTTGAGGCAGCACAACTTCAAATCACAGCAAAGACCTTTTATTATAGTACATCTGTGAACAGGATGTTAAATGCTTGACATGTTTATTAAAAAAAACTAACACAGCACATTATCCATCTGCTGTGATTACTGTATAGGTAGGCAGTTGGGACTTTGAATGTAAAAATCTATGGGCTTCTGTGCAGCCCGTTATTGCTGCTGCCAAAAGCTCTCAACAATGTATCTTCACAGTGAGCCTTCCACTGTACTTCAAGGTGTTGTTGGTGTTTCCCTCCTTCCTAATTAAAAGGAACCATTTGACATCTTGGCCTGAACCAGTTTGGTAAAGTTACCTGTGTCTATCAAATTTACTGTGTGGTCTGGAATATAAATTATATTGAAGATTCGTAGCTTGAGAGCATATTTGTGCAGGAAAATTGCACCTGACTTTCAGGTTTAGAAGTCAATTTTAGCTGATGACAATTTTGGCTGCTGGTTCAGCCAAGATTTTTTCTTTGGTGATCTTTGAGACTGAGCTTTCCTAATCTCTAGAATTATTAAATTTCAGCATAAAAGTGCACACTAGGAGTATTAATTGCCTTAGCCTGCCTAGTGTTGGTTCCCCAGAATGTGGATAAGAGCTGAACTCCATCACTTGCCCTGCCCAATCACTGCTTTTATTTGCCATACCTTATGTTTTCTCTTGGTTTTCTGTCTTCAGAATTTTATTATAAAGCACAACCCAGAACTGAAAATGTTCCATCTCAAGGGTATTTTCGATAGTTTAGGTTTTGTTTGCATTAAGTACTATGTTGTTACACTCTAACTATGCACTAAAACTGCTTGTTGAAGTAGCAAACTGACACTGCATGAACCCTTTGCAATTAACTCCCATTACATCCAACTGGTGTTATGCAATACCCAAGGTTCAAGTAGAAAACATCCAAAATTGTCAGGTTTCACATAGCTACAGCAGAAGTAAAAGGCAAAAGCTCCAAGAAGATTAATGAGATTAGTTATTTAGTAGTCCGGAACACAAAGAGTATTCCTCAGACTATCATCCATCATTTCTGCTGCCTCAGGCAAAGAGGACACTTCAAGCTTGCTTCTAATTTTGCTGAGTATATTCGGTTTCCTGTGTAGCTTAAGATCATTACTTGTTTCATTAATTCATTGTGACTAAAAAGTAAAAATCATAAAAAATTCAAACTTTGTTTTCAGCTGCAGGGTTTCATCTCATAGCAGTTGAACTGTCACTCAAATAATTTTTCTGTGCTTTTTTGGTCTTGTTCATAGACAGTTATGAAGAAAGTTGGTATTTTCCCCTAATTTGTATCTGCGACTTTTTCATTATCTTCAAATACTGTTACTTCTTCTTTGATCTTTCCTAGAGAAAAATGTTCTCCTATGATTTTTTTGATCAGTATTTATCTTCATTCATTCTCTTTCCTATAATTAAATTCTGTAAAAGGTGAAAATATTGACAGCAAAGTTAGGCTGAATTATAGTATCCCCATGCTGGTGTTTCTGTAGCAGTTTTAACTTCATATTTCTCTTGGTTACACAACAGTAAATTAGATAGATGCTTTTTGTCATAACAAATTTTGCAGGTGAGATCCCAAGACAGTCACACAGTGGTGAGTACTTGCAGTCAATGTGGTGGGAAAATGCATTGGGGGAGTCCAGTGGAGAGTAGGGTGTGAATCAGACTTACAAGTTTTTCATTTCAAACCTACCCCACAGCTCTGTTATAGCAGAGTAATAGAACCAAATAGTGAAATGTTTGCTCTGGGTTGTTTCTAGTTGTTGCTGTTGGGTTTTTTTACTCTTATACAAAAGGAGTTCTGCATACAAACAGATTCACAGCTTAATGATTTTCTCCCTTAGCTGCTACAATACTAGTCTATACAATACTTATTAAAATGCTACATCATACTCCAGAGCCCTTTATTTAAGCAGAGTCTTATTTTTTCAGAGATTCTTATAAAATTGTCTGTCTTCTCTCTGAAAATATTGAAGTAAGTTCATGACATTGCTCTAATTCAAGAACAATTATTATGTGCTCAAATGGAAAATCCAATGTATCTTTATAAGTAAACTAACATAAAGTATTTGTAGATTCTGCAAGTCAATTTGAGATGAAAATTATATTGGTAAGGAGTCATGGTCAGAAATAAGCAGCAGTGAAACTGCAGTTCTATCTACTGAGCTCCCTAAATATTTACTTACTGTACTTCATAGAAATTTTTTGTTAGAAATTATGATGGAATGCTTTCAGTGCAATCTCCCAAGGGTCTTAACATTAAAAGTAGAGTCTTTGTCTCTTTGATGAATTACAGAAAGTGGTCCATTTTGTCTGTGGACCTCTAATGCCTGTTTCTGTAAAAGTCAATGAAAATAAGGATGTGATGAAAATAAGCTGGTTGACATTATTAAAGAGGGAAAAGCTGGGTTGGGAAACCACCTTTTAGATATTCAACCAAACCACTGGCTGGTTTTAACATGGTTTTTCAGATTTTATTTCTCTCTGTGTAATTTTGAATACTGCTCTGGATATTTTTTCATAACAGTAGTGATACAATGAATTCTTAGTAGAATTAAAAGATCAGTTTGATAGATACTTATCTTCCTACAAACCTTCCTTTCTGCTCCTTCAGCCTGTGGAATGAAACACTTAATAGTAGCTGATATCATTGGATCCAATGAGAGGACTGCATTTAAAATTCATTCAAACCTCACACAATTAAAAAGCTGTCTAGAATATCTGTGAAATTGCTTTTGTGACACATCTAAAATGATTTGGTGGATTAGCATGTCATAAAACTGTCTGGCTTCAGAAAGCACCCACTTCTAATCTGTGTATTCACAAATAATTTACATCTTTTAAACTTGGAAAATTCTTGTGTCACTGTGTATAAATTAGCAGATATGTTTATACTGGCTTACACAGTTATATAGAAGATTGTTGGACTTTTAAAGGCCATTGCAGTTTATGATTTATCCTCTCACTGTCTTCTGTGGAACTGGTAGACTCCTTCAGAATGGTCCCTGAATTTGATTGTACATGACAATATAATTTTTTCATTATGTTGTCTCTCCTCACATCTGAGTCTCTATAACTGATTTGAAAATGAATTCTCATCTCATTTCCTGGACAGTGCAGCTCAAGTGCTGTAAAAGGGTGGTGAGAGATCACAGAATGGGTGGGTGGCACAGTTGGCATCTGTCACGCTCTTGATACACAGTACTCTGTTCCACCCATTAGATGTACTCTTTTTAAAAACTCACCATGCTAAAAGGAAAAAAGTATCATTATATCACAAAAAGTTAATGCCTTAGGTGGAGGAGGATGCTTTTATAACTAAAATAATGTAGACACTGCATATGTGATATGTTATTAATAGTCTTCAGTACAATTTAATTTCTCCTTTAGCAATGACAAGTTTTTTCAGCTTTTCACCAGTTCTGTATAACAATAATTCTGAGACTAAACATGTGCAGCTGAGATTATTTAAACTGATATATCAGTGTGAGACCAAAGTCTGACCTTAAGTTAACTTATGCTACACTCTATCTTCATGTTGCTCTGGATGATCTTGTCGGGTTCTGATATCCTCTTCAGGAGTATCGTTATCACAGAATCACAGAATCATAGAAAGGTTTGAATTGGAGGGGACCTTGAAGGTAATCTAGTTCTAACCATCATGCCACAATGCCACCTCCTGCGTCATATTGCTCAGAGCCTCATTCAGCCTGTCCTTGAAAACTTTCAGGGATTTTCTGTTGTATCTACTATTCCTGGTCCTTCCAACTTAATTGTTGTATCTTCCTCACGTGTTTTTTGTTTGTTTGTTTGGTTTGGTTTTCTGTTTTGTTTTGGTTTTTTTCAAATTTGATGGATAGACAATTAGCAATTAGTGGAAATATTTTAAACCAGCCTTCAGCTATTTCAGTAAGCATCTCTCCTGTTTAGATGAAAACCCCAAATAAAAATCCGTGCATGGGGAACATTAAGGTTGGCTTCCTATATTGCATTTACCAAATATGTGAGAAAGGCATATGAAAAAGCTTTCAAGTTTTGCTGTGCTGACAGCTGCTTGCAGAGGAGGTCAGGGCCTTTCAGCGATCTGCCACTCTCCAATAACAGTTCAAAGCACAGCAAAGGCTGCCAGTTGAGCATCCATTTAGCAGTAACTGTTAGTCTTCTCCTTGCTCCACTGAACTCAGTAAAAAAACATTCTTTAATGGAATAGGAGCAGGCTATGACCTCAATACCCAAATCAAAAATTGATCTTTTGGTGCATTTTTTCGCAGTCTGTTGCTTTAGATGATATCTATATATATACCTTAATAAAATCTCTATCTTAGTGTACAATTCAGACCTGACTGAAGACCTGAATAAGAATTGGAACTCAGTGTGCTTTAAGATTCTGGTGGTTTGGAATACTTGTTTCTCCTATGTGCAGGCTTCCGCAGCGTATTTCTGTAGTGGGAAAATCCGAGTGTGTTATTCCTTTGATGTGCCTGACCCTTCGCTCTGCGTCGTGTCGTGCAGTAAGGCACAGGGTGAGACAGCCTGGTGCAGGATAGGAACATCAAGCAATCTCATTCTGCAATTCAGGCCAAGAAGTCCTGTGGTATTTATAGCAGATGTTAACCCCCTGGCCTCCTGGCCTCTCTTCACCGTGCAGTTGCATGAAATGGGTTGTGCTCTCTGGAACTCTTCATGCCAGCTGAGGGAGCTGACTCCTCAGACAAAGGGATGGGACAAAAGGAGCAGTATTCAGGCAGGCTGTGCTCCGTGTAGTGCAGATCCTCACTGTGTATGCAATTGCCTTAAATTTCCCAACTGCCTTCAGATGTGGAAAGGCATGAAGTGATACAAGGCATTTAAGCAAGAGCAACACAAAGGATTAGTTATCAGAAGCCTTTGGGGCTGTCTTTGACTCCTTTGGCTTGGCTTTTGTGATTTGGCTTTTAAATCTTAATTGTGCAAGGCTGATAAATCCAGATAAATCCAGGTGATAATCCTAGTTTTAAAAGACCTGCTTTGACATCGCTGGCATGACAGCCTAATCCAAAGTACAGCAGTAGTTCCTTGTAATCTTAATGGTAAATGTTGACTTTATCCAAGCAAACAATTGCACATCCTCATTTAGACTTAGAAGAAGATTGCTACAAATGAAAAGCCAGTGAGCTTAAAGTTTTATATTCTGAGTATATAAAAATGGCTGCCTCTATTTTGGTGTGATTTCTGTATATGAAAACAGCGACACTCAATCTCTTTTGCTGCCTCTAGTAAATGATGACTGATAGCCCTTACATGCTTTATATGGCATTTCTCACTATTGTTACATAAATTGCCTCAACTTTTTTTGTGCAATCATTGATTTCTGACTGCTTCCTTGTTAAACACTGCTGAGGGCAATCTGTCAAGGACTTGTGTGACAGTGATGGGACTTTACAGTGGTGAACTGACATAATTCTTCTAATATTCCACCAGCTAAATATCTGTCTAGTCTCTTCTATCACAGCAAGATCGTTTCAGAGAACCAATTTTCAGCTGAATGTGAAGGAGGACTAAACTCCAAGCACAGTCAAGTCCATTAATTGCCTGTTCTTTGCACCATTGTCTGTCCTTAAGCTTTCCCTAGGGAAGGGTAAAATCAAGCTATTTGGGTTCTTGGAAGTGGGGGCAGTTGGCAGTTGTTCTGAAAGACTCCAAAATAGAGAAAAAAGTGCCCTTTAATGGAATTAGAATGTGGATATTCAGGCCTAAATTTAAGGCCTATTTCTGGCTAAAAAAAAAATGGACTAACGTTTCTGCAGATGAGATGCGAACAGTACTTCTGAAGGTTTTGGAAGGTCTTCCCTGGAAATGGAATGAGTTTTATGCTATCCTGTTACCTCTGAACACATGTACATCACATTGTTTGTTTGGTTCTGTTCTTACAGCTACTGGGCTTTTTGGATATCTGTAAATTATAGGCCAGAATTCTTCTGGTTTAGGTGCAGATAACATTGAAATATTTCAGTCTTCTTTAGAAACAGAAATCCTGCCACTGTAGGAATTGCTGTCATCTTGAAATTAGTCTTCTTAGAAAGCAAAAGAAAAGTTTGTAAATATTAAAAAGACAGAGAAAAAAAAATCCTTGGTAATATAAGAGTAAAATTTCACTGGGAGCGAACCTGTTATTTAAAGGTAGCATGTCTACTTTGCATTAGCATTTTGAAACAATGGATTTCATTTCAAACTTCTCATTGAAAAATTTTATCATTTACATTGTGGTTCACAGATTTTTTTATTTTATATGCAGAAGATTTTCACACAAAGCATTTGAAGTTGCTTTACTGGATACTGAGAAGCAACAGGATATGAACCCTGGTTCCATTTAAGCAGAGAGCCTAGGGTGTCTGAAAGTGTATAATTTTAGACATATAAATAGATACGAGCAGGTAGGCACTGGGGTAGAGCCTTCCTTCATCTCCTAGTGTGAAGGACATATGACTTCGGAACTTCATTCCACAAATATGCCCTCACTTAAAAGAAACTCATTTGAGCCCTTTCCCTTAAATTAAATACTAATGAGCAAGTCTGAAGCCTGTGTAATTCATCATCCACACACAAGCCAGACTGTACCTAAGAGAGAGAATAATTAAAATAGCTTATTACAGTAAGTTTATAACTTCTGTATTAATTGTTTTGTAAAGGGAAGAATATGAAATTTTATAATTCTCTGACAAATTATGTCTGTGGCAAAGATTTTAATGGAGGCAGACAGTAAAAGAAATGTACCACATTTTTATGACAGCATTTATATCAGGGTTATATTTTTAACTTTGACTTCTAACCCAAACAGTTTCTGCTTTATTCCAGTGATAGTTTATGAGAAGTATCTTTTGTAACAGAAGTAAAAGACTACCCATAGATCATTGATTTTATTTCAGAATTATTAACAGCCTCCTTGTTTCCTTGTTGCCTGCTTTTCCTCTGCACAATGTAAAAAGAAAAAAAAATTAAAATATTACTTGTGTTTAATTTTTTTGTAACTGAAGGGAAACCAGGCAACAAACTCCCATTTAAAAGTGGTTATCACAGAGAAGTAATAATTATTTTTCATGACTTCTTGACCTATTTAATCAAGTCCCTATTGCTAGAGAAAAGATCTCATTTTTGACTTACACTTTTCTTTATTTATCTCCTATGTCTTTATCTGGTGATTAATGTTAAATATGCAGCTTATATCTCCTTAGAGAAATGTAATATTGATTTTATTCACAGGATAATTTAATTTCCACCAGTATTTTGACTTCAATAGAATCAGAATTTTTCCTGAGGAATAGAAAGAAATGTTACTTAAAGGAAATTAAGTTTTGCTCTTGATGAATTGAGAAGTACCACACATTAATTCATGGCAGAATTAACTGAAATAGTGTAATTACTATGAATCAGAATTTAAATTCATGCCAGAATTTAGAATAAGCTATGGTAATTAATGTATTACAACTAGATGTATTTTAAAAATTGTGGGAAAATGCTTCAGCTAATCTTAAAATGAAAGAAACGTTGTCGAGAAATAATGTGTTAAGTCATTTGTTTACTTTTTAATAAAAAAACCCCTTCACTTCAGTTTTTTTAATCACTAAACTTCAGCAGTAGCTGTTTCATTTAGAAGATGATTTTTTGCATGGATTCTTGTAGATATTTAATTAAGAGGCTGCTACAAGGATAGGAGAGCATAACACATGGGGTAATGGACAGTGTTAAATGTTGGCATTGGTGATGCAGCTTTCACAGGCAATGAGATGATGGCCAATGCAGCCTAATAAATTTTGACCATCTGGTGGTAATAGAAATGGAGTCCCCTGCCACAGAAGAGAAGGAACGTGGTGTGAGAGACTCTCATTGCTGGAGCACGTCTCTGGAATTATGATTCTTCTGAAGTAAGTAATTTTTACAGGTGCAGTTCATACAGCTTTATTTCTTCCTTTTTGTAGCACCGAAAGGATTCATTCTACCCCAATGGTCTTATCCTGGAAGGAATATCCCCTACTGGTCAAATCTCTCGAAATTTTAAATGCCCAGTTTGGAATTTCTACATATTTTTTGATAAGGACCATCAAAAAATGGTGGATAGAAAATTCTGGCTGGCTAGAAAATTATAAACAATGCACACAAAACTGGTGTCCTGCTGCCAGGTAACTCATTATGCTGTCTCAGTCTGTGGAACCAGACAGTTTTGAAAGAGGTAACAACTTGGGGGAAATCTGAATTGGAAAAGTTACATAATTTTGTAAAAAGGGGAAAACCTTCTTGTTTTGTAAAAACTTTTCAAAATCTCCGGTCATGTATTGGGCAAATTAAGTGACTTTCTACAAGACTGAGAGAAGGGAACCAATTTTTACATTTATTCTGTGCCTGTAGATTAAAATGTGATTGATTTCTTTAATATTTCATTTGCCAGGCTATTTGACAGACATGCCCAGATTCACCTGTCTCCTTGAACGTCTTATTCCAGGAGCACTTATCAGCAATTGCCCTCAGTAAAATGTATTAGGTATGCCTGTTAATACTCTGACAGTTAATAAGTTCTCAGTTGATTCAGGGACTAGAAGTGTTTGTTCATGTTTGAAGATTCATAATAGTTTGAGTCTGTCATCTAAAAAAAAAAAAAAAGGAATCCTCCTCTCCCCAGTTTATTCCACCCTGCAAACGTTAATTCACTCTTTTGGTGCGTGATAGTTTTGAAGTTTTACTTTAAAGCATGATTGCAAAGAGTGTTTAGACTCCCAGCTTTGGAAAGTGCTGCAAAGGTTTAATAACTGAGTCAATTTAACCTAAATTTGGCAACTGGTCGTGATTCAGATTGTAGCTGCACACGCTGCTGCAGTGCAGTGTTTGGAGGGGCAAGAGCTCTACATGTCGGACACTTCCATCCTGTATGTGATTCCTGGGATGGTTTACACATAACTTGTGGCACAAGGCTGGAGATCCGTGACACTCCTGTAATTCATTATTGCTTGTTAAAGGAGACGCATAACCTGTGAACATCAATATTAAAGGCTACCTGTAAAATTAGGGGTAATTAGTCTTGAGCAAGAGGGGCTTACCTCTGTTCCAGGAGCTGTTATTTGAAGAAAAGCTATTGCTACATTTTTGTTTATCTCTTGACGAAAAATATAGGATTTTGTACAACTCTGTGTTTTCAGCACAAGTTCTGAAGAAAAGAGCTGGGGAAGAGCTTTTAAAGCAGAGACAGTTTCTAGCCTGTTAGCAGCAGATCTATAGAAGTTTAGGTTTTTCTACTCCCGACAGTTGTTTGCGCGAAACAGCTTCTATCACCCTACTTATGTCAGGGAATACCAGTATAGAGCTTTCAGAAGTTTTACCTGCCTATGTATGTATTTAATTCGTCTTTCAACTTCATATAGGCACTCTGCAAATATACAGATAAATAGAAAAGAAGTAACAGCTTGGCCAGACCCAACATCTGTGTCCATGACCTCCTTGCCACAGAGGATCAGCATTGTCTCAGCTGACGTGGAGATCTCTTCCCTGTTTAAAGGTGGCTTCATGCTCTACACTCCGCAGGTCTTTCCAGGACTGCACTGAACCTGGTGGGTGCAAATTTATCATTCTAACAATGGTAGCATAGAAGAGGGGATCTGAGAGAAGCCTGCTTTGAAACAGCAACTTTCTGGTCTTTCCACTCCCTCAGTTTTTGTTGGTGCCCTCTTCTTTATTTTCATCTAGGGGAGTAAAATATAGGTCTGGTGGTATCCAAAATTATCTCAGTTGCTTAATTGTTATGTCACATCGTGCATGATGCAGCTTATTGGAATCGAAATTACCACCAGTAAACTCTCAGATAGATTGGGTTCTTGAGGTGAGCTTCAGTCCTGAAGGAATTATTTTGGGTGTATATACAGCAAAAACAATCACTGAACTTAAACTGTGGGAGAAAAAGGGTATGAGTAAGACTCCTGAATTGTGCAGCAATACAAATGATAGCAGTGGCCTTTTGTGACTCATAACAAAATGAGTTATGACTTCAGGAACTGACTAAGAGCTGTGGCTCAATCCCAGAGGGTTAAGTTTTCCCATTGCTGCATATCCTCACATCAAGCCATCTTTAATCTTTTGGTAGAACCTGACAGAAGAGTAAATTGCACGATTCCATCGTTTCAGAATGAAATGTGCTTAGTGATATCTTGACCTGTGATCTCTGAGGTGGAAGAAAAAATAGGTTAATTATTAATTTATGTGCATTTTTTTTCCTTGAGAAGTTACAAAAAAACCCTCTTTAAGTAGATTGGATTGTTTCCTTTTGGTCATACAGTCAGTGCTAAATGAAAGAAATAATTTGACTAACTGGTTTTCAATTCCCGATAGAAAGTAAATGTGGATTGATTTTGACTTAAGTAAGGAAAGTGTAGCATTCAAATACTTGCTTAACTTCTTTGATTTGTTTTTTTTTAAAATGCAAGATTGAATAAATATTACATTTATTTTTAGATTTAACACAGAATTTTACATATTACTATTTTTATTTGCAACTGTACAACTATATTTTGCAGCTTTATTTTTCTACTCACAGTCTGAAAGAGAATCAGACATAATGCAGATTTCAAACAGGTAAAGCAGGCCTGCTTATAGCTTTCTATTGAGAGATTATAAAAGTCCATCAAAGCACAAACTTTGCATTCTTTTAAAAATATTTCATTTTATTCTCTCCCTGTAAGCGAAACAAGCAAAACAAAAAAAAAAAGCAGTCATCAAAGTGAAATGTATGTTAATATGAGTCATAACTGTCAAACAAGCAGTTCTTTCCTCCTGATGATTGAAATAATTGACTTTCCTAAAATGAACATTCACAGATAAGTGGTGGTTACTACTGGCTGTTCAGCTCAGTTAAGACCCTAAAGCAGGACACCAAGAGATAAAGTGATCTGAGTTTCGTAGGTGTTCATCCCTCCCTCACCTCATCATTAGCACAAGATATGAGAGAACCAGGGCAATATCTAATACATGTTTTTTAATCTAAGGTTTGTGTTCTGAAATTTTGAGCAGCTCCTTTCTCCGAAGCCAGAGCTCCAGTCAATACAGTGAGCTCCGACCAAAACTGAAACCTGTGCCTGTACCTGTTGCAGACCTATCTAATATGTGAGTTTTATAGGCCTTGATTCCTTTCTCAGAGCCAGGTTTCACCTGTGATGATATTTATCTCCTATTTAATTGAAAAATATGTTGAGGGCAGGAAAATGTAGCCTCGCGTTAACAGTAATTTCCTGAGGTCACCATTGTGTCCCAGTGGAAAGACATGCGTCCTCCAGAGCCCAGGGCTGTTTGGGTTGGAGTTTCGGCACCCAGAAATATCCAAGCTGAACAGATCAAAGGGCAGAAACTGAGCAGAGAGGTTCTGCTATTGGGCAACTGATGGATGGCGTCGGTTAGCCTAGAAAAAAGCAGCCCTTCAGAGAGCACGGCAGGGAAGTCATTCCAGTGCAGTGTGAAAATCCGACAGCATTACGGAATGAATGGCCCTTTTACAGTCGGGGGATCTAAAATAAAACCCACAGCTGTGCAGCCAGGAACTCCACTGGACAGCAGCAAGAAACACAGGACAATTCAGGGCACTGTTCCACACCAGGCTTAATCGTGCCTGACTGTGGACTCTCACACACGTATCTCTCCTCCAAAAAATTATTTTCCCATCGGATCAGTGAGTCATATTCCGGCAACACACCGAATGACTACATCTAATATATGAGGAAAGGGTGAGGAACACGTCAATACGGTTAAAAGGGGAAAGGAGACAGAATGAAACCATCACTTTTGGCAGCAATGCACAGTTTGATGAAATTAAGCACAACGTGAAACAGAGCCTCCAGAGAGTTTGGGTGAATTGGAGATATTTTAGGAAAAAAATAATTTGAAGCCTCTTGCTACGAGGAATAAGGAGTACAGTGTGGTTTTGAGGCATTTTTAGCAAGAGGAGAAATATTTTGTGATTTTTTTTTGGTGAAGAATTAAGACTCTGGAGAAATAAGAATTTACCTTTATCCGGCTAGGAATTTTATTGTTTCAGGGGGATTTTTACAAACACCTGACCTGTTCAAGCAGTTTAGCTCTCATTTTCTACCAGTTTAAGCTGACCCTGGCATAGATCTGCAACAGCTGTTTCTGAATTTTGTCACATAGAGTTTACTAACGGTGAATGTTAACTCATTTCAATTGTAAATAGTCTGAAACACCAGCTCATACAATTTTTAATGTCCCATCTGAAGTCCTTCATCTTCCTCACTCACTGCTTTTTTTCTGCAATTCTTGCTCTCTGAAAGACCTTCACTGTTTAATTTTTGTGCCACTTTTTTTTTTTTTTCCATGGCACCGTAGGGTAGCGAGTTTCTTTATAACTCAGGCCTTTTTCCTGCAGAGGGACAGTGAGATCCATTCGAGGCTCCCATCCATCTGGTGTCGCACAGGCAGCAGCTGACATTGGGGCAGGTTTATAAGTAGAGCACTGAGAGCAATTAGCATTTGAATTAAAGCTACCTGTGGATAACAACAGGTGATTACCCTATTTAACAGCTGTTAAGTGGTGTTATTTGCCAGCTATAGACCACAGACTGAGTGAATTGTATGCATACAAATGGGAGTTACAGTGCATACAAACGAAGGACGTTAATTAAATAATATTTTTTATTTTGCAACTATGAAATCTATAGAGGTCGGCTCAAAACAAGTAATTGGTAGCAAAAGAAAGGCTTTTAAAAGTGTTTTAGAATGCTGGACAACAACTTCTTAACGACTGAAAACCTCTGTTTGGGCAATCAGCCTTTTGCTCTAGAAGCAGAAAAGCAAAACTTGCTATTGCACTGATTCAGCTTCTGGCAAAAGGGGAAAATAGTGAGGAATTGAAGTACATAAGATTATTTTCTCCTTCTGTTTTATCTGCATTTCCAACAAGGCTTAATCAACCTCAGTGTTCTTTGGAAATGACAACAATGTTCCCTCTGTACATACCTACTTGCCTCGGTGCATATGTGGGAGAAGCTGCTCCACTAACTCACTCCCTTCTGTGCTGGGGGCGGATGGATGGCTTTTTTGAACATTTGTGTAGCATATGGCTGTGCAACATCCTCTTAAATCCATGTGGGGTCTGTACCACGGTTCTGCTTTGTGTATTGCTGCAGAATATCTGACTGAGTCTGGCTGCACCTCCTCAGTAGACATTCTCGTTGGCTCTGAAGTTTTTCCTGTGAACCTCTTCTCCAAGGACATGGATTTTCAGTGACCTGCTTTTAAGACCTCCCAAGGCATATGAAGAGAATCTGTCTACCAAGAAAGGCTGATTAAATTTCTGCTTTAAGTGTTTGCTTGCGCTCCACAAACAGAATTATTTTATTGGTGATGACTGGTCTCATGGCTACTCCAGAAGTGACTGAGTTTTGTGTAAGTGCAACTGTCACAAATCACGAGATGAACTTAACTTCTTCCCTGTGGCATAATTATCCACTCAGTTAAAAAGCTCCTGTGATTTGTGCATGTGTACATTTTCATTGTATTGGTATGAATAGAGATGTCCAATTCATATATATACCAATGCAGGCATTCAGTGCTCCCTTCCAGAGTGGTGGAATGCAGGATAAATACTACAGCTTAGGAGGGATCCCTGCTCTTTATTAAAGAGACCTGCCCAATTAAAGCATTTACTGTACTAGGCAACTGAACTGAAATTAAATACCTGTTAACCATCTGATGCTGGTCAATTGTATGCGACATCCAGCTAGAAAATTATCATACTGACAACCTTATTGAACTGGAATTTGATGTGGGTCAGAACGGAATCTGTCTGCTGTTAAGAGGCTCATAATGACTTTCCTAAGTTTAGGTTAAAGCATCACTCCCCTCAGTCATAGTTACCCTGCAGAAGGCTTGGACTGTTTAAAATTAAGTCCTATGGAATCAAAGCAGTTATTTGAATAATGTTCAGTAAGGATTGGCTATACAACACCTTCAAGAGTGTCTTTTCCATAGGGTTATCCAGGGATCATTATCTCAGAGATGGTAGTTCTTACCCATTCTTCCCCCCACTGCAGGCCAGAAACAAACTCCGTATTTGAGAGTAGGCTCTCTTTATACATAATATGTATTGCTCATCTTTTTAAAATTCTTTTGAAGTTAAGCAGTAAATGGTGTATTTTTTGTAGATTTCTTCCTGTCACAAGAACCTTGAAGAGTTGCAAAAATTTGCTGTCAACCAACCAGTACTTCCTAAAGCCACCAAGTCTTAAAATAATGCCAAATACCACATTGGTACGGGTCACAATTCAGAATGTCCTGAGACTGGGTATTCATCAACCTTTTGGCTTGCTTTATTTTACTGCTGCAGGATACTTACCACAGTGTGCAGCATCCTTGCTATGAGCACATGAGCATCTTGACTTGTTTCAAGAGTTGGTGTGATAAACACCATGTATCTTCTTTTCCTTTTCCATCTTACGTCGGGTGATGAGTATCTTGGATGAACCAGAGGTCTCCTGGTGTAGGAAGAGCAGTAGTATAATGAAAAGAGGTGGGCATTCAGCACAGGCAGATCAATAGAATGAGGGAGAGTGCAAGACACGCACCTGAAAAAGAAAAGCCCTGGAAAAGCACTGCTAAAGCCCCAGGCAAGTGTTGCTAATGCAGCTCTTCATGGAGAGCACGAGACACTTGGCAGGACCTCCTTATGGCACAGTGAGATCAATTCAATCCATCTTGCTTTTCTGATGCCTTCTTCCTGCTAATCTATATCTGAGATGATTATTTCACACAATACAATTCAAATGTGTCTATTTAAAGATAAGATAAGGTAAAAATACATCTAGAGACAGCTCTGGATTTTTATGTTTTAAATTAGAAAGGAATAGTTTTTCAAAGTGCAGAGAGGATAACAGTGTGTTCTTGAGTGGTGACAGGCTTCAATATCTGCTGAATCAGTATCTGAAGTGAGAATTTCGTGGTTTGGTGCAGATGTAAAGTTGTTCTCTATCCAGGATAAAAAGTCATTTGTCTCTAAAACTCATGAGACAAAGGAGCCCTCAAATTTGCTTTGTTGTATAGAAAAATTACGTTCTTTAGGAGTACAGTAGGTCAGCACCGTGACTGAACAAAACTCCTGAAAAGGTCATTTATGTCATCCACACATCCATAAAATCTGCAAACGTGCCGAACTGATTCATAAACTTAGTTGTTACATGATTATGACACTAAGCTGCAAAGGAAATTATAGTGTGTTGTAAATATTTTGATTTGTTCTCTGGTTTTTTTTGTGTTTGGCACATCTATCAAGAGCAAAATACAGAAAATGCAAATGCATATTAACTAACAAATTACTAATATATGAAAGAAATATGGCAATTGCGGTACCTTATTAGAGCCACAAATCTTTTTTTTTTTTTTAATTATTATTGTGGCTCAAAACCATAATAAATAAAGGATGAAAGAAACTTCATCCAATTAAGCTACTACATTGTAATTCTAGCACCATTGATAGAATAGCTGTTTAACGACATTGCAATGAATGTTCAGCTGTCACAGCTTTGGAAGGTGTCACACAGTGGTTTAATACATTATTTCTTTTTTCAACATTTCTTTAGACAGTGCTGAATATCAGTCATGTTTTTATTTGGTTCTTTCCAATCTTTTACGGAAAAAAAAAGAATGCTACAACATAGGTTTTCATTATTTAAAATTTACCACCCCAATCAGCTTGAAAAGTGAGAAAAATAAACCTTATTAAGCCACTGCTTTTTTCACAATCCTTATAATAAATAATTCTTGCAATAAATAAACGAAACTTTATTAGTAAATAATACAGGAAATGCATCAGACTGTGCAGGATTAAGTGTTCCTTTCAGAATAGAGACACATTCTTCAATGTCCAGATGCCCAGGGGTAATGTTTAATTAACCCACTGAGTTATAAATTCATGCAGACTTTTTTTCATCATTATAATGTGCATAGTAGAAAATACTTTGGAAATGATCCTCTCTCAGACACCAGCTAATATTAATTTGCCAGTCATTTAATCAGAAAATCATTGCAAATAGAGATGGTTAAAAGGCTCAGGTGATCCTTGGAAACTTTTAAGTTCATATGCTGCTGTTCTGTGTTATCAGAGACTTCTCAAGCAAATCATCATCTCACCCAGACTTACAGATTGGTTCTAGATAGGCATTAGTGCTTACCTCACATCTCTACTACAAGTTCCTTCCTTCCCCTTCTTTTCTCATGCTGCGTGTGGTGCTCCGATGTCCCCATCAGTGAGATATTTGCTGGGGATATTCATACCAGATACGGCCATTGGGGCAGACCTGTGCCAAAAGAGCACAACCTGGGGACATAAACCAACTGTAAGACAGACATGCCTTGGCCATTCTGTATATTTTTGACATGCAGGTTTACACCCAAGTCATTGCCATCCTTTATAATTATCCTTTGGACAGTGTGAGCTAGTCATGTTCCCATGATATGTTACTGTTGACTCTTATTAAAGTAGGTTTATATGGGAATGAGGCAGACAGAAAGAGAGGATGTCTCTCGTGTCCAGCCATTTCTTTCTTGAACTACTCAGAGTTCACTTTAAATCCAGTCCTTTTTTCTAATCCAAACTGGGCAGAGTGCATTTAGTGTTCTCTTTTGAAACCTTCCAGAATTCTTAGACTTTCAGCTCTTGTGGTTCGCTGACTACCTGAGCGAAATATTTTCAACTGATTTGGCACATCTTCAAAGTAACAGATGGTTCTATCTTAACTGCAAAAACAATAGCTACAGCAACAACAAAATAATCTGAGATTCTGCCTGGAATCTCTTTAAATATAAGGGAGAGCTCATTGACCATCTTACATTCCTGATAATTACCTCAAGGAAGAAATATATATTTCCCAAGAAATTCACGTTCTAATTTTCTAAGCAAAGTATCAGATCCATGGAGCAGTTGTTTGAGACTGAGAGAGACTGAATTGTTATGGATGATTTCTAACAGGACCTCCCCAGCAATGCAGCAGCTGGAAGGAGAGAGATTATGAAAATGTGATACTGAGAAACTTCTTCACCAAAGCTAAAAATAAACTAATAGATGTTACAAAGAAAATAATAGCAAAAGCAAATCGGAACTAAGCTCAGAGAAGCACAAATGATGTGATTAGGAACATGCAGCAAAAGCAGGAGACATTTCAAATAGCCAGAAATTGTCCAGATTACTACCCAGTTTCTTTTAGAGAATGTTTTTAATGGTCATGGTCTGGAAGTATTATAAACCAGTATACACTGTATTTTTGGAATGGGATTTTCCTGAATTTGCCTTTTAATTTCTAATATTTCAGAATAGGAAAAGCAATATCATTGACAAAGTAATTTTCTTCTATTATTGGAAAAGAAATAATCAGATATATCAGATTAACATCAGGTATAAAGCAAGAAATAGCGCTCGTTGTATTTGCTACATACTGATTTGCAAGTTTTAGGGATAATATAAAAAAAAAAAAGTGACATTCATTAAAAAGAAAACCTTACCCTGTACAGACTAGCTGTCAAATATTAATAGGAAACCTGAATTTTTCTACACATTTCTATTTTTAAGTCTAAGTAAATTCCCCGGAATACTAGTGTATATTATAGAAAAGATACTCTTCTGCATACAAGACCTATGCCAGTGTCAGTTTTCTGTCTTTTGTACAAAACTCTAATGACTGTGAGTGTGCTACAGAAAAAAATATTTGGGGAGCTGCTTTAGCTGAGGCAGAGCTTAAACATTTAGCTGCTGTGCCTTTGGCTTTTCAGCTGCTCTCAGCCTGTGCTGTCCTTTCTGTCCAGGTGGCGAATAGGGTGGGGAGAGGATCTTGCTTAAAATCAGTATGCCGAGGACTTCATCTTCTGGTCATTTTTCAGCTAGATTTGATTCCTGATCCAATTCATTGCATGGATCTGCTGATGAGACTGCAGCGTGTGGGGGAACAACTCCTAATGAGCACAGAGTCTGTAATTTAGCTCTGCTACACAGTAAATGCATGTCAGGCTATGGCTGCCATGAACAAATGCTTTTCTCTGCTCCTGAGCCAGGGAGAGACAGGCTCCACGAAGGAAATCTCTGCTGGAGACCGATAGATGTGCATTTGCATTGACGGGAGGGCTTTGGGGAAGTGGTCTGGATGTCCAGGGTGGCGCTCTGAGGTAGATTAGTTCTACCAGCAGGCTGGCAGGTCAGGCAATTCCTGCAACCTGGAAATAAATGTGGTCTATTCCCTCACCAAGGTGCAGCTGGTACTGAACTGAGGGGTTCAAGAGCCCTGAACATCTGTCAGAGAGGGCGAGCAGTTGGAACCCAGCTGTGGCCACAGTTGCTCCTACAGTTCATGGATTATACTAAATACTACAAGATTCCCTACGAAAAGCACGCTACTTGTAGGTTAACATGTTGCCCTCAGTCTGTAGCGTCGGCACCTGCTCAGGGAGGGTTTTATTTTATCCTTACACAATAGAAGCAATAACAGGGAGACATGGAAGCAACCTTAGGTTCTAAATAACTATATTTGCTAAGCTTACACAAGGAGCTTGCTGCACTCTCACCAGTGATCTGACTGATTTCTGGCAGCTGCTTTACCCTGATGCATTGAGATCATCGTTGGAATGCTCACAGGATACTTTCAGGGGTATTTCTTTTTCCTGGGGGATAAAAATGATGGTAACAATTAGCAATCAGCAAACAGTCAATGGTATGACTGCAGAGACAGGTAGTTTTTTGAAATATTTTGTGTGTTGAACAGAACAATTTTATTTTGCCTATGTTCTACTTAAATATTCCTTACATTCAAACATTCCTAGGGGGAAAAAAAAGCTGTTATGTAAGAAAAAGGTTCAGGCTGTTCTCAGTGAGATCAATACAGCTCATCTGTTTACATGATTCTAAGGAGGATGTGTTGGGTGAATACTCTGGGGAAAAGTTCTCTCAGTGAATACTGAATGATGGAACTTCTTTTTTGTAATTAGTCATATACAATTGCTATATCATGAGGACTACATTTAAGCTTACTTTAAAAATCTGTTTTTCTATGGATTACTGAAGAAACACCAAAGATATCACTTGAGCAAAAAGGTTTTTCCAGGATGTAAAAAAGGTGATGCAAAATAAAATGTCCTTTTCCACCCCCCTTATATATTCAGTGGCTGACAGTTCTTAGTTTTTTATTTTGTATCTTCTATTTTTTTGTCATTTTCCTCATATTTCTAAGTGAGTTTTAACTTTCAACCATTTTCTTGTCCATCAAAATCAGAAAACAGAGAAATCTTACCAAGTGAAAACTTTTGATTTTCAGTGCCGCCTGTACTGTCATTCTTAGTTCAGTCTTAAATTTAGGATCTCTCAGTGGGAGAAGATGGATCTTTGGTGAAGACTGACTTTATCACAGCTTGACAGCACTTTATTATCTGCCTTAGTTTTATTGGCTTTGTTTTTTATGTTTATTTAGCTGAAAATTGAAGATAAGTTGAGAATTCAAACCAACTTGCAGTCAGAGCTGTAGGACAGCTTTTTTGTGAAGTGCAGCACATTTTAAACAGTTTTTGCTAAATGAATCTCTTTTCTTTTTTTTTTTTTTAAAGGAACTTTCAACACTTGACCCCAGCTGCTACAATGATAATGGACTTGAGGCTGTAAGTGCTTTACTGAGAACACTGGAAAAATACACATGGACAGTCAAACTGAATGGCAAAATGACTCCAAAGTCAATCTATCTATGGGATTTTGCTGAATTGGAATGTGTCCCTTTGACTGTGCTCAGGGTTGTGTTCTTTATGTAGAGGTTGCCTCTTCAAGAAGGGAAGAAATACCTCAGAGCCAGGGGCTGGCAGCAGAAACTGCTGGGAATCAGCTGTGTAGCCACAAGAGTTTTTGATTTTCATAGAATAGTTTGGGTTGGAAGGGACCTTACACACCTAGTTCCAAACCCTGCCATGGGCAGGGACACCTTCCCAGTAGCCCAGGTTGCTCCAAGCCCTGTCCAACCTGGCCTTGAACATTTTCAGGGATGGGACAGCCACAGCTTCTCTGAGCTACCTGTGCCAGTGACTCACATATAATGCTTTGTAGTATAATCCACTCTCCCTAAAAAACTGTCTAGTTCAAGAAGTACAGTTCATAGCGAAAGAGTGATAGAGAAATGAATTTTACCTAAAAAAGCTTTGCATCAGTGCTGGTTCATTTCCTACAGTTGGGAAAGCTCACCTGTACAGGCGTGAAAGGTCCTGCTGTGTCTTTGGATGATGCTGAAACACACATCAGCCCTGCCTTTTGGTGGGATGCACTGGCTCTTCACTTACCCTCAGTCTAGAGGGCTATTCCCAAGGGCTGGGAGAAGCTTAGGTTAAGCTGTGTTTTCAGGCTGCTGTAGCCAGAATCTGTGGGGTAGCATTAATGAAAGTGAGCATCAGTCACTTAATGAGGGTGAAACAATCAAGCAGAGGGAGGTTCAAGAAGAGAAATAGGTATGTAGATCTCTGAAATCATATAAAAGTATGATTTTTTTAAAGTAATCATATGAAGTGTTCTTATTTTCTATTTAATGGTGACAAGAACATGCTGTTGTTTTGATCAGTGGTATTTCAGCTTTAAAAGAAAGGTCTGGCAGTTTTCTTCTTCCTCCTACCCATTCCACAACTCACAGCTCAAGTTGTACAAGGTCGAGTGTGTTTTCACATCTCCAGCATATTTCTGTTAGAGTGCTATAATGTAGGATTGTGTTTAGCTGATAATCTTGGACAACTCAATTTGTTGTTTGGTATTTTCCAGGGACATGAAATGGGACAATGACATGGTGGGTACATGGCAGGTGCATTCCGAAGATCTGTCCCTAATTATCTGCAAGAAGCCGCGGGAAAATCATGTGAAGTTTATGTTTCACTTTTAATGTGCTGTAGATTGCTGAAGGAAATGGAGGGGACTAGACAGAAGGGCAAGAAGGTGGGAATTCCTGTGATGGATACTGCTGCTTTCCCTTGTCTCTGCCTGTTTTGTGTCTTGCCTAATTAGCTTGTATTTAATCTCTTTGAGCAAAGAGTTCCCAGCTACATGTTTGTCCATGACAAGCACAGTGAGATCCTGCTAGAGGACTGTTCCAACAGTGATAACTGTTTTCAGTGTCACATGCCTTTTTTTTTTTTTTCTTAGTGAAAATGAGCAAATTAAAGACCATAACTGGGATATTTACAGCTGCAACATGGAGAACAAACAGATAAGGTAATTTTACCCCTTCTGTTAGTTACCAAAGCGACACTATAAAGATCCTTTTAATTTAGTTTAGTGCTGTGAAGATTAAAGCTTAATTAAAGTGATGATATTAAAAAAAAAAACAACAACTTGAAACAGCACAGAAAAAATAGAAAGGCATAATTATGGTCCAGTGAATGCTTATCACTCTTTATGAAGCTTCAGAGAAGAGGCATTTTTTTCTCTCCATTGAGAGTAATTTTATTCTGATCATAGATTTGAATGACCAGAACAACCTAGGATCATAGCTGTTTATAAATTATTAAGGACAGTTGGAAAGAATGTGTTATTCTACTCATAAAATAGGGGATAGTAACTTTTCCTCTGCTGGTCCATTTCCTCAAAAAAATCTTTCATACCCATCAGGGAGAAAGACTTTATAAAGACAAAAAAAATTACTGTCTCTCAGTGTTTCACATGGTTTGCGTAGAAATTCAGCTATTTAACATTAAAAGATTTCTTACTTTCAAGATATGTAATAAACATACCCTGTTGTGAATTTGGAAGGTGTCAGATTTTCAAGTGGTCCTAAATGGCATAATTTCCTTTTATCAACAGAGCTGCACTAATTTGTACCAGGTGAAAAGATACGTGAAGGACTCTGTGTGATATAATAATTAGAAATTCCTCCAGGAATGTGACTTTTGTTGGCTAGTTAAACATTTGTTGCTTTGCCAGGTTTAAACTAATGAGTTTAAAATCATTGTGGGGAAACCATATGTTTGCCCAGTAGAAGGCAAACCAGGACATGAGGCGATATTCTTTCACTGCAAGATTCAAAGTAGTAATCTCTGTCCATGACAAAGCAGGAGCACTAGAGAAAGAGCAGTTTCAGCTTGTTAGCTTTGTTGATAGATATCTTTCTGGTTTCTTCAAGAAGGGAGCTGGCAAGATTCAATAGCTCCAAATACCACAGGATTAAAAATGCCCTTTCACTAAGTCCCTCTGTTCATCTTGCTCAAGCATCTTAAAACTACCTTTAACCATATATCACACGTTACTTCCGTGCACAGAATCACTATAAAATTAAATATTTAGCCTTCAATCAAAGCAGCATTACATTTGTTACAATATGGTGATGACTACTGTTGATACAACTCAGCCTGGTAGCTTAACTCTGACTTTTTGCCCCAGGCTGCTGTGGAAACCAAAAGGCCACTGGACTTCAAGGACAAACTCCTGGAAAATAATCTGCTGAGGTTGCTGAGACTGTGTGTGGCCCAGGATGTCTGTGAACTGCAAAGGACTGGAGGATAGGGGAGCACACAGGTGATGTATTTCATCCCATTCTTTGGGTTTTTCCTGATAACGTGTTTTGCCCATTGCTAGAGAAAGGATATTACATTACCTGCAGTTTTGGTCAGGTCCTGTCCAACATTTCTGCTACCAAACAACTCTGGCAAACAGAAATTTTAGCTTTAAAAACATTGCCTTTCTTTTTTTAATCAAGATACAAATGAATTTCCTGGCTTCCAGGCTAGCATATATATGTATGAGCTCTCCACAGGTCTGCAGCTCAATTAATTATTCCAGGATATATTTCTGATTTTGTTAGCTAAGCTGTTAAGAAACATCATGGTATAACTCTCTCTGGTGGTGTTCCTGCAAAACCTAAAAACCTTTTAACCAGGCAGCACTGCAGGAAACTCTCACACATCTTGGCTCACTGTCTTTGAGGAACTGTAGATTATGGGCACATGAAGGGCTACAGAATTTAATATTATGCCGGATCAAGTGCAGTTAAAAATTGTAATTGAATATACTTGCAGTCTTAAGAAAAGTGAGGCATTTTTCTTCACAAAGAATTATTGGTTTCTAATATCAGCTTTCAGGGAAAAAAAAAAAAAGCCAAGTAAATTTATTCTAGAATGCCACTGTACAATTTACCCTGCCAGGGGCTCAGGCTATTTATGTTTTTGACTGCACCATCTTCACTAAACTTAAAAAAAAAAAATAATTCCATGGTAACCATTGCATCACACAACAAAGACATGTATACACTACTTAGATCTTTAAAGAGGCAGAGTCTGGAATGAAATTATAGTCTGCATTTCTTTACAAAATAATATTCTTCTTAGTAAATACTTGTTATTTTATCAATAAATTCTGATTTAACATTTAAAAACAGAATATGAAACTGTGTATCTAAAATAGTTCTGTCTTTAAAATGTTAACTTTATGAGAAGAATTTGCACAGGTGAGGTCACTGAGCTGTGAGAGAAGAGGGAATGGGTGTGAGATGGTGATACTCTTTAGTTTTGTCTCTCTGCTAATTACCGTAGACATTATTTCCACTTTACAATTTTTATTTCAATGCAGTGTTCATGCCACAGGAAGGCCACAGTGGTCACATATACATTTATATATGTTTACCATGTACATATACTTACATTTTCAAACTGATTTTTACAGAGACTACCCTGTAGGGGGAAAAAAAAAAGAAAAAAGTAGAGGCCATTCCATCTGTCTCTAACTTTTTAATAAAGCTCCATACATTCGTATGAGAGCATACAGACCTTCAGTAATGCTTCTCATTTTTCACCTCTCAGTTCATGTGCAGCACCCCAGACCCCAGAGCTGCACTGTGTGAGGGTAGGTAGCGTTGCAAAGAGCTGACACAGGAAAGCTTGGAGGCAGAGCCCTTGTTGGTTTGCCTGGTTGCTGCTTTGGGCTCTGGTTCCTACCGGGGCTGTTAAACAGCACCAGGATGTCAGAGCTGAATATTCATGTCTGCCCGTACAGCAGCATCAGTCTGTGCTGGGTTATAAAGTTGTTTTTGTGGTTCAAAACAGATCTAAGGCACATAGCAAGTACTATATCTGAAATCTGGGTAAAAATCTGGCATTTTGATTTAATCTCATGGACTCCATTGAAGTGCCATGTACTATGGCTGTGGCTTTAGTGTGTGGCTACAGGGCCTTCTGGCATATCATGCAAAGTTTCTGGCAGATGCTTCGTTTTGGTATAGCCCTGGTCACACTGGAATCACTTTCCTGCTGGAATAATCAGAGTCTCAAACTCTCCCTCTCTGCACTGTGGAAAATCTTCATTTCTTTGGTAAGCAGAGCTGCCTGTCAATATTTAGCCCTCAGCAATTTTTTTTTTTTATGATCGAATTACAAAACCTGGAAATATGAGCTTATAATGAAAATGCCAGCACCACATTAAAAATAGCAGGGGCAGTGGGCACTGCTGTAATGTTGCTGGTGCTTTGGTTTTAATCCCTGCTCCAAAGCAGCTCTGCTTCTTGGAGCACTCGAGGTAAGGGATCTCAGCACCTGGTGCTCTGATCACACCATGTGTGGGTGTGTGCTGTGCAGACTCCCTTCCTCAGCACACAGTTGAATTTTGAGCTGTACTCCACCACTCCAAGAACAAGGGGAGAGGCAAGAAACAAAGGGATTCAGTTATCATGGGATTAAATGCTTGCTTTCTGTAATTATTTTGTAACTAGGAAATTCCAATAATTTGACTTGTTTACACTCATATAACTAACCAAGTGGGGGAAGAATAGACTCCTGTTTTATTGGAAAAGGGAATAATCTTCCCCTTTGCTGTGGTGCCTGCAGCCTCCAGACTATTCCACATTTCTCTGCTGTGCTGTTTGCCTGTTTGGGTAACCTGAGTATGTCTCGGTTTCTATCCATTGAACAACCACCTCAGACCTAATGGATGTGGTATAAACTCCCACAGTTTGAAATACTTCCAGCTGAAATTTTTGGACTTACAATAGTGATTTATGCCTGAAGTTCAACAGCCTGGGACAGTGTAGAGGGCAGAGCATCCACCAGCATTGGTGCCATTGATGGAGGGCACTTTGAAAGGGCTTCACTTTACAGTTCATCCTGCCTTTACACTTCCCATTTCCCTCATCCTTTCATCTGCATGTGCCTACCTTCTGTCAGGAGCTTATCTGACTGAATGCTGGAGTGTCAGATTAGGAAATTAGTAAATTAATGTTATTTGAATATCTGTTATAATACAGTGTCACATGTCCAAACACAGCGTTGGGATTTCATTGCACCAGCCCCTGATTTTGGATGTGCAGCCGGTTGCTATGTCCATCAAGACAATCCTCTACAATTAGTCATTCTTGACTGAAAGTTATTATTATGAGAGCTGCTAATGAATTACTTTTTGAAAGTTGTTGTGGTATCACAGTGCTGGGGGCTGTGAAAGTAAAGGCAAAGTTTACCTAATGAAATGGGAAGAGAATAGTGGAGTCAAGGGAAATAAAATACCAATGGATTAACCTGGATGACAAGAGGTAGTAAAAGGAAAGTGAAGAAACACTACAAATTGAGAGGTGTGTAGAAAAGTTGAGACATAAACAAGCCATAGCCTGGGGAAAGAGGGGTGATTAAATTTCTTCAGCAAAAATTTCAAAGGACAGTGGGAATGGAAGGACTTGTTTGCACAATATGCTGCTGTTTAGAGCCTTGGCTAAGCGATTTCTTCCAGCGTTAGAAGTCTATTTTAAATAACAGTTTACATTACTATGGCAACCATGTATACTGGCCATTTTCTTTCTGTACTCCAAAACAAAAGGGTATAAAATCCCAGAACGTTTTTCTGCATCTCACTTAGCCCTCTAACTCCTCTGTGAGTTAGTTCATGGTGGTTACAATTAAGAGTTTGTCTCATTGGCCCTTACCACTTGTCTATTCTACTTTTGTTTCTTTTCACCTGAAATATGTCCCTCAGAGGCAGAATCTCATTAATCACTGTCTTTCCCAGTAGTATAACTCTATTGATGTTCAGAGATTACCTGTAACATGCAAACAACACATTGATGAATAAGCCCTTGAAATTCCATGTTTAATCTCTGTGGTAAAACAGTATTTCTGCTAATATTGCAATTCCTTCACTTTAGATAATTGCACCTTTCTTGATTGTCAGATATTCAGTGAAATAAGTGGAAAGAGAAGAATTATTGTAACTGAATCACTTGTGAAATGACATCCCCTTTCTCCTCCTCCTCCCCACTTACACCATCTTTATGACACAATATAGAGAAAAGGATGCTGTCCCATCCAGGAGAGATGAGCAAGCTGACTGGCATAAAGTTGATGCTTGCAGCTCCAGTATCTGAATGCTGAGCACTGGCCAGAACAAGTCTCAATCCATACATGGGATATTTTTTCAAATATTTTCAAAATAAAGAAGAAAACAGTGAATTAATCCTTTAAACATGTATTAACAAGCAGTAGTTTTGGAACCAGCCTGTTTTCTTTTGCTCAGGACCATGTTTCCTCTGGCCATACCATGCCCACAGTAGTGACTGGTAAAGCTAAAACAGTTTTTTTATTTTTTTGTTGATATTATAATTTAAGAATGCTGTTACATCTCCATAATGTTAAAAGATGGACCCTTTTCTAAAAATGATGTATTTACACAGCTACTGAATCTTTTATATCCAATTTCTGTGAAAACAATGTCTCCCTGACTGCTTACCAGTCAGCTCATATTGTGAGCAATTAGAAAAGGGCAGTGCAAGCAAGTAAAGCACTCTGGGTTTTTGAGATCTAATCTTTGTAAGAAAAGGAATTTGAGCTGTGGGCAGTAATGCATTATGGTACAGCAGTGCATAAAGCAGTACCTTTTTAGAATTTTGTTCTTGTCCTGACTAATTGGTTCAGTGTTAAGTGAGGTAACAGTTTAAAGAACTAACTCATTATATGGAATTACTCTGTCTGCTGTGATACTTAAAGTCATCCTGCGACACTCTAGAGCTCAATGCATAAAATATTACCCTGGTAAGTAACCCTCCCGCTGGATAGAGCCTCTTCTTTCAGAAGTTAACCTACGGATATGAGAACTCTGTCCTTGCACATAGTGTCTGATCCAGTGCCAGTGCCTAAGGATGTTCTTGGAAAGATTCCCATCTTTAAACACTGGATTGGGGTCCATGGTGCAGTAGCTTAAGTGCTGAGGCTCTGACTTGCAGCAATAAAATATGGCATTACTGTTTTAAAGTAGGAAAAAGGGTAAAAGAGTGTAAGTTGACACTGAAATACTGATAAGAAAAAGCAAGAGCTGTGTGAAGGCAGAAAAGGCAAATTTATAGAGAAAAACTTGGAAATAATGAAGATTAAAATAATACGTGCTTTCCCCAGTTTGTTCTTCCCTTGCATGTATGTTATAACAGATGAGAACAAAGTGTTTTTCTTCAGTCAGACAGCTAAATATTATACCAGTTTCAAAGACGTGAAGAATAGGAGACAGACATACATAGTGAAGTCAAGGTGATTATTGCAGAGTAACCAAGGTACAAATATTGAGATGCCCTGCACTGGCTCCCTGGGCTGGCATAATTAGATGGCTGCAAGATAATGTATTTTTGCCCAGAATTACAGAATATGATGGGAACTGGCAAAACAGCACATACAAAACAGTCACACTCAGCAGGGAAGGAGATAATCCTTGCAGGGAGCCGTAGTAGGTTTTCTAAGGGTTTTGTCCTCATATTTACCAGCCTGAAGCCAACAGAATCACCTCTAACTTAGATCAGGAGCACAGTAAGCAAAACTTGGAGCAGAGGTTTAAGTGATACGCTCAAGATCATGTGTATCATTTTGTTAATCCATTAAAAAAGACTTTTTGCTCGTATATTTGCACAACGTTTTGTGCCATGAGTTTTTCATCCATCTATCCTTGTCTCTCTGTAATTGTACTGCAACTGTGTGTTATTAAAACTGACATCAGAATTTATGACTTCCTGGTGCCCAGTCACATTGAAAAGTAAAACATGTATAAGAAAATTAACCAAACCAGTAACCTCTCTGGACACGAAAGAATTTTGTATTTTGCATTGTATTGTGCCAATGCTAGAAGGAAACAAAGGGACTGGTTTTTCTCCCAGAGCTACAGTGCATTTGATGGCGTTGCACAGATTTGGACATATATTAAACAGAGCCATGTTTACTTGTGCTGCATAAGAATTACAGGGTGAAGCAAAATCAATGTTTTCCAAGTGTAATAGAAAGAAGCCGTGAGGAAAAGAAATGGTATTTTCAAGCTTCTTTGAAAGGTAACACAAACAGTGCCCAGAGTGAAAAAAAGCTTTGAAGACAAAAACACTTTCCAATGTCTTCTTCATTCCATATTTAACTTGCTTTGGAGGTTTAAGGGATGGTAGGTCCTTAGCATTATTTTAAAAGGGGGAGTCTGTGTGTGAATAAGTAGACATTGAAACTGATGTTGTGAATTGGAAGCTGCACAATGTGTCTGTACATCTCGACAGAAAGAGAAGGCACTCAGATTTTAGAGGGGCACTGAGATGACACAGAGAGTGCATGATGCAGTGGTGTAATGAAAGAGAGATCAATGTTAAAATGAATGTAACACCACTGAGGAGTACACACAGATCAATACTCTTGTAAGCCATAGAGTATAATCCTGCTATATAGGTCTTGTTAGATAGTACACTCAATTCTAGGAAGACACATTTTTCTGTATTTCTAACTTATCTGTCCTAAAAAAAGTCTTTCTTTTGGAATGTAAAGTCTTGAATCTTTGTCTTCCCACCCAGGCATGCTAAGGAAAATATGCAGTGCTAATAGTAAACTCCCCCTTCCCACAGCATGTGGCATAGGAGGGTAAGATAGACAGTCAACAATGATCTGTGTTTCATGAAGTCTTTGAAATATTGTTTTATTCCTGTCCCCTCTTATTGCCTCCTCCTTTTCTTTAAAGAATATATTTTAAGCACAAACACTGAAAATTCAGTCTCAAGAGAAATGGCAAGGTCAGTCTTGCATCTTTCGCTTATATTGTAAAAAGAACTTGCCTACAGTTTTTTTCCACCGCCTGATTTTTAGAGCTTAAAACCATTAAAAAAAGATCAGAGACTTTTTCTCCTTTTTTGATGCATGGATAGCCTGGGAAACAGAACATGGTTGCTAGTGCAGGCTCAGATGCTCTCTCTCTGTCATATGTATACATGTGTGTGTATGCATGTATGTATATTCCCTAAAGATTTCAGGCTATCCACATTTCTTCACATGCCACTGCAGACTTACTGCCTTTGAGAATCTCTGTGTTTTCCCTTTTATGTCTGGATGATTTGGTAGGAACTGGTGACAGTGAGTCTGCGGTTAATGGCTCCAGCATGCCAAGTTGACCCGTTTCCTGTAAGGAAATAGCCAATGTAAATTGAAGTGTATAGTCAAAGTATATTTCCACCTTGACAGGAAATTTAGTGCTAGAAGTGAAAATGATAGCAACTTGTCTCTGTCTTGAGTTGATACCCTCACACTGGTTCCAGCCCATGGATCTGCCAGACAATTATTCATCAGTGCAGGTTATTTTTCCTCAGTGCAGGTTATTGTTCCTTATTGGCAGGGACCAGCAAGCGCACGAGCCATGAGCTTGAGTCAGCAGCAATTACCTGCAACCCATGCTACATGGTTGTAGCATGCTTTGCTACATGTCTGTAGCATGTTGTCCTGCAGCTTTCAGTGCTCAGTGTCACTGAAGCCCCACCTTTTGGTGCTCAGTGTCACTGAAGCCCCACCTACTGTATCTTAAGTTTGCCAACCCATCACAGCCTTGCCCAGGATATTGCTGCCTGGTTTGATACTGTAAAACAGTTTTTCTTAGCAAGGAGTGAACGAGTCTGTGGACATTCCAAATGGAATGGCATCTTGCTTTGTGCCTTGGAAGGCCACGTGCCTGTTGCACTGAAACTACACAACCCAGTGCATGTGGCTATTGCATCTTTAACTGAGCTTACATTTCACAGCCTGAAATGGTTTAGTAATTCCTTCCAGTAACTGTCAGGCCACTGATATGAGTAGTATCCCTGTACCTACTACAGGTCAAAGACACAGGGAAGTTCCAAGTCTATGTTTAGAGCAACCTTGGATGCAAAAATACTCATACAGGGTCAATCTGACCCTGCACTCTTTAATCTTTGGATCCTGCAAGGTCCTGAGAGGCAACAGAAGCACATTCTGCCATGTGTCTTATGGAAATTTGGTATCTAATCATGGAGAGGGGAATGGGAATTGCATTCCTTTCTCATTTTTATTCCAACTCATTTTAAGGCCAGACTTCCTTGAGAAGGCACAAACTCTTCTCAACCCCTTAGAATGAGGAGGTCCTTGATTTAATTTCATCTGCAGGCCTGACTGCCACTCTCCAAAGAAAGGAAATTGTAACTCAGCTTCTACTTTTCATGTCTTCTCCTTTTCCCTAATGTAGGCATTTCTTTGTTTTCCTTGTAAATTCCAAAGAAAGCTACTAGTTGTGCTAGTTTTATCCCTCTATTGCTAGAGGTCAGATGTTTTTACCCATTCCCTCAATGAGATGACTTTGTTTTGAATTTCTTTGCAATTAAAAGGATGTATATTTTTAAAGAGCAGAGAAGCTAAAGCAAGTAAAAATAAATTAATAAATACATAATTACAGTGTTGCTTCAGGGAAAAGTTTCTAGGCATAATCTAATAACAATGACTGGAGATATTATTAGTATTTTGTGTTGATTCCAGATCCCTTGGGATAGTCTAATAATTAAGCTTTTGTTTTCCAGTCCCTTTCGGCTCTAATAGCTATTATGATCATTAAGTGTAACCTTCCATAGACTCTGGTTTCTAAATGCCTTTGTGAGTCCAAGCCCAAGTCTGGGTCCCCTCTTGAGGGAACAAAGTTGATGAGAAATAAAAGTCCCTCATGATGCTGTTCTCACTTTAATTCCAAAGCTCTCATTTTCTGCCAACTATCCACAGCCAGCAACTTTTCACAGTTTTTTCTGAGCTTCAGTTAATCTTTACTCCTTCTGACATGATGGCAGCTCTAAAATGCCTTTGCCCACATTTATCCTCCTCTTTTCCAGTGTTTGAGACTGACCCTGTCCACCACAGTCCTGGCTGTGTGGCTGCTGAGCTGGAAGATTCAAACTGAATTGTCACCACTGCAAAGGCTGCTCTTAAGCAGATGCTCTTCAGCATACAGCTCTGGCTTCAGAAAGCTCAGTGTTATCAGAAAGCCTTCAGCTCTAGCCTCTTCCTGAATATTACAAAAATTTCATCTGCTTCCATGGGAAGAAGCAAACCCTTGTTGCAGGGGTTGCTCCCTGTCACATTAACCGGCGACGCGGGCAGTGAGGGAACGCTCTTTCCTTGGTGCAGGAAGAAGCATTGCAAAAGCAAGACACAAACAGAGTCAGGCACAGGCTTTTGACTATCTGTCACTCCTTGCTGAACTCGCCTGAAATTTATTGCCTGTTAGACAGCATTTCCCTCTGTTTACTGATTTGATTGAAAGGATGATTTATCAAGGCTCAGCATCGCATTGAATGCTGCTCTCTGCTCCGAGGGGTAATGAGTTGTAGACACATCTCATTCTCCTTCCCCACGTGGCTGTGAGGGTTCAGGGAAGGTGAGTGTTTGCTGGCTTTGGTGTGACACACAGACAGTTCTGCTGGGAGCAGGCTGTTCCTGCTGGCTTCAGGATCAGCCTGCTCCTTCCCCCTTCACGCAGGAGAGGACAGACCGTGTACGTCAGGAGGTTTCAGGTAGCTGCACAAAGACAAAAACGGAGCATCTATGAGAGAGAGGGAGTGGAATGGGAAATGACAGTGGGAAAGACAATGAAAGTGATAAGAAAATGAAAGGATTAGAAATACCAGAAAGTGAAATGACAGCTTGGCGTTGTCACTGCTGTTATCCCCGCCGTCGGTTCCTTGCATGGTTTGGCACTGCGTGACATTGTCTTGGCTAAGTACTGTGGCACAGTCCCATCACAACACGGCGGGAACTAATGCCTTCTCTCAGAGCGTGTATTTGTTTTGGTTATGGTGAGTTTTCCTTAAGCAGCCCTGGCATTTGTTTCAATCACAACAAAACCCATCGTCTCACCTTAATTTACAGAGTCATAACTAGCAGTATTTCTTTTCAGCATAAAGAGTGCATTGGAACAAATGCCACTATTTATCAACTGTAATGCAGTTCTTTATAAAGGTCTTATGTGAGCAAAGAATAAAAATGCAATGATAGTCTCACAATAAATACTCTAAATCCTTTATTGCCTATTTATGGTGTAATCTCTCCACAGTTGTACAATATATGACTGTTTAGAAAAAGCTCTAGAATACAGTTATATGGTTTATTTACCAGGAGATGGCAATGGTGATCTGCTGCAGTATTAACTAATGTACAAGGCCCACATAATTTTTCCATAACATCACAAACTTCAGTATGAATGAAACCGAAGTATTCCAATACTGGTTTTGCCTTCCTTATTTCTAACTTGTTTCAGTTGCTGCTATTCATTGTAAAGAAAGTATTTTTTTCCTCTCATTTTTTGATTGAAATTGCTGTCACTACATTTTTTAAAGATGTCTAAATACAATCATATTGGTATTCCAGAAAAGAGAATACTATTTAAAAACAGAGCAGCCAATACCATTGAATAAGATATGCCATGTGTCAGAAAAAGGAAATGATTGATAAAAGCAAAAGCTTAAAAAATGCATTTAATTTTACAGTATCAAAATTGAACTTGAGTAGTTAATGAAAAATAAATTATAGGTTATGCTATTAAAAAACCTGTCATAATTTTCTGTTAAGTTGCTTGAAGTATGGTCTTAAAATATGTAGATGCCAATCATTTTACAGAACTTTAAATTAATATGGTCTGCAATGCTGTCTGAGTTGTTATGTTACTTTAACCTACAGTAAGGCAGACGTCATTCTTACATGAATTAGTGTGACATTGATTTCACTTGTAAAAGATCACTGCCATAAACACTGTAAGTACAAGTTTGGCTTCTTATGGGATTGCTTTACATTACTTTATATCTTTCTCCACATGATTGCCCATTTTTCACTCTTTTACCCAGAACTTGCACAAGCTGACCAGGTGGTTTGTGCATGTTTGGCACACGTTTGATACTTGGCAGTTTTCAAAGTGAAGCAGTAACTGGTGAGACTTACTCCTCTCCTCCCCCTGGCTACATTCCTGCCTGTATGGACTGATCCAGGGACATTGATGGCAGGCTAAATGTGCTCTAAGCAGATCTAGACCAAGGTACAGAAGTGAGCATCTTTTACCAAGGAACTGCTCCCGTGGTTGGATTTTCCTCTGGTGTTCTGAGGATACACAGTCCATGTCTCACGATAGTCACTATGTGGTTCTCAGTTGAGAGGCTTATCTACCCTCAAGTTAAATAAATGCTTTTACTGCATCTGCTCTTTACAACATCAAATGCCAGCATTGTTGCCTTTCCATTCCTACTATTTTAGTGTTACTAAAATAGCAAGCGAGGACCTTAGAAGTGTGAGGTTGTGAGAGAAGCGTGGAATAGGTCATAACCACAGATGATAACAGGAGAAAAGCATTGTTTTACTCATGTGAAGGTGTCAATTTTCTATTCTTTCAATGGTAGTTCTTAAGTTCTTCACCACAGTGTCTACCTTCCTACCACTACATCTTTCCTTCCTCTGCTCCACATTAAGTGATACTCAATCTCCTCACCTCTACAAGGAAGAAAGAGCAAATTTACAGAATACAGAGAGTATTTCACTTGATTCTGCTCTCTCCACACCTTCATGTCAGACAGCTCCTGTGTTGGAATCTGCCATGAAACACTTTCTAGGGGAACAGCTGGCTCCACCCCATCAGTAACAGGAGACACCTATGTACACAACAGCGATCACACATTTCACATCGACAATACGTTTCCACTCATGAACCCTACAGGGTACAGCAGGTAGACAGAGGTAAGAAAGACCTTTGTCAGCCTTTTTTCCAATAAGGAAATCGATCCATGGAGCAAAACGAATTGACTGAGTGTAAGCAACAGAAGAAATACTGAGTAGGGTTTAGAGTCCGTTGGCTGCTGGTGCCTTGCTGTATCAGGCAAACAAACTATCTTTCTTTCCCTCTCACATTTTCTTACCTCTTTACATTCCTCTACAAAACAGCACAAAGTTAATCAATACACTCGGTGCTGCTGCCTCCCCTGAGCACCGGGGCAGCCACATGTTCCACCTTATGGCGAGGCTCTCCAGCGGCTCCGACACCTAACAAGGCTGTGAATCACTCTGGTGGCATTCATGTCTCTTCAAAGGACAGTTTTTCAGAAAGGGCAAAATGATGTTCAGACTGACAATTGCTCACACAAAATATCTTGTCCTCTCTGCTGGATCTCTTGCTGTGAGTACCATGTTCATGTCAGCAGTGTGGAGGGAGGAATTATGAGTTTTCCTTTTTCTATCACTTATTTAGCACCCACTCCCATCTTCCCTTGTCTTCCCAACTTAAATTGCGCTTACGCTCCAGTACAGAGTAGAGATATGAATGTCAGCTGGAAATTAATTAGCTCAGCCATCCCTTTACTTCGCTAAAATCTGTCCTGTAAACAAACCAGACTGCAAGCTCTTGAGAGTGGGACTGTTTACAGCCTTGTTTTACATTGGTTAGTACAACAGGGCCAAAGCAGAGAGGCTCAGGGTCCCACCATAGCACAAATAATTTTCAAAGTGACCCAGAGGGAGAAGCAAGGCCAGGCTTAAAGGTGAGCAGTTCAAGTCAAGAGAAGTTTAAATTTCTGAATTATAAAGTTGTAAAAAAGATTCAAAGGGAAGTAAGGGCATACTCAGCCCACTGTTTGATAGTACAATACATAAACCCCAGATTTTGTAGGAGTATAATAAAAGATTGTATAGGAGTATAATAAAACCCAGACACAAGTCTGAAAAATTCATTAGTTTCTGCCACGACTAAAATAAGCACTGTCTAGGAAAACTACTTTGCAATGGTAATGAAAAGCAAGTGGAAAAGCAAGTGTTAGCACCAGTGCTGCAATGTGAAATAATTTCTGTATACTCAGATCTGTCATTGTGAACAATGTTGTTGATTATAAACCACATCAAATTCCCAGTCCCCCAAGACATGTATTTTATTTTGCAGTTTTTCTAGTAATTATGAAATCAACAGAATACTATCAAGTTTTACCACAATTAAGTTAAATATATACTTAAATGATATAACATACTTGGTAATTGCAATATCTCTCTAACTTCTTTCGGAGGAAGTCAGCAATGTTTCTCAAGCGTTTTCAGGGGTGGCTTCTAATGATAATGATGATGCTCAGCTCTCTCATAATTTTATAATTTCAAAGCTGCTTGAATTCAATTTAGAATCAAGATTTGACCTGCAGAGCTTCATTTCTTGTGAGTTGATAAGGCAAGTCTTCTAGATCTGAGTGGATTTTACGGCCTCTTCAGTGTATGTGGGTTTGATGGAAGAGCCGATGGCACAGACTTACAGCAGTGAGAGCAGTTGTCTGAGAACAGGTCTGTATCCAGTCACTTGTGAGATACTGTTCACTTGTAGAGCTATTACCATGTCATCCTGCTGAAGACCTTTGGGCTCAAGGCAATAAAAATGCTTGTCTCGGGTCTCCATTAAGAGAACAGCCATGTGGTTCAGTGCTTCAAACAATTGCCACTTGCTCAGGGTAGGAGGCCTGCCAGAGTGCTGTGATGGTGATGGGCCTGTAAGGCAGGAGGTTCGTAGTGATATTTTTCTCAAAAACTGGGAATCTCTCTACTTTGGCAGTTTTGTCTTTGTGCAGCTGTTTTCGCTGCCATTCTGGCCATCAGGACTGGGCATATACTCCAAATTTATGTTTACAGATACTGACATCCAGTTGGTAAGAAAAGACAAGGCAAGCTCATTTGTACTTGTACCATTAACTTAATATGTATTTATACATATTTACTCAGAAAAATAAAAACTCAGTGGACTAGATGATCTTGGAGGTCTTTTCCAACCTCAGTAATTCTATAGTGATTCTTATTACCTGGTTTTGAACATCCTGTTTCCATCTGACCTTGCTCTCCATATGATACTATTTGTCTGAGAGACAGTTTTCTGTCTAATTGAATAATAACTTTTTAATAATTTGGTTCAATAGTTGACTTTTTTTTTCAGGTCACTGAACACAGAGGTCAGACAAAGAAAACACAAATCACATCTATTTCAAGTACTGTTTGCCTAACTATAGTTAGAAATTGTGATTGCATAAAGAAACTATTATGACTGTATATTAAATAGTGATTCTTTACTGAAATTGATAGAACTGACAAGTAAATGAGTTTATATAAAAGAGTTTTTAAAGTTTCTAGTTTTATGAATGTAATGAGCCACATTTTATTTAATGTTAAGTAATGTGCAAGTTGATATATTTTGGAATGCACGATAACATGTTCAAATTCATTCTAGAATATGAAATCTTCACCAGGATTTTAAAAGCACCTCTCACAGGCCCAAAATGATTGCAAAAAAAACCTGCAGAAAAGATGTGTTTCCTCTAAATCTATGAAACCATAAAGGGAAGCAAAAGCATTCAATCTTTCCTCCTTTTTTTTTAAATTCAGCCAGAAAACACAACATCCTCCTGTTTATCTCCCAGGTTGTGGATACAGAGAGTATATTTGCCTTTTGCCTTTTTCCTGCTAAAATCAGCCAGTGCTGTTACACAGTGGGTGTAATCTCCTGGGTATATGGTATGGTGAATATAGCACTAACAAACCTTTTGTTTTCTCTTTTCTTTAGAAAACAGTGAGATCTCTGTGCTCAAGATTTTCTTCATAAAACTGTCGATTGGATGACTATGCTAAAGAAAGAAGAAGAATGAAGAGGAGAAAAGGTAATTACAAGAAAAAGTGAATTGCCAGCCATATGCAGTCCGTTATAGTGGATGTGTATTTTTCATTACCTACATGGGATAAAGATTTCTCAGCTCAGCTGCATGAATAGGATTGTTTTATGTCTGTTGAAAGATATCTATTTCAATTGGACTTTCTGATTTGCCTGTTATATTCCCTGGGTGGCTAATTCCTAATGCTTTTCTATATCGAGAGCTCATCAGTCATACTCTGGGCCTGTCCGTTTTTTGCCAATTACTGGCACGCACAGTCAAAGCTTAGGCTCAGTTTTTTTGTGTCTTCACTACTACAGAACTTCAGGGCAAACATAGCCTAGGTTTTAAATCAGCTCGAGCAACACTGAGTTCAGCATAAGTTAATCTCCTTGGGTTTTTTCAGCTTTCTGAATGAATTCTGCAGCTTGAACTTGTGTTCTCTGTGCTGCTGAAGACAGACTGCTGCCATTGCCCAGTGTGTCTGTTTCTACACAGTGTTTGGCTACAGCCCTATTGCACTACAGGCACATGCTTCTGTACAGGGACAGGCTAAGAAATTGCATATTGAGAGTAAAAATACCCCTCATTGTGCTAATGACCTTTTTGAAGGCTTAATGATCAATTTGGGTGACTGCCTTACGCAGACCTGTCTAAAACTATTTTTGTGCTATACTTTCAAAAAATCCCACCCAAATCCAGTTCTTTTTCCTGTCTACTTATCTCGCTTTTCATTGTTGTGAAATGAGAGCAGAACTGCAGGCCCTATTTCACACACCTTAATAGACTTGACATGTTGCATCTGTAGTAGAAATGATTTAAGTAGTCAGAGACTAGGACTTGGAAATCTTTCTCCATTGAACATAATTACAGATTAACTAATTCTGCTAGTGCAACAAAATGTGTGTAGGCTGCTATAAGCCCTGATTTCTTTGCCAGGATGTGTGCAGACAGAAGACTGTGCTTTTCTTTGTGTGGAGAATCCAACCAATGTGAGCTGGGACTGCCCTAGGCAAACCACACGAGTTTGTGCTGTGCTGTTCCTCACAGGAATGTTTCTCTCATGAATCAAATTGTCTTTACTCTTTTATCCAGTTACTTTACAATAAAAATTACTCTGAGTAAATAGGAAGTAAACAAAGTCAGCCTTTTCCTTCACTATCCTGCACAATAAGAAGGTACCAATATATCTGCAAAGTTAAATGATATCATCAGGGTAAACAGAAAATGTTTTACATTTTACAGGCACAGAGACAAGTAGCAGGGAATTTCTGGTTAATTTATTTTCATCTTCCTTGGGAACAGTAAGCTAGCTAGAGAGTCCTCAGAAACACTGAAACGCTCACTCAGAGGTGGTTTCTGTCTGTTAGCTTCTGTATTAAGATATTGATTTGGGTTTCAAAAGCCTCCACACCATTTTCTGCTCTGCCTTCCTCAGAGCAGAATCTTTCAATCCTAGGAGTCACCCTCTGGTCAAAGCAGAGACTAGGCTTGTCATAGGCAACCCAGTAGTCTAGATTGCCCCACATGTATAGTTCCCTTCTTCCTCACAGAAGTTTTTTAGAAACAGCAAAATAAGAGAAAATTTTGAGGAGAGAGAATCTCGGTGGGAACAGTCCAGCTACTTCAATTTTACTGACAGCTTAAACAAGTGGAGCTGTCAATGTGTGGGGTAAGTCAGTGAAAAGTCAAACCCATACATGCTGTTATGTCAACTGGGAGAAGTCGAGTGTAGGTCTTGAAAAACAAGAAGAACAAGATGGGTCCAATACATTTGCATTTAGGGTGGCCATGTAACTGTAAAATAAAGGGAATTCCTAAAGGAAACATTTTTTTGTCACATAAACGCTGAACCCGCTGCGAACAAATCTGGCAAGGCTGAGGATCCGGCTCCCTGGGCTGAACATCAGAATACCATGAATAATGTCAAGAGGCAGCAATGGGGCTGTCAGATACTGCTACTGTCATTACCCTATTACTGCAAATATCCATGAATTTCACGAGGTTGTAGAAACTGTCAATGGATATTTTAATCCATAAGCACAGAAAACACAACTATTTTACCATATAATCATCGAAGCTAATCTTTGACAAGGTTATTACTCACACCTCTTCCCTTGTAATCCCCCTATACAGAATAAGGCTCTGAAGCCTAATCTTTCCAATGCTGAAAATGAGACTTTTATGCAAACTGATAAAAGTTCTTTGTTTGATTTATCTGTAAACTAAAATAGTCTGGTAGTTTGCCTTGAAGTTAAAAGGAAAAAACATACTCTGTCAAATCCTGTGTATTCCTTTTTATGTATTTTGTCATTTCCCCTCTATTAACTCTGTCCTAAGGTTGAAAAGAAGAGTGCACTCTAGCTTCCATTTACATACTGTACTTTAGCTTTGACTTTTTTGGTTGCAGCCTGTTAAATTTATTGACTATAAGCCCCTTGAGCTATTGAAGAGTATGCAGCTTACATTGTATATCTTTTGAAAGATGCTACTGGTAGCCTGTTTTAATGTGTTTGCTCTCTCCAGATACAATTTGTCTTACATATTCATTGGTTTTTAGTGCCAGGACCAGTTTCTTCGTTGTAGCTATTGTTTGGGAGTCTCAGAGAGATATTAAGGCTTAGTAATTTTTCAGTGCTGCTCAAGGGATCTGAGTGTCAAATGAAATAATAAGAGGGAATTTGGGCACTGAAAACCCCTAAGCAGCTGGCTTTGGAGAGCTCAATAAAAAAATAAAAAAAGGAGGAAAATAATTTGAGATGGCATGAAAGACATTTGGGGACATCTAGGATGTTTTATATGTACAAATAGAGCTGGCCAAACAGTAGTACTTCCCATTCATTGACAGTTATGTTTCATTTTAATTTGAAGATTTCATACAGCCTGAAAGTCAGAGAAAATTTCATTTGCGAAACGCTAGCACATGGAGCTGGGAACACGGAATATGTTCTCCTGCATACTGCAGCTGCTTTTTCTAGTGGAGGAGCTGACCAGAATACTGATTTCATTAAGCCAGGGTTCTGGATGGAACTTTTCTCTTTTTTCTTTCTCTTTTCAGATTAAAGTCAGGGCTTTCAGGTGTTCAGTTCTGCAGGAGAGAGTCCGAAAGCCTCAAGAGAGATGGTTGCTTATGGATCCCAAGGCTCCCAGACCTCTCCTATAAGGCAGGTACAGAGTGTGGGAACGTGACGCTGTGTATTCAGTAGTTCTGGCTCTCACTAACAGGAACCCCAGTTCTTCCCCAGCCCTGATGTAGAGGTGCACTTTGGAATATCTTTTGTTCCTCAGTACAGGTGTTTGCATGGCCATTCATGCTGACTTGGAATCTAACCAGGTAGGACATCCACAGCAGCATGGATTTAACAGTACAAAGTACAGACAGCTGTGAATTGGGATTTTCTGATTTATGCTACCCTACCCTGCCTAGTCAGCTTAACAGTTAGCTGGAATACACCTCCATCAGTAGCCAACATGCCAAAATCTGTTGTGCATCTGTGACTTGGTCTTTCATTTAGTTCGTCTGTATCCTATTCCAGGTGCAATCACTTGATGTTCCATCCTGAGACAGAAATCTGCTGTGGCATATTTTTATTCCTAGAAAATCCATTCCAAAAGTCAAACTCCTTTCTCTCTGGAAAAGCCATGAGAGCAGCCCTGAAACTCCAGGCATCGATCTCAGCAAGGTACAGGTGAGGTCTCTGTGCACTGCAGCCCACGCTCTGCGCTCTTACCAGCTTGGTGCAAGGCTTCCAGTTATTCCACCCACATGTTTGTACCTTCAAAATCTATTTTTGTGAGGAACATCTGTGGTCCCAACAAGTACAGAAAAAGAAAGATAATTCAGTCAGTGTTTCACATGGCAAACACTAGTTGTATTTTGGCTTTCAGTGAAAAAAAGAGGGGCAGGTCATGGTGTCCCCAGTCCCACTTGCTTGTTTAATTCCTCTGTGGCCACGTCAGCATGGAGGTGATCTCTTCTTACAGGGGAACCTGGATAGCCTAAAATATTTCCACACCATTGCTTCATAGCACCTAAAAGATTTCACAGACAGAGATGTTGCAACACTTAGTGAAATAAATGTGAGTTAATTCACATTTACTCTATAGCGAGAGTATTTGTTGCAGAAAAGGAATATATTTTGGCTTATAGTGTATATGTCAAATAAATACAATTGTCTATTTCTGAATCTTTATAGCGCCCATCATCATAATTAGCTTAAGTGAAGCTGTAATTAGCTCGCATATAGCTTCAATTTGCTGCAAAGTAAATCACCAACTAAATCAATAATTCACAACCAAGCAAACAGTGCAGGCTTCTCCAAAAGAAAAAAAAAAACAAACAACAAACAAGCCATTATGCCTGGACATTTCCAAATGCAGCACCGCTCCTTGCCTCCCTTCTCAGAGAGAAATGTGGCAATTTTCAGTACCAGACATTTTCGTTCAAGCACGCAGAAATCATGTAAAACCAAACAAATAATGACATGAAACAAGGCTTTGATTGGGAGCCTGTGAATAATGATCCTTTTCACATATTCAGTGTCTAGAATGTTTAACATGTTTTACATGTAGAATATATCAAGCAAGTCCTGATGATTACATTTTGGTATCAAGAGAAACACACTTTATTAGAGAGGGAGCGTGTCAGGGCTTGGTGCCAATCGGTTGCAAGTAGTTATGTTGCAAACACATCCAACGCCCACATTTGGAGAAGTGCAAGAGGGAACATGTTTCTTATTTTCCTCTTTCCTGCTCTGTTTTCCTGCAAGTTCATAAGAGGCGAATGTTACCTACACAGACAGAAAAAAACGGTGACAGAAATTTTTCATGCCATGAATAAATAACAGGTTTACATTGCTGAAAAATATTTTTGGGTTTGGATGCTTTTGTACAAGTTATTGCTATGGAGACTGTATTAGTTGATTGCATTTCTCATGTGGTTGTAGGTAATAGTGAACTCAAAAGGTGGAAGAAACCACTTTGGTATATGTTATATTAGTTGGTATTATTTTATTGCCAGAAATGTAACAGGGACCAAAAGCATAACAAAACTCTGAAACTTAGGGATATTTGGAATAAAGAGAGCATCCACAGGTGAATTATTTAGCATGAGTCTGGGACTGGGACTGTTAATCCCAATTTCAGAAAGGAATTAAAAAAAGCTCCTTTGTGTTTCACAGCATGAGGTACATGTTTCTGTGATGAGTATTGGAAAGGCATTTTAACTGTAGCCACCTAATTCCACATTTTTCAGGTGGATTTTGCACATTGCTCTAGAAGTTCTAGTTCTGGTTAGCAGTGGAGACTGATTATTGGAAGAGATGAACCACTACCCTGGGATGTCTGTTCCTTTGTAGGAGGGAATTTATGGCTTCTGCACGTTACTGGTTGGTATCCTTTGGGTAACTCTCAATATATTTACTGCAAACAACCACTTAACCTACATTTGTGATACTGTTACATTTATCTTGAAGTCACATGTGGTACTACAGCAGTTATTGTGCTTTTGGCATATAAATATTTTACAGAGTATCAATGGAAAAATATATTGATATGTACATGTCTGCAAGGAATGAAAAGATATCCTTTAGAATATGACGTGTTTTAATTAATTGTTTTTTGCACTTTATGTTAACATGCAAAAAAATGATAGCTGCATGCAACCTCCCGAAGTCAGAAGTAGGAATATATTTATATATCAGAAGCTGAAAATTCTATTCTAAGATTAAAATTATGCTGTATTTCTGCAGATAGAGATATTTGTATTTCATTAAATAAAAAGGCTTTCTTTTTTCTCCACACTTCGGGAAAGAAATTACTTTTGCATTTGGATAGGGATGAATGAATATAATACCAAATCTTTTGTTTGCATCAGTGTGCAATGTGTCATTTTCTCAAATGATGGCTGGGTGTGTTTGCAGAGCAGATGCAGAAGTGTGTCTGATTACCTCACCGTTTCTTTGTACCCAGCATAGATGGAGGGGAATTAGAACTCATCGGCAGGAGGGAGGGCTTGTTTTCTTCCCAAGCAAGCCATCAAAGAATCCCAGAATACAGTTTAAACTATTCAGACCGAAAATAGACTGAATTTTGTCTGCCTGATTTCAGTAAATACTTGTGTATTACTTATGGTGAGATTCTTTCAGGAGACATGCTGGAAGCTGTAAACACCCATGCTGAAGATAATGCTCAGAACCCAGTCTCAGACCTTTCATGCAGCATAAAGCTTTGCAGAGCGGGGCTGTGAGAAAATAGATGTGTTGACAAAAGCCCAGGTATGGATACAGTTGTGCAGGCAAAAGAGTCTATTTGCTAAAATGCCTTCTCTCTGTTTAGAGACCTACAATACATCCCCAGTGTGTGCCAGTGCAGCTCTACCCGCAGACAAAACACTTTCAATATGAATAAGGTGAACAATGGCTGATTAATTAGACTGTATGTCTTGCAGCATTAAAGCTGGGTGTTCCTTGTCCCTCCTGGGATGGAGGTTGCTGATACTGAAAGATTTAGTTCCTGACTCTGCAATTTTAATTCCTATTGCGTATGGGACACTAAGTCACGTCACTGATGCCTGTTGGATTACATTGTGTAAGGATGAGCAGAGCAAAGACAGCTTGAAGTGAAAGGAAACAGACAGAGCCACTTTAGTGCTGTCAGCAGGCAATGAAGGGCAAACTGCTCTAAGTGCTCAATAAAATGAGATTTAGGTACATGCAGGTTTGGCATCACACCTGCCAGGCACCAGCCCCTTGCTAACCAGGATCCAGGCCCTTCAAGTGGCACTGCCTGCATGAGAGGTGGGCAGGAGCTGCAGCAGAATGTTCTTGGTTTCTGCTGATGGTTATGGTCAGCTTGATGCCTTCCAGCATTTCATGCTAGAAATCTGTTCCTTGGAAAAACTGTGGGCAGGTGTAATTAAAAAGTGATAGCTTAACCCTTCCCAAGACCTTGTTTTCTATTGCAGTGGTATTGCCCTTGGCAATAGTTGGTATTGTCTGCCACAGTCCACTGAAATCCTCATTTCCTGTGGAAACACATGGGTACAGACAAAACTTTTGCTGGAAAGCATTCCTTTCCTTTGGTATGTGCTGTAAGGGGGGTAGAGAGAGAGACAGGGATGGGAAAATGATTGAGAACTCAGTGGCTAGGGTTACTCTTCTAGAAAGCCAAGATGTGTTTCAGGTCTTCAGTATGACTTGAACAGACTAGAGGTCGTAGAATCATAGAATGGTTTGGGTTTGAAGGAACCTTTAAAGGTCATCTAGTCCAACCCCCTGCAATGAGGGGACACCTTCCCGTAGACCAGGTTGCTCAGAACCCCATCCAACCTGGCCTTGAATGTTTCCAGGGATAGAGCATCCATCACCTCTCTGAGCAGTGTTTCGCTGTTTCCCACCTTATTGAGTATTGAGTACCTTATTAAGGTGCTGTTTCCTACCTTATTTTTTGTGTGTTTTTTGTTTGTTTGTTTTGGGGGTTTTTTTGTGTTTGTTTGTTTGTTTTTTCCAGTGTGGGTTTTTTGATGTTATTGGCAGCTTCCTGCTACAGATCAGGAATATTTTGTACTTAGTAATTGTTACAAGCAGGAAATTCTGCTGCCTCACTGTGGCAATCTCACTCATCAGAAACATGCCTATCCTCTGTGTCATTTCTGTACTGTAATGGGTATTTCTGTGTGACACATACAGAATTTGTTACTACTTTTTTGCAGCTGTGTGATGCTCCCCTTTGAACATATGGTTCTGTGGAATTAGCTAAATTGTGCAGAGAACAGATTTTCTGTTTCTGCTTAGTGTAGCAGGGAAGGTAAAGGTTATCCCCATCATAGGACATGGGGAGGAGTGGTCACTCCTCTGAGCTGCTTCTGTAGCTGCACTGATGGTGTTTGGTGAAGCAAATCTGCTGCAAATTACAGCATGTGGTTATAGATCAATTTATTCTTCTGCCTGCTGCCAATGATGTGCTGAGCACGAGTGGAGCTAACTCGGTAAACATGCACTATAGTAACAGAAAATAACCAAGTGTTGTTGAAAGGAATAATTAATTAATGTTTGTAAAGCACTTAAAAACTGAAAAGCACCTTATTAGTGCTAAGTGTTCAGAGGCCTGGCTTTCTCATCAGAAGTTAAAGTCCTCGTCTTTGTTAGTCTTTAACAGAACAAAACATTAAGAGTATAAAGCCTTTGTGTCTAATGTCCCCAGTCAGGTATTTTGTGCCTGGCAGTCATTAAGATGCAGTAAGTAAACAAGAAGAAACTATAAATGGCCTGAATCAGCTCGTTTCCACTGATGCCAGCAGAATTAAGTTGATTTACATTAGCTGAAGATCAGCAGCGGATAATCCATAGCACAGCTTCTCCTCTTGCTGCTGTGCTCAGTCAGAGCCGGCGACTGGTTTATTCAGTCCCACCTTTCCGAGCCCGGCTGCCAGGAATGAACACAACACATTAGGGCAGAGGGTTCTCTGTGCAGTGAGGTGGAGAAATTGGATGGCTCAGATTTGCTACCTGGGGCAGGCAGCACATAAAAGGACCTGCTAGAGAGAGGGAATCCTATTTATCAGGTGTGCCACGCAGGGCTGAAAGGTGACACCTATGGCTGACCCCAGTTCCTGAACTTGGGAACATGGAGAGTAAGAATCTGTGCCTTTACTTCCAAAGAGCCTTGGCTCCCTCAAAACAACCCCAAAGAGGTCACCAACTGAAGGGTGGATTTACTTGGAGGGCTAAGAGAGCTAAGAGCTACCCAGAACAGAACCATCTGGGGAGAAGTGGATGATCCCTGGAATGAAATGTGCAGTCCACAGTCAGTGTTCCTATCTGCCTAAGAGGGTGTTTATCCTCTGTATTTCACTCTCTGTAAGTAGTACCTAAATCTTAAATGCTGTGGGCACAAGAGAAGGGGGAGGACAGGGGAGACAACTTTGTGGAAAACAGGGTGCTGCAGAAAAGAGTTTAAGACTAATTGGCCACAGAGTACAGGAAAAAGCACTGGCCACTGGCCATCAGTGCACACACTTTTAAGATTATTGTATGCCTTTACCAGACAAGCTCCCTTTCTTCAGCCAGAAATTTTGTCAGGCTAAATTTGATTATGTTGGGCATCTGTTCCATATTTATGAGTATCCAGGACCTCAGCAGCTCACACTGAGCTTCCAGATTGATGAAAAACCTGATGATGTGCCCACTTCAAGCTGTATGGTACATGAGCAGTGTGCCCACACATACATCACACGCTGTCACTGGCAGGAGTGCTGGGGCAGGGAATCCAATCTTTGATCACTTGGGTGTGTCTTCTCACAGGAGATCAGTAGCTTTTATTTTCTTCTGGATTAATTGGCAGAGTAAGAAAGGTTACCTGCAAAGAAAATCCAGTTATTCAGCCCTTGCTGGTCTTGAATAAAGCTCCATGGTTGATAAAGGGTCGCAGTTTGAGAGAATCAAAATAAGGCACCAGGACACCAGATATTCTGGTTTTTCAGTCTCTGCACCAGCCTAGGGCAGAGTATGTTTGGCTCACTTTGGTGGCAGTGCTGGAACACAGTGTGCCAGAACACCCTGTCATGGCATTTTTGGAAGAGCTGAGCATTACTAGGATTGGTTAATAGTTATCTTTGTAATTATCCATCTGTTGCAGATCCATTTATTGAATCTGAGAGGGGCTACAAACCTTGCATGTCCTTCTTGCTCCTAACTTTGCTTGAGTTCAGCATAAGGAGCTTTGTGCAAAACCAATAAAGAAGCAAAAAATGCTTCTTTGAAAGAGAAAAAAAATGTTGATTGTCCTATGAATAGCAAAAGTCATAATAATGTGTCTTTTCTTCTTCAAGAGCACAGGCTTAGGAGCACTGGATAATCTTTTTGGAAGCTGGAATAGGACACTGAGAGGTCTCTCAGCTCTGTGGAGGTGCTCAGTTGGACCTAGTGACCTCCTGTCCCACATAACCATAGCTATGGAAGGGAAAAGTTGGTGTCAAATCCCTAGACACCCTGTGTCTTTTGTCAGCAAAATTAACCAAGTTAAGAAAGCTAAGAAAAGCGAAGGCTTTATTTCTGTAGGTTTCTGAATCCAGGGGCCAGAGCCGAAGTAGTTTGGGTGAAATACTCAAAGAATCCAGCACAGGCAAATGACCCAACAGAAAGTTCCACAGATGTCAAGGCAGAAGGTGAATATATGATAATTAATTCTTTCTCCTGGAATATGTGCTGCTAATTGACTTGGCAGCAGCTCCATTGCTGTGATTCTTTGGCTCATAGGTTTTAGGCCAGAAGCAACAACTGTGATCGTCTGGTCCTACTGTCTGCATAGCAAAGACCACAGAACCTCATCCCATGGTTGCTGCAGCAGTCCTCTAACTTCTGACTGAATTACCAAGTTTTTATTGAAAACCATCCAATGCTTATTAAAAGACTATGGAATAAAAAATCCACCCGGTGCTTGGGTAAGTAGTTCTAAAGGTAATTTTTTTTTAAAATATGCAGATTATTTTTGGTATATTTACATTGATTTTTCCGTAAGTTTTGGTTGTTTTTTTTTTTTTCCTTCTTTTTTTCCTGGACTTAAAGCTTTTTATAGAGTTTATGGTAATCTTCCTACTCTATCAGCAATATATGAAGTGATCACTAAAGCCTTTTCCTTCTTTCTGTCCTTCCCTCTCACTTTTCCATCATTTCATTCCCCACTAAAAACCCACAGAAAACAAAACAAAAAGGACAGAAAATAAAAAGAGGGAGAGGTGGCAGAAAAAGATCATAATTAAACTGAAGAATTTTAAAATGTGCGGGATGTTCCTCGGCACAACTAATGACAGGCAGAAAATGACATTCCTATAGTCCTGGAAAAATAGATTTTTTTTCTGGTTTGTTTATGATCCCACCTGTTCCCTCCAACACATCTCTGTCCTTCTCTTGTTCCCTAATACTCCCCCTGAGTCCAATTTATCTGATTTGTAGAACATGTGAGATTTGCTTAGGTAGCTCACATCAGTGACAGCACAGTGACACAAACTAGACAGGGTGTAACACTGCTGTCTTGGAAGAGTAGAATTTGCCCTTCTTTGCAGGCAAATATCAACAGTGGAGCAGTCAGCAGTGGAGCTGCAGCCCCTCCCCACACCATAACCAAGGTCAAGTATTCAGAGACAAACACCTGCCATTCCTTGCTCCTCTGGGTATCCTTTTATCCCATAGAGTAATTGCATTGATTTAAACGTGAACTGATGTACATAAAAATGAGACAAAATCTTGCACACCTTTTGGCATTGACCGAACCCTCATCCTCTGAAGGCAGTGTCAAAACATTCCCTGATTGTATCTGAATTAAAATCTTGTTAAAATAAGTGATGCTGTCTGTGAAATTGCTGTGAGTTACTTACGATATGTTTTTAGTACTTATAAGAAAAATAAATTGAAACATGAGACTTTTAAAATTAATTAGACTTAATGCAAGAAATGGAATAACTCAGCTCTCAAGTACAGTTATGGTACAGGTATCCAGGTGAGCAAATAGTCATAAAGATGTTATTTCCTTGTTCTATCATGATCATATCATGTATCTCTCTCATCTGTAAATAGAGTATTAACCGATACGCACTTTCAGAAGTTGGGAGAAAACATGGTGAGTTCCCAAAGGTGCAAGTGGACTTGTGTTTATAAGTAAGTCAACAACAAGCTGATGTAATTAAACAGTTAGTCCATCAGTGTCTTGGCCCATCTTTTCTCCATCTGGTAGAAGGCAGGCAGATTAAATGTATGCCATGTGTTTGGTTTTCCTGTACAAAATGAGCTCTGTTAGTATTTCTAGTCACTATCAGGTGGTACAAACCTTACAAAATATATTGATTTACGTTAAAAAATGAGGAGTTACCAGAGACACAATGACATGACGCGCAATGCACAGTATTTTATTAAAGGAAATGGCAGCACACCATATTATTTTGTTACAAAAAGCTCAATTACAAACTTTAAAGAAAATTAAATTTATCGTTGAGCCTCAGTGTTTTGAAGCTACCAGTTGTTTCCTGGAAGTGACTTTGAAATGAGTTTTGGGAAATCATTTTAGTATTGACTTGGGCCATAATGGTTGGCTGTTGCTTTCTTGTATAAGATTGATTAAATTACCCTGAACAATCTCCAAGTCCATGTCCTTCTCTGAGGCCAATTGTGAATATGACCATAAATACACTCTCTAAAAAATATTTCAGAACATAAATAATCTCTAAACCTGGAAGCACATCACTGCACTCACTCTTCCAAGAATAAGCAAATGAACTTGGTTCCTTGTCTCAATATATGTCACTTTTTTTTTTTTTTTTATACCTTACGCTTGCTCTGGTTTTAAAAGGCTGGAGTTATTTGCAAGATTTCCTCTATACACTACCATAGAAGATAATTTTGACTATGTCTTAAAGAACTAGCTAAAAAATAAGTGTATTGGCAGTAATAAGGACTGGTAGTTGTTCTACTGATTTCAGCCTTTATCTCCCCTCTGAAATTGGACCCCTCTAGTTATTTCTTCACACTTCAGTAGACTCAAGTGAAATCAGGGTCACATTATGGCAGGATCTATACAAGCACATGGGAATGAATTATCTTAATTTGAAATTAATGTCAAATATGCAAAGAATCCGCAAACAGAGAGGTGAAAGAACTTTTCCACAGCGGCTGAGTGTGCCTAGTCTGGAACGTAAGTCAGGTCTTTGAAGACTCAAGCCAATGCCCTATCCAGTGAGCTCTGCTGCTTCTGGCTTACCTGGGTTGAAATAGCTGCCAAAACACTGGCTGGTCTGAGTTTTTGTCAGGATTAAGGTATGTACTTCAAAAGACAAAATTAAATGACAATAAGATATGCCCCCAGGAAATCTCCAGGAAAACAGATGACTGGTGCATGTTTCCCACAAAGCCAGAAACAAGACAGACAGCAAGTAACAGCAAAAGAATCGGAGCAAGAGGAAAAAAAGGTAGAAGTTTTGGGAGGAATTGAGCATGAGCAGCTGCACAGCAAGATTCTTGAACAGTGACAGGGACTTTGCAGACATGATCCAAGAAAAAACAACAGTTTTGGGGGTTCAGCCTTCCAAAGGACAGCCTGCTGTACTTCTCAAATGTCCTGAGCTGTCATCTGAGATGGAGCAGGTGAGCTGGGGAGAAAAACTCCCATAAGAAATTCTGGTTCTATAAGAGTAAAGATTTCTTGGGAGCATGGCCCTCGGATACCGCTGGGAAGGATTTCTATCTCCCTGGCATTAGTTTCCATGCTGGGAAGCCCTGCACTGAGTCTTTAGACCATGAGGTCTGGGCAAGTCATGGTTGACAGGCAGATGTTGTTAGCTCACACGGACTGTGATTTTCTGTTCCTCCTGTTCTTAAGTGTCTTTAACTCCTGCTGACAAGAGTAATCTGACTCCTCAGAGGTCTTAAGTAAATGGGAATCCTGCAGGGTGCAGGTTAAACTGGCGCTGGAAGAGCGAGCAGCTGCAATGTTCTGTAATTACTTCCATGAACTCTCTCTCTTTTCAGTACTTTGTTGTTCAAGGCAAAAATATTTGGCTACCAACTCACGGGCGGACTTGCCAAACGTCTCAAACGTTCCCTACTCTGCAGGAGACCTTTTTTAGATCTTTAAGTTACAAAGAGAACTAGTTTGCTCCTTAAATAGATCAAAGCACAAGGGATGGTTTAGTTGAGTGAATGTGAAAAGAGGTGGCAGCCTGTGTCAAATTTTCTTGTTGATATTTATTTATTAGTGTTGAGGTTCTACCTTGGGTAGAGAGAAAAATATTATAATTTACTGTCTCAAATTTGAGCTATGACAGACTTTTTACCATTTTGGGTTTTTTTGGATTGGTTTTTTGTGGGGTTTTTTTTGATTGGTGTTTGGTTTGGTTTGGGGTTTTTTTTGGTGTGTTTTTGTTTCTTTGTGTGTGGTGGTTTTGGTTTTTTTTGTTTGTTTTGTTGTTGTTGTTCCTTCCCCCTCCTACCCCCTTTTGCTTTCTTGTTTCTTTGAGCTTCAGAAAAGACAAGAAATTTTCTTATGCTGAATGTTGCAGTTCATTTTGTGTTAATTTGGATACCTTATTGATAAACTGAATTTACTGCTGCCCCCATAAACAGGGTAGATATGAATGGTCCTTCTTGCACTTGCTTTCTTGATGAAATTTTAAATATAGCTTACTATAAATGGAAGCTCAGCTAAAGCAATAATTAGTATTTCAGTCTATTTAAAATAACATAGTAATTATCTGCAGTAATTGTAAGAATTGAAGAAGGTATTACAGTGTTATTTTAGATGCTCTGCTTAAATATCTAAATTCATGTTAGTTGCTACTATTCCCTCCTCAGCAGGATGACATTCAAGCTCTGGTTGATGTTTACATTTTTTTTAAACCACAAAAATTGAGAAGATACAAAATAAAGGGAAAAAAGCAGTCAACTGAACTCTTAATTTATCAGCCACTATCTCACTTCACCAGCAAAGCACAGACCTAAAAAAGGAGAGTACTTTGTTTGAAAAGCTGATGTCTCAAATTGTTGGGGTAGAAGCAGGTGAACATATGGGGAGAATCCTGAACATAAAACACTGAAGCTCCAGCTGACCAAGGGGAAGAAAATCAACACCATATAAACGCTGGGCCAAATACCACCATGTCTCAGATTTAAGCGAAGCCTACGTATGATGTTGGACCGAGCTGAGAACAGAATTTGCTTTAGCCACTATGTTTTTCCCCATCTTTTCACAGGACAGAGGTGGGAGTGGTGAGCAGAACACACCAGGTTCAACAAGGAGACTTTGAAAACAATTCATGGTGAGTGAACATGCATTAAAGCAAAGCCAGCTCTGTTTGCTTGAGGTGAGGCACGGGCAGCCTCATTGCCAGTGCTGAGGGTGAATTGTGTTCACAAAATAGCCTTGTTTTCTCTGTCTTGTGTCCTGTTCAGGGGCTGTCACTGCACGTGCCCTGTGGGGTGTCTGCCAGCTGTGGGCACCTCTGACACCAGAGGTGCACTTTTGCTTTCTCTAGCTCAACATCAGCTCTCCTTTTCAGGATACGGTGTGAAAGGAATTGATTACAATTCTTCTTGGTCTTATTTTCTTTCTGCAGATGCTGAATTAGACCCGTTAACAAGACCAAGTGATGTATTTTCTATAGGAAAACTTTCAAATGAGACAAGATTGTTATACCTTGTTCAAAACCTTCTTCCAGGAGAAACTTGACCAACACAAGGAGGCTTCCAAGAAGCAGTTTTTTTCCCAAGCTGTTTTCAGAGATAAAGGTTTGTTTATTTTTTGTTTGTTTGTTTTGGGTTTTTTGTTTGTGATTTTGGTTTAGTTTGTTTTAATATTTATTGTGTTTTTATTTTAAAAAATCTGCTTTTCTTTTTAATATTTGCTTTGCCCACAAATACTGCTGTGAAGAAACCCTTATATTATGGCCAGATTTATTCTAGGGTAACCCAAATAGGAAAGACAGATACTTCAATGACATTCTTTAGGTGTATTTTTTGGTTACTAGGAGTCATTTCAATAGAGACAGTGCAATATGCAGCGTGCTTTGCTCAGAGCCTGTGCCTGCTGTGGGAGATCACTCAGCTCAGTGACTGTGAGAGACAACAGAAAAGCAAAAGGAATAGAAATAAGAGGAGGAAAGAGGATAAATGTAGGCAAGAAATACTCAGGAGATACATTTCTAGTTCTTTAAGGGATTTCTAGCCCTTTAAGGGATTTCCAGCACTCGGTCTGTATAAAATTTTCATCCACATCCAAGCTGGGCAGAAGCTCCTTTCAGGAACTGCCATCACTAATCCATAGCAGCCAAAATCTGCAGGACTGTCCAGGCTGCACCAGGGGTTGGGATCATACACAAAAGCCCTTACTCTGAGGAAGGACCCTCAGAAGGTTCACAGGTACAAGGCTGAATCCCTTGTATTTTAGTGCATCCTGCAGTGCCCTGGTAATGAACAGGATGCAGCACACACAGGATAAAATATCAGTGTCTGCAGCATAAATACTGCTTGGACCTTTCTCTCTTGATGTAAGAGGCATATAAATGGCAACAGTTTAATTTCTGGTTAAACTACAGCCTTTTCCTGGGCAGAAGAAGAAAGGAAGTGTATTTCAGAAGGCAGCTCTGAATGTATCCTAGGCCTTTATTCTCTTTTGCCATGTAGTCATTCATTCTTTGACCTTTCTCCATAAGATCCCATTATTTTACTTCCCTAGGCAAAAATCTGTGATCCTAGCCAGAGTCACTTCCTGGCATTCTTTTTCCTCTTCAGAATTTTCTTTCTTTTTTTTTCTTTTTCTGGACAACTGCTTCCTGATCTTACTTTTTCTTTTATATCAACAACATGCTGCTTGCTTGGAGTTAGAGCTCGGCAAAACCAAGGTCACAAATACTCTTTTCACGTTTAAATGATGTGTTCGAAAAGATTAATTAACAAGGACCCTGAAGTTGCTCAGCTCAAACAGTCACTGTATAAACCACTGAGACACCCAGGAGAGGTTTTTCAAAAATTCTACCAAAAGCTGGGGGCATTTCCAGATGCATGGCAGTTGGGTTGTAAACCTTGTAATTTTTCATTAAGACTAAAATACCTAAATGCTGTCTGTATCCTTTGAATGCCTTCTGCCTTAACACTCATTGGTTATGACAACTACTGTTAACAGATCTGTGCTTAATGTTTTGCTCCAAACTCCACCTTAAGTGTCCAATTATGACAACCCACAGGAATTACCCTCTTTAATTTGCTTAGATCTAAAGATGGATAGCATTTACATTTCCACCACTGAGGGTACATTAGTCAATGCCACTATTAAATATACAAATCAGACAATATTGAAAAATGAAAAAAAAAAACAAAACTAAACCCACCACCTTGACATGTTAGCTCAAGCATTTTTTTAAACCTAATGCTGACTGCTTGGCTTTATTAATTGTGCCTGAAAATGCCTTAAAATATGTCAGCAGAGATTCTTAGTTATTGTGGTTAATGGCATTAAATGGGATTCAGCATCTAAGTCTCTTAGCCTATATTGTGTGTCAGGAGTGTGGGAAGCAATGGCTGGAAAGTATTGTGTGGGGCTTGTAGTGTTGGAAGGTGGATAATGAAAATTCTGGTGTCTTGTCCTCAGCAGTAATGAGAAAGGTTTTGTAGGTTGAGTCATGAAAAAGGAAGAATAGTCTCTGTTCGATTATTATGGCAAGTGTCAAACCTGGTGAATAATGTAGATAATTTTTGGGACATTTGGTCGAAACTAATTTGTGATTAATGTCAGTTCCACTGTTTAGCTTCCTTGTCGCTCTATACAAGTGCCAGGGTGTTTCTCAGAAGTAAAAAATGGTACAGAACTGTGTCTTGAGCAAGGACTGAGTTACGGTTTTTATCATGCATTTGTTGCTGTTTGATTTTAAACTCGTTTTATGTACCTTCTAAGCAAGATAAACACACCACAATCTTCAGTCTTTTGGGGTTGATCTGTCCTCAGTTGCATCCTTAGACACTTAATGGAGTATAGATTAAAAACATACCCAGGGATGTATTCTCACTATCAAAGATGTTATTGTTCCCTAGAAGTGTCTGTTGGCTTTGCCTCAGGATGATTACATTATGGTTTTCACTTTAGGTTATATGTTGCAAGGTATGCTTTGAATATGTGATCCCAGAATAATTGGAAGAGCCTCAATAGCAGAGTTAGTCCAATCATCTTTTATTGAGAAAGGGGTCAGAATACTTTGATTATCCTGTTTGTTCAGCCCTGTACTTACCTCAAATTAAAGAGGCTGCCTGCAGCATGTATATTCCTGCTGAGCAGTGAGGAGAAGGGCTCTCAAGGCACCCACACCTCCACTGGGTGCTCTCATCTGCTGCTGTGGCAGCTCAGACATCTTTCATCTTCCAGCAGTCTCACCTGGGAAATGCTGGTGGTACCAATGTTAAGGTGATCAGGAGCTGGAAGGGACAAAGCCTCTTCTCCTACTTCACTTGTTCTTCTCTGTGTAGGAATTATTTAAAATATCTTCCAAAATTAATCATTGTGATCTCATCAAACTCTTGTGTTAAAAAATTCAAAATTCAAAACAGATTTTCGTGTCTGAGCTCCCTTGTCTCTTCCTGTGTTCTGGTCTGATATGGACACCAGGGAGTCATCCTAACACTGCCATATGACTTCCCTGGAGAGAGGAGCCTTCTAACCCATCATTCACACTTTGTATTTCAGGAACCAGAAAATGGTTGCTAATTTCCAACCATAAGCTTTTCAAAAAGCACAGCAATGCTGCCTTTTCTCTCCTCCAGTGCAGATGGTGGAAAATAGAAAACAGTGACGTATTTTAACAACTTCTCATGCCTGTCCCCACTACGAGACCTTGCCTGTCTGCCTGGCTCTGTCTCCCTCTCTCATCTTCTCTCTCTCTCCTTTTGGGAAAAACAAAACAAAACAAACACTCACTTATTCAATTTATTCTATCTTTATGCAGGGATGTTTGTTAAAACTCCTGTTGTTCTTAATACACTCAACTCCAGCCAATTTAGCCCTACCTTTCTTTTTATTTTTGGTCAAAACACTTTAGTCCTGAATGATGCTCTCTGCATGAGACTTTAGCAGTGCCAAGTACCACAGAATAATTTCCCCCCATGTTTTATATATGACATTGCTGTAACCATATAACCAGATGAGATCTGCACTTCTGTCACAGAACTGCACTGTTGACAGGCACTTTAGCTCTGTTCTTCTCTTCTGATACTGAATAGTGCACTGCCACTTGCCCACTTTGAATGCCATCTCACTGAATCTTGACTGTCTCTCCAATATATCAAGGTAATTTTGAATCTCAATTCTGGCTCCAAGAATGTTGTTACCCTTGATGGTTTAATGTGCACTGCAAATTTTACATGAGAACAGCCTTCCATCATTTAACTTAACGAAAGCACTGACAGACCTCTGTCTGAAATACCTTCCTACCTTTACAGCAAGGTATTAAATCTTTAGGAAAATGTATTTTCAGCCTCTTTGGTAGTACTGTTGATTAGTGCTACTAAATATCTTCTCACCTTGCTTATATGGATGGTATATAGCATTACCAGGTAAGTATAAATGCTCCCTTCTGCATCTCTTATCTGCTCCGCAATTACTTTGTCAAAGAATAGAGTGAGTCTTTTGTGGATTTTTTTTTTATTCAGGTGCTCGGGAATAAAATATTTTAAAGAAATCACAGAGTATTTTTTTCTTCCAGAGTTTCCTGTCTAATTTCTGTGCCATGATTGCAGCAAATAAGATGGAGGGCTTGAGGATTTTACTATTGTGCCACCGCAGGTGATTGTAGATATGAACAAAAATTTTCAAAGTGTCTGTATAACTACCCACAGAATAGGTTTAATGTATTCATTCAGGCTGGTTTTCTGAGAATTAATTTATATTTCATATACTTGAAAGTCTCCCATGAAAAGATATTTTTATCATGATTTTTAACACAGTAATTTGATGAGATCATGAGGATTTACTCTGGAAGGATTTATAATTAATTTCTGCCTATACAGAAGGTATCATTCCACAAGCGTGAAATTTGTATTTATTTGTTCTCTATAATGTTTCATGAAGGAGAGAGAAAAATAAGTGCAATCACAGAGCAATAGGATCTACTGGTCTCTTCTCTCCTTGCCTTGTGACGGCTCTTAAAAATTTTTCAGTGAAAGGTCTGTGAAGGGGATAAAGGAGTCCATGTCTCTTTAAGAAGCAAGAATTTAATTCTGAACAAATTCTGGGTTCCATACACCGTGTTAAACTTCCTCTTGTCCTTTCCATGTTAATTTATATTCTACCCTGTCCTAGATACAAGATCTGTTCCCCAAACCGCCTTCAATAATACAGAACATTGTGCGAGGGAAGATCTTTCTTCTTTCTTTCTGTTGAATGTATGATGAGAAAGTTGAATAACCCTCAAGCAAATGCATTTTAAGAACAATCCTGTGGGTGTGGGAGGAACAAGCGGTGAAACAACTGCTGAGTCACTTCCTCCTGCCATGGAAGGTGTCCTCAGGACCCCAGAAAGCCTGTCGGAGTCAAACCTGTGCTTCATTGGTACAGCGTGTCTATCTGGGGCACCATCAGAAGGCTTCCTGACAAGGCTTTGGGGAAAAGGCAAGATAATTAAGGAACTGAATTTTGAATGTGAGCTGTTAACTTGTGCACTGGGCTCAGTGGAGCAGGAGACTTGTAAATGCCACCGTCAAAACAGATATTTATTAGTTTGAGCTGACACACTCCAACTTCCCAGTAAGTGGTGAGAAAATATTCCCTATCACTTAGACATTTAAAACTGCAGCAGACTGAACACAGCTTGAAAAAAAAATGTTCTCTTGAGCTGAATGCTCTTATAGCAGTGAGGGGAGTGATGAGATGAGCAGTTTTGGTCTTTCCCCACTGTTTCTGTCCCCCCCTACTTTCCTGTCACCAGCTCCAAGATGCTATTGGTTGTTTCCACAGTCAGAATTGTTTCCAGAGGGCCAAAGAGTAAGTGGGCAACTTGACTTATATAGTAATGAGTACTGGCCAGAGAACAAAATAATGCGGATACTTTAAAAAAAAATAATATTGACTTTCTCCCCCTCTTTGCTTACCAGCTGCAGACTGTGCCATAAGAGAAACCAATCACAGGCTCATTCCCAAACTGTCCAGATGAAAAAGACCTGTAGGCTACTTTGCTTATTGCCATAACTCTCTGGAATTGCTTCCTGCCATATATTTGAGTACTATATTCAGGCTAATTTGCCATAACTTTCCACTAGAACCCTATTCCATACCCTGATAAATCTCATCTCTAGCTCTTCCCACAACTCCTGTCCTGAAAAACTCAGTTCATATTTTCCTTTGTCCATTTTCATTCTGAATCAGAGACGCTGCCTGAAATATTTAAAGGCTAAGAACCTCAGCCGGCACTGGAGACTGCTGTCGAGGCTTTCCTTGTAATTTTCTTTGTTCTGTGGAAGATCTGGCAGTGTAATAAAAATTCCAGACAGGTAAGAAAAATTATCCATATTACTGGACAATCTCCTACCCTTATCTCCTGGAGATAGGACTTTTTTTTACCTATGAGTTGGGAAAGTATTATTTAACAAGTATGAAGGGGGAAGCGCCTTATAACACAGTTGGTCCTACCCTATTGAATTAAAGGAATACCTTTATAGTATATAGAGGAGAAATAGAATTTTAAAATACCCTTTCAGACATCTAGACTTTCCGCTGGGCCAAGAGAATGTTGAAATGGTTCAGGCTTTGTTCTGCAATGCAGAACCCAGCACAGACTCATGTACCCCACATCTTGGGTGTTTTGTTTTTCTAGTGTCATTTCGCTGTCCTGGTATGGGGTACTTTGTGTAAGGCTGATGTGGCTGTACATGTACAATACACTGTGATGACCTCAAAGGAGACAGTCCCAGCTGTAAAGCAGAACATATCCTGGTGAAAATCATTCTCCAGGTGCCCAGCATTCCTATATTACCCTGTCATCCATTTGTGAGGGCTCATACCTGATTCTGCAAATGCTCAGTCCCCTGTTTTACCTTGTCAGTGACACCTCACTCAGCCCACACTGAAACTAATGAAAAGTTCCCTGTCCTTTTCAGGGGGACTGAATCAGACTCAAGTAGAAGATAAAATGAAATTCAAAATCACAGCTACTGAGGACAGGACCGTAAAAATCCTAGTTTAGAAGATAATTTGAAATTTCTTTTCCCCTTTCAGTGTTAATTGTGTATAGAAATAAAAATGTTTTACCATTTTCATACAGATCTTTGAGATCTTCATCAGCTTATTGGTCTTAATACATGTACTAAATCCTGCTTTTATGTTTTTAGCAGGAATCCTTGTAAGTGTCACTGAAGTATAAAGAAAGCATTATTTCTCTGAGCAACTGGTGATGAAGATGTGCTGTGTTGGAAAAAAAATCGCCCTTTTTGTGTGTATATTATCACTTTCAAACCCTCTTGGTTATCTCTCTTTATTCCACACAAGGACAGTATTAATAGCCTGGAGCCATCTCTGTGTGCCCTTTCAATCAGAAAAAACGTCTTGATTTGTATACTTACATAGCACAGGCCAAGCTGAAGTGAGAATTTATTTCCTGGAGAAAACAGATTTAATGTGAAAGGTGATCCTCAGAAGTTTCACAGTTCCAGTTGCCTTGGATAAGCACCAAGAAAGGCAGCTGCTTATCCAAGTGGGTCTTCCACGTGTCTGAGAGCTGCACAATCACAGACCAGGTGGGAAAATGTTCCTTCTGCAAGGCCGGTGTACACATTAGAAGTACTAAAGTAGGATTAATATGATAACCATCAAACCCACCTGTTCAGTATCTCATTCAGCATTGTGCTGTGGTCCAGAATTCTGCCCAGCTGAGAGCCTTCAGCTCTTGCCCCTCACTAGTTACCTACCTTAGACTTTGAAATGCTTTCTCACAACCCAGATCCTTCTAAACTTCATTGTGTTCATAAAAAAACCAAAACACACACACATGCAATGAACAAAAAACCAAACACCCCCCCTCCCGAAACAAAACCAAAAAACCCCCCAATGTTAGCAAATGTTACCAGTCTTTTAGAGCACTAAACAAATTATGGCAATAAAAATGTTTACTGGACATTTAAGTCCTCTTCAGTTTTCCTGGTTATGCATTTGTTCTTAAACTTAATGAGTGCAAAACCAGAGGATGGAGTGAATAAGCAGCTTATTGTTTGGAGTGCTGAGAGCTGCCTAAAAGGATGTTGTACTGAGAATACTCTACAACATGAAAAAGAGAGCCACAGGAAAACAGCTATTATTTCAAGTAATCTTCAACAAAGAGGACGTGTCTATGAAATAACATTTGGAGACCTTGGGTAATTTTATACCTCAACCTCTGCTCACCAAGCTACTAGATCAGAAAAGCCTTTTGAAATACCAGTTTTCCATAACAGAAGTGCACTGAAATGTGTGGTATATGGCAAATGGAGGATGGATTAGTATGTGACCTAATGATTAGATGAATAAAAGAGGCAAAAACATCACACCACCTTTCTGTAAGTTCCATTTATCCATGAAATAACAATTGCATTCATATTTGCATTTCCATTACACAGAATAGCTACCTTCTGACTTACCAGCACAATGGTATTGTTTTATTTATTTAAGCTGAATGGTTTGCTTTTCACAGTATGACCAACTGGTAGAAAAATAGGATTCAATAATGTGAACATTTCACAGTAAATAAATTGCATTAATACAACAATGTAAAAGCAGTGCTCAGCAGTTTCTCTAGGACAAGGTCTGTTCTAGAACTGTGCATCCAGCTTTCTAAACATTTGGAGAACTATGAAGGTTACATCTTGCTGTATGAAATAATAAAAAATTATGCTGAATTTCTGGTTAAGATTCTGTTTATTCACTTCTACCCATCTAAAAAGTTACATGTTTAATTGGCTGCTTTCAAGCAGAATATTTATGTGTCTCTCTTTCTTGCTCATATCACTATTGCAGCTTCTGTATAAAATCTTGCAGTGACTGAGGACTACACAAGGAATGGGAAAGCATAGCTATTAGCTCAGTTTCAAAATCACTCTATTCAGAGATTACTCAACACCCCCAAAGGAAAAAAGAGAAAGAATTCAGAAAGGTTCTTTAGGTGTTAGGTATGTTGACTTGGTTGCCTGGCAGTTTAGTGTCCTCTGTGCAGAATTGGTCTACATGGGAAATGCTTTTTGCTCCATTTCTTTGAGCTGTCAGAGACAAAGGGGGTCCCTTCCTTCTCCTTTGGTCTTCTCTGGTTATTGGATAACCATAGAGTGTCTTAAGAAAACCCTTTGAATAGTTTGCTAAGGAAGCCATCAGGAAAATTTCTGCTTCTACCTCCTAAGCAGGTCCTGTTCAAGGAAAGTACACTAAACCTGTTCAATAACCTGTCTCCTTTCCCACTGATGCACTGTTTACAAAGTTCTGAAAATAAATAAAGAGACACTTAACTGGTGTCGTGGCTGTTGTTCACTATGGACAGTGATATGTACTGACAGCAACTGCACCTGTATGGCTGTGGATTTGTTATAAGAGTCGATGGCAGTGCCTTGTGACAAGAGGGCCCTTCTGTAATGTGTTCCCTTGACTCCTTATTTTCTCTCCTTCTCATGCAGTGCTTCCAATCCATGGCTCAGTTTGACACCAGCCAGTCATTTCTTGCATTTTGCTGACAATAAACACCATCTGTGCAAACCCCACACTATTCAGCATCTATAATGTCCATCAGAGAGAGGCAGTGCACTATTTAGCTGGCACTCAAACTTGTTTGGCCTTCACAAGACAATGAATTCTGCTTAAAGAATTATTTTAGTATTTTGTTTGAGTTTCGCAGAAACCCTGGATTCTCTCAGAATGAATGGAAAGTCATTGTTGAAGGAAAGAACACAGTGAGGTCATGTCTTAGTTTGAAGGGTAAAAAACCAAAATGAAAATAAAAACACTTACCTGCTTTTAACGGTCCCAGTTGTCCTCTTTCCCCTTGACTATGTAACAGCTGCAATCTTTTTATTTCTGATCCAGCATGAAGGAAAAGAAATGCCTCTTGAAAATGTAGCGCTTGAATATGGATATGCACGTATTTTTCTTCAGAAATTACTTATAACTATTCACGTGTTCATACAAGTACCTCCAACACCTAAGTTAGAAAAAAAAAAATAATTGTATTTTTAACACTTTGTATTATTCATTGCAATGGGGTAGTTTAGGAGGGTGAAGTAAAATGGTCCAAGTGCTCTGGGTCTGCTGGCATATTGCTGGTTTGATGTTTCTGTCACCTTCAGCTGGGGAGTGTGTGAGCAGGAATCATGTCATCAGACACTGACACCTGCCCTGGGACTCAGCAGAAGCTCCTCCATTGCAAGACCAGTCACTCTGTGCTCACACGGCCTTATGAGGTGCTGTTGTTGATTACGTTCCATCTGCACCAGTGCAACCTGTGGGTCATTAGGAATAGAATTACAGAAGAAGACAAAATGATTTTCCAAACCTTTAAGACCTTTGATAGGGTCAGAAGTACCACGAAAATACATTTAAAGTCATGTTTTTGTCCCATTTGCTCTGGAAACAACTCAATAGATTTTTTTTTTTCTCTTGTATGTTCCTCAATTTCATGTCTAAGCTTGTTATGTACTTACATACATAATATGAAAAGAACACACATTCTACACCTGGCATTTTTACAGTGCATGCACACTGACACACTTCCATTGTTTAGAGATATGCTTGACATGGAGTACCTACAGGGTGAAATAAATGAAAAAAATAGAATGAAAAAATACTATTTATTCTTAGCAAGACAACTACATCCTCTGCTGATTACAATTAATATGAAAGAGTAGAAATTATAATAAACAAAAAACTTCTCGCACATTATGCATGAGCATCAAGCTGATTTCGTTCTAATGTTCCATGACATCCACACAGCAGTCAGAAAGCTTGAAACAATTAAGCATAATAAAGAACTAAATATGTATTTTTTCCATGCCACTGTTAAATTATAACCTTAAAGACATTTGAAATTTCATTGGTGCCACTGTTTCTTGAAGCAACTGAGGAATTTACATCTCTAGTTTTAATTATACATGATCTTTAATTCTATTTTTATATATATTCATCACCTCCTCTGCAAGGGTGAAATGCTCTGTTTTCTCATGGTGTTGTCTTTAAAAACCATTTAAGTCAAAGCAGAATGGGTGTTTGATAGTTCCTTCAGCTGTGTGAGAGATTTCACTCTCTGGGCTAGCCTGGCTCTGCTTCCATTAAAACTACTGCAATTATGGTAAGTACCCTCAGATGTGGATCTGGCCTTCAGTTTTTTAGCAAGAACTAACTACAATACAGCGAGAGTTGTAAAGCATTCACTTTGAAAATTTGAGACTTTCTGCAACAAATACCTTTTTTTTTTTCCCCTGTTGCAATATCCTCCTCTCTGACGACTCTTCTGCTGACAGTAAACTAAATATTGAACGCCCCTTCAAGGGATTTGCCTTTTTACTTCTGAGCTTTTCAAAGAAACAGATAAAATGTCTAATTATTTGAATAATCAAGGCAATGAATATTTGATCACTAACATCAAAGATGAAGCCATAATTCAAGAGCTGAGGTATGTGCTCAATATTGCATTACTCATAACACAAAGAAAATTATAGTTTCCTTGAAAATGTGTTTGTTAAAGGTATTTTTCCTCTATCTTTTGGAAAATGGAATGGAGAAATATTGGAAATTAATTAACATATATTTATTTAATTATCCCAAACTTGCCATTGTGCCATTTGTCAAGCTGCTAGATGAAAGAAATCAGTAGTCAGTTAAGGAGCATAACCTTAGACTTGGACACACTTCACAATAATATATAATTTATAACAATTCAGGCATGGAGGATGGATTATCCGTTTAGTATCAATGAAATAATTTTGTTTCTGTTTTTGAGTGAGATACACTGACAAGTGACTGTGGAACACTATCACTGCCACTTCCTGGGAGTTCCTGCTTGCCTTTTTCTTCCCAGCATCCTGAAGAGAAGCCAATTTAGTCCTAATCCCCCTTTCCCATATCACCCCTCAAGGCTCAGAGACACAGCACTGATCATTAAAAAATACCCTTCAACTTTGATGTCACCTGGAATGCCCAGGCTGGAGCTCACCAGAAAACAAAGCAGACACTTCTATTTTAATATTTCAAACACACCTTGAGCAGTTCAGGGACCTCCCATCAAGAGCGGTTGCTACCTAGAGAGCCACCATCAACTTTATGAAGCCCTTTGCATTTACCTGCCCTGACAAGTTGTTCATATCAAGATGTTTTGGTTTCAGATAATTAAAATTATTAACTACTATCTATCAAGATATAGGAAATTGCAAAAGCATGAAGGCTGTTTAATTGAGCCTGGTCTGATTAAGGAACATGGGCTTGGACCCTTCACTGTCCTCCTCTTTACAGTCCCTGGAAAAAAGCCTCATTAAAAAGGACCAAACACAGGCTGGCTCATCCAGGTACCTTCAAGCACTGCACAGAGAGAGCCAAGCAACATGAGGCCAAAATCCAGTTCATAATCCCTCTTTTTACACATTTAATCAGTTTCTCTTTCATTTTGCTGTGTGTGTTCCCACTGATTAGATCTGGAGTCATACATCTCCCACTCACTTTTAAGCTCCTATGTTAATTAGTTTCTGAATACACTGAGCAGGACTCCAAGCTTCATTTATTCACAGAATGTATTTTCAGCATTATATTTCAACTTTTTCTGGTCTGAATATCCTCTCTGGGCAGTTGCTCAGGTGTCTGAATGATCACCGACGCTCTTTAGTGGACTGCAGACTTCCTGCTTATTAATCTAAGTAACTGCTCACCAGTCCTATTCTCAAGTACCCCTTCATTTCTTCTGCACAGCAACAATATTTGGGCTTTCTACTTTCTGAAGCAATATACCAATATTTCACACCACATACTAATCCAGATTCTCAGACAGAAAATGGATCTAGTCAGCTGCAGTCATGTAAAGCTATTTATGATGGATGTTATCACAATAATCCATTATTCAGTAGAGTTGGTTGTAAAATAAGAAAATATTTATAATATTGTAAAAATAATGTATATTATATAAACTATATTTTTATATATATTAAATATAAAATATTTATATATTGTCTATTTTAAGCTCTGACTCCAGCACTCTTTTTTTAAGAGTTCTAAAACTCTCATTTGGAACTCCTGTTTACTGGCAAACCTGATTTCTTTATATTTTTTTAAAGGAGAGAGTGAAGAGGGGGTTTTTTTAGGAAAAAAAAACCCAACAAAACAACTTCATATTTAAAAGTGACTTGTGTTCATTTTGTTTGAATAAAATTTAATGGAAATAGAAATTTACAGCCTTTATGAGAAGATAAATCTTCCCAAACCTTTTACAAATGTACAGCTAAACAAAGAAAGTGAGGTCATTGCCTCACTGCCCTTAGGGACATTAGTTGAGTGGTGTCATTTTGACACCACGCCCACTCACCAACCCTACTTCAAAATCAATGAGAAAGAAGGAAAAAGGTCACCTGGTTATGCTGACCTCACTGTCAATTAAAATAATAAAATACTGTATGGGTTTCATCTCAATTATTAGATCTATAGTGAAAGAATAAAGAGGCTAAAGAAGGTTTATTTATCCAAAGAACTCTCCAATTCCTTGACAGCAGAATTCTTCATTGCATAAAAATCCCTGCATTTGGGGAACAATAGCTTAAATTGCTGATATTCACTAGCAGAGACAAAACTTGCTTTTAAGAGGGCAGTACAAAACTACTGCAGTAATTTCTGCTGTTAAGAAATAATTGCAAATTGTACTTGTGCCTGGACCTCCACTGGGAGATCAAAGACCAACTTTAATAAGAAATTATCTCTTATAAAGAAGAGCCCCATTCTAAGGAATGCCTAAAATAGAAATGGGCATCCAGACAAAACATGTGTGTGCAGTCAACTCTCACAGGGGGGCGAGAGCAACCCTGTAGCTTCTCACAGTGCGCTGCTGTGGCTGCTCTCTTTTATTTTATCATGCCTTAAAAGCAGCTTTTCTTCCTGTCTATGCCACCTCTTCCACAACAGGAGCTCAGCAGGAGTCCCCAGGTGTGATCCAGCACCTGCCTTTGGACACCCCAGTGCCTTAAGTCCACTGATGATGGGAGAGAGGGCGGTGGTGGAGAGAGGAGTGACAAACCACAGCATTACCAGACCCCACAAAAACCCCAACCAAAGAATTCGAAGCATTCACACGAAAAAAAAAAATTAAAGAAATTCAAGTTAACTTAGGTATAGCTTGGCTAAAACACAAGGCAGGGAAAGCAGCCAGCAGATATTTTAAAGGCACGTTTGCATGGGAAGTACTTCGAACTGAAATACAAAGAACTACGAAGTATTGCACAAATAGGAGAGATCAAATCAAGGGAAAATTAAAAAAATTGATTTGACAGCAAGGCTGTGTGGTTGCTTCGTTATGGTTTCCCGAAGGAAACAGTCAAAGCTTTTTCACTGGAAACAGTTAAACACAAAACAAGCTGGGCAAATGCAGAAGAAAATGTACTGCAGAGGAAGTGCAGCAGTGAGAGCTGGGGCACGAGAGCATTTCCGTACTTTAATTACCTGTTTTCTGGCTGGTGTTTCAATATGATTCTGTTTCTCCCCTCTGGAATCACTAACCTCCCACCATCCAGTGATCCAAAGCAATGGTGCAGACTTTTAAGAGCAGCTTGGGAGACTGGTGCCACTGTAACTTACCTGTCTGTGCCATTTGGGTTGAGTCCTGCCTCTGGAAAGAGCCAGTAACTGGCATTACATCCTGCAAGAAATAGCCAGGAATTAACTGCTCTATAAAAAGACATAAAAACATAATCCAATCTTGAAAGTGTGTGATAATTTCCCTAGTCTAATTTTATAATTGAATGGAAAATCTTCTTTAACATTTCACATAGATTATTAGAGAACACCTAATTTATGCTACTAAGTACTACCTTAAAATACCTTTACTGGAGTCTTCAAAATGACAAACACCTGTCTTATCATTCACACCAAGAATAGGTTTCCACCAGACCATAATAACAAAATGATAATTTGTGACATTCTGAAAGAAGATGGGACTAGTAAAAATCATCACGGAATTGACTTTTTAATATCCCAAGATCACTGTCGCTTAATAGGACTGAAGCTTTGAGAATGAAATTAAAGCATAAATCCCTAGAAGAGACCTTCAGGAGCCTAACATGCAATTATTAGGTAAAAAAAAAAAAAAAAATCAGCTTTAAGGTTCTAAATGTGTCTCTGTCAATAGAAATGCAAGGAGAGAATGTAAGCACATGCTATTAGAAACAGGAGCAGCTCAGCACTGGAGATGACTAAGGAACAGAATTCTCTGATAATGTTCATAGTCCAGAATTGTTCCATCCAGAACAGCAGTTTTATAAAAAGGCCTCAAATTAGACAATTGCTGGTGCAGCCAAATTTTTGCTCCATGACAGTATGGAAAGAATAAAGCATGTTTTTAAGGTGCTCCCCCAAATCCTGAGCAGCTCAGACTGATGTCCAAGGAACTTTTCAGTTATGTCACAGCTCTGCAGACCTGGGACACCACAGCTGGCACCAGGAGAATCGGGGAGAATTCCCTCCCCCCTGGCACAGGAACACACAAGGTTTAGAGGGTGGGGTCTGTCAACCACCCTGCGCAGGGGTGACCTGCAGGCAGGGCTGCCCACAGGCTTTTGGAAGCTCCTTGCTGAGGTGCCTCAAGGAATAAGTTGCCTCAGAGCCAGAAGTGCTTCAAAGCCTTTCCTTGAGCTAACAGATTCCCCCTTTGTAGAAGGCAGCCTAGAGGCTTAATGAATCCTGGCTCAGATTGCAGGCCCCAGAAGCAGCGTTGCTTTTCATAAGATGCCTCAATTTCTGGGAAATAGCAGGGTGGTTTATCTCAACAGAGGACTGTTTTTCTGATGAGGTCTAACGAGCCTGTCTGCTGTCTCCTTTCTACAGGAGAGAACCCAACAGTGGTGATTATTTTAATTTTTGTGTTTAGAAGTTAACGTAAAAAAAACCCCATCATCCAACCTACTAATTAAAAAAAAAAAAAAAAAAAAAAAAAGGAGTAAGAAAAAGAAATTGCATAGCTAAAAACAACATGGTCAGTTGTGTAAAACATGGGAGGAAGTTTCTGATGCTAAGTCAGATGTCTATGTTTCATGGCATGGAAAGAGGCTCTTGCTGCAGCCACTGTGACTCCAGTGTGGCAAGACAGAGCTCCTGCAGCCACACCACTTTAGGTTTTACAGCAGAATCTGACCAGGAGACACACAGCTCTTTGATGCCTCACTGTTATGTTTGGCCTGGACTGGCAGACGATTTCAGAGTAAACTGGGTGTTCCTGTACTGACTGGTAGGTCCAGAGGTGCAAACCGCAGAAACAGCTACTCAGTTTGTAGAGGTGAAAAGCTATTTCAGCCCAGATCTTTCCTCCTGTGATGGACCACAAACACCTGCTCAGCGAGTGAACTCCGGCAGAGTTCACTGATGTCTGCAGGCTTTGGAGCACATTTATATGGCTGATAAGCAGAAATTTGATCTCTAGATACTTGTCGGTTCAAACTACACCGATACTGCAAGGTGCGATGTCATAGTTTCAATTACTTTTCTTCAATTGGGTGTGTGTAAGAGAGAGAGCAAATAAAAAATAGACAAAACTGCTGTTATTCAGAAGACACCCCGAGAAACAGGGAGACAGAGGAAGATTAAATGTGACAGAGGCTCCCTGGAGGGCTTTGCAGGAGTTAGGGAGGACTTTTTTTTAACCCCAACACATCTGAAACTGAGAATCTGAGGCAACAAAGGAATAACATTTGTTCAATAACAGATAATTTTACTCTTAATTCATCTGAGAAAGGAACTGGAGAACTATTTAAAGCATAGTGGAACATTATACAAATAATACTTCCTCAGACAACAAAAGGCAAGTAAGGCATGTCTAATGTGAGAGAGGAAATTGCCAGAGAAGCTCAGATAATGCTGCAACCTTTTGTTGATTTTTTTAATAGTGGCTACAATTGTAGAATGGGTCTATATGCTATGAATAGATGCTGTGAATAAAATTCAGGTACCCTGCTAGTCAATTTTTCTTACCAACAAATACATACCCCAGAAAACATTCACCTGTGTGGCAAAGTAGCATTTAATCCATGTACTTTGCACAATAGATGGAATTACAATAGAGATTCATTACAGGCTCACCTGTATGTGTATTTGACATTCCCGACACTTCTTGGGCACCAGCACCAGGGGTTTAACTGTCGGTCAGCCAGAGAAAGGATGAAGCCAAAGCCCAGCTGGAAAACAGGTGTGCTGGCACAGAGGTACAAGGAATGTGTGATCTGAATCCCACAGCTGGACAGACACCTATGCCACAGAGCTCTCCCTCAGCTTGGAAAAATTAATGTGGAGCAGAGCCTCACAGGTCTTGGCCTTTCCGAACTGAAACACAGGAAGCAGATCACGTTTAACAAGAGAAACAATTTTTGGTGACTTTCAGTGACGTGCTGAGTATTTATGTATTAATGCCACAAAAGACTGATTTCAGATGGCATAAACTACATTTGGTTCAGTCAATAGTCTAAGTAACGCTTCTGCTTTGTTGTTATTATGCTGACAAAAATAACTTCCAAAAAATAACTGGGCAGTTCAGCGTTCCATGGTCCCCAAATGGAAGGGGAAACACAGTGATCTTTCTTAACATAACTTGACTGAATTTATTTAATTGTGTTTGTATTCGTACCCTATCCAGATGAGTTAGTCTGAGCTGAAATCTAAGAAAACAGAGGTATCAGATGAGGATTAAAAAAGCATTTTGGAGGAATATGACTGAAACTAACCCTCTGCTAAAGCAGAGTCATGTCTGGATAACTCTTATCTCCTCCTCCAAGAACTCTTGTCCTCCTTATCTAAGCTTTGCCAAGAGGTAAGATGGAGCAGTTGCTGAATGGTGTTTCTTGGAAAATCACATAATTATTTCAAATAGAATTCCTATAGTTAGTAATCAAAAGAGTCTTGAATAGCCTTTTTTTTTTTAATTTTAATTTTTTTACAGTCCTTCTTTTTCTATGACAGTCAAAAATATAGAGCGGTCCTTAGAATAAATCTGCTGACTTCAGTGGGTTCCTGACAACTGAAGTAAGTTGAATTTCTAGCCTTGTGATTCAGAGCATGAGAAGATCCACGTCAGGTCTGGCCTAGGCCATTAGCCACTCTGCAGTAGTGTTTATCTAGGGAAAAGTTATAAGAATAAGACTTTGCAACTGAGGCAGAAATTACATCTTCCAAGTCCTCGATGAAGTTTTTTTCTTCCACCTGTTTTGCTGCTGGCCTTTTAACCTCAAGCATATTTCTGGCTCATTGCTATGAATTTGACTAGGTGTCTAAGTAACTAGTTTAACCAAACTAACTGTTTAACTAGATGTTGGAAAATTCCCTCCTGACTGTTTTGAACCTGTTATGCAATCAGTCCACTTGCTGTCCCTTGTTCTTCCATTTTGAAGAACACTGAACAATTTTTTTCTATTAATTTTTTCATTTATGATTGCACAGACCTGTGTCATATCACCCTGAGTTTCCTTTTTTCCAGCTCTAGGTTTGGTTGTTTTCTTTGACAACGAAGCTATTTAATATGTTTGCTCATTCTTCTCCCTGACTGCAGTTCTGTTATTTCCTGTTTCCAGATGAGAACAGATCTAAATAAATACTACCCAGAGACCTCTTACTTTCTTTGAAGACTGCAGGGATCTTTTTAACAGTGCTGTGTAAAAATGACATATGTGAAACACAATGAAATTTGTTGAGACTTCCAACACTGAAGATTAAGTAAATATGATTTTACTCTCTGTACTAAATCTGCTGATGAAGAAGCTAAATTCTCATCATCAGCAGTTACAGCAACTAGCTTGCCTGCTTTTCTCATCCTGGGGATAATTCTGCCTTGGAGATGTTACTCGTTGATATCTTTTTACCATGACAGATGTTTAAGCTGATACTTGCTTAGATGACAAGAGTGAAAATAGACTGAACATCGTTTGATAGAAACCCCCTAACAACAACAGAACCAGTACAGACCCCAAGTCCTTTATCTTACCTTTCAGACAGTACCTTGGCAGCCCTATATACGATAATGTAAGAATAATTGCTTATTGCATTTCTGCTGTAACATACAAGCATTGTGTAATTCAGCATTAATGTCTGACAACCCAGCTGTCATCTTTCCAAAAAAACTTGCTCTCTAACTACTGTAGCTGCTACTACTTCTGCTTCAAACCAAAGGAAGAGATTCTGCTCCGGGGCATTTTGACAGGGTGTTATCTTCTGAAAAGACAGATGTTTGTGCTGGAACTGTCTGGTGGTTTTAAGGCTTATGCACGTTTCAATAAATAAGTGCTAAATTACTTGCCAGGTTCTGAATTAAAGTGGATGACTTCTAGAGAAATATGGCAGTGACACCCAAACCTAAGACCAACACATTCACAAAAAAAAATTTCAAACCACCTTTTAAACAGGATGAAAAGCCAAGAAGCTCTTCCTTAAAGGTTCATGAATGTGAAAGGACACTGAGAATGTATGAAAGAGATGTTGCTGTCATTTTCTGCCCTTCTCCATTTCATTTCCCAAGAGAAATACTTCCAAGGGAGGGCAAATAATTCCTTACCTTATAAGAGATTTTATTATTTGAAGTGGTATGTTGGTACTTATTGACCCAACTTTGATTTGTAAGCTGATGATGAAATTAATTTGGCCTTTGGTGTAACCACAATTAACTTCTCCAGAAGGGAGGTGAGTCGATGTCTTGCAGTAAAAAAAGTCTCTTTGGAAGGAGCAGCCCGGGGTTTGTTGTGTTGTTTGAGGCTTCAATAGACTCACATCAGGCTGAAGTGGTTTGTCTGCCCCTGGCTGGTCCTCTGCACTAGGTGGGATTTCACCTTGGAGTATAAATTATGGACGTTCTTTCACATCAGAATGGCTATTATCTCATGTGGGAGTTTAATTCCTCATTCAGATTCCAGACAAAGGACCAAACAAAGAACTGGACAATGACACTGATTGAACAGTGTTTAATATTCTTTAGAAAGTCTGGTTAACCTGTCACTGCTAAATGAATATATATTGTGTCTGTTGTAATTGAAACTCTTTCTGATATTAATAAATGAAAGTAGGATAAAGTATTTGAGTATTACAACTACCTACAAGGAAATATATGAAACACTCCACTCCCTCTGGTAATCTGCAGTTATTTACTGAATGAAGGGTGGGGAGGAAGAAAGGGAATACAAAAGAAAATATTTAAATTAAAATATTTAAATTTTAAAAATTTAAATATTCTGAAACAGTCTTCTGCTATTACTTTACCAAAACACCAGTCTGAGAACCCTAATTCCTTAAGTCATTCTGAAACTACAGATAAGCAAGCATAGGACAAAGAATTCAGAAAATTCGTATAAGAGGTGGGGAGGCAGTTGAATGTACAGTAAAATGTGAAGTACAATGTAAAAAGTACATGGAAAGTACCATGCCATTTATATAAATATGTATGTGTATACACATATATATATGTATGCACATAGATACAAACCCCTTATGAACCTCAGATTTGCAGACTGTGATGTACAGGATTTCACATCTATATGATCTAGTTCTTGGGACAAAAAAAGACCGCTTTGCAAGTTAGAACCTGTTCAGTTAACCATATGCTTAATTTTAGGTTTGGACATTATGAAAATAGAATTAATGAAAAAAAAGCTCAGTTGTCTGGTGCTGGAGCTCTGATCCAGTCTGATCCTGTCTGCCCTGTTAGAAGCTGGAGAGGGTCATGGGTGTTGACAGCTGCTCACTGATTCCAGATACTGGAAGAACATTTTGTTGGAACAATTTTGATTTTCTTATGCCAAAAGAAGAATTTTCCATATGAGAATTACATTTCTTCTTCCCTTTGTCTTCTATGGATTACACTCCTCCCACTCTATCTCGTGCACCAGCTGGAAAACCTGAAGCCAAGATTCCTCACCTGCTGTCTTGGAGATTCCTGCAAACACCACCTCCTATGCACATGCCAAGGGTACACACTTCATACATCCCACTTTTGGGTTTTTTTTTCCAACAGTTTGTGGCACATACTTGCAAGTGAGCAAGGCACAGGCATCAGAGAGTTAGCAGGGCACCAGAGTAGCTATTAGTAGACCAAGTTTTTATTCCTTCCTTTTCCTCTGACCAGCTGTTCAAAGCAGTATGAAAAGCTGCAAGCATTCCCTGGGGAGAAGAAAGAAAAAGAAAAAAAAAAAAAAAGAAGAAGAAATGAAAACATTTCAACATTAAAAACCTTTGATTTCTTTGTTAAAAAAAAATCATTTGATGATGCCCTGTATATTTTTTTTTTCAGAGCTCATACTGGTTTAAAGCAAAGAAATTAAATGAAATATATTTATTAGATTTTTTTTTTTAGGTTGTCACTTTTGAAGCAATTCTTACTCGTTTTCCCACTTACTGTGCATGGGCTTGCTTGCAAACTTCTCCCTGAGTGTGTCAAGCAGATTCATTTTGCATGAGGCGGGAGGGCACACACTGTGACCACACACCACACTCCAGTCACTAAGGGGTCTCCAGGGTACAGACCTCAGCACCAGCTCTTCTGGTCTGTGGATTCACTGCCTGCAAACCCAATCCCTGGCAATGGGGACAGCCAGGTCTAACCTGTGCTGTGCCGTGGGCAGGGGTTACCCCCAGAGCACCTCACAGAGGTACAGCTGCTGTACAGACACATCACAGAGATGATGCCTTTGTTCATCTCTGAAATTTCAACAGCAGCAGCAGCATTTTGAGAGAACAGTGGCTTTGGAATTTCTTTAGGGCAATCTAGTAAAGTAGCTGTGTATTCAAGGATTTGCTAACGGCTGGAGAGATTTGAACCTGCACCCTCCTACTTTTGCCAGGAAAGTGTTGGCCTGTATCTCCCACAGTATTGCAGAGATTTGAAATAATCTTAGAGAAGACATGTGCTTGCTTTGCACATATGTTCCAATTTCAGAATAGACTGCAGCAGGTGATGTGCTCTCCGGATCCACTCTCCCCTTTTTTCTTAGGATTTGGCTTTCTTAGTGGGTATCTGATGGTACACTGAAGTATAATGTGTATCCTAGGAATGACAAGTACCAGGTGGCTTGTCCCAAACAACAGCTATATTCTGGTTATACCTATCACAGAATCATAGAGTGGCTTGGATTAGAAGGGACCTTAAAGATCATCCAGCTGTGGGCAGGGACACCTTTTACTAGACCAAGTTGCTCCAAGCTCTGTCCAGCCTGGCCTTGAACACCTCTAGAGATGGGGCATCAGCAGCTTCTCTGTGCAACCCAGGGCCTCACCACCCTCACAGTAAAGGGTTTCTTCCTGATATATAATCCAAACCCACTCTTTTCGTGTGAAGCCATGCCCTCTTGTCCTTTAGTAGGAAGGCCACAACTAGGTCACTCCAAAGCCTTCTCCTTTCTAGGCTGCACAGTCACAACTCTCTCAGCCTTTGCTCATAGGAGAGGTTCAGGATGGCTGTAAAAATGACAGCTCAAGAAGAATCAAGGCCAGGTTGGATGGAGCTCTGGGCAACCTGATCTAGTGTGTGGCATCCCTGCCCATGGCAGGGGGCTTGGAAAGAGATGATCTTTAAGGTCTCTTCCACTCCAACCAATTCTGTGGTTCCACGAAGAATCAAGCACACTGCATACAGAATTCAGACTACTCTGTGGCCTCTCCACTGCAGCACAAAGAAGACACAGGCTTTCACTGCTGGTGAGGGAATTTCAGCTGGCTCAGGTGCTCCCAGAGGCACCTCCTTATCAGGCACTTTGTGGTGCTGGCTGTGAGTCTGAGCCGCTTTCCAACCCTTCTCCAGGGAGTCCCACAGATCCTTCAGGGAGGATGAGTGACAGTGCCCCAACAGTAATTCTTAATTATTTTCCAGCTTTGACAATTAATAACTAATAAATCCTATCTAATCAAATGGGATTTCAAGTCCATGGTTTAAACTCGATTTACTGTACTTTCATAACTGTATTTTTTTTTCCTTTTCCTTTCCCAGAAGGCACCCTCTTCCTTGGAAGGTAAAGATTAAGCTGACAGATGGTATCAGCAGAAGAATGATTATGAGTTTTAAAAACCTTGATATTTTGGCTTAGTACACCATTTTTCATGCAAATACTGACATGGATATTAGCATCCAATTAAGAAGGCATAAAACTATGCCATTCAGTTACAGTTTACATTACAATCATTTAATGTTTCATTAAAAATGCTAAGAAAGGCTGCTCTGAAAGGGATAAAAATCAATGATCTATACATCACTTCTGATGCTTTGCTCTTCTGGTATGTTGTGATAGTGCAAATGGGCTATAAATATCTTTAAATTATTCTGGTAATCTGAGTTGCTGTTTCCAATTTTGGACTCTTTACCAAAGTATCAACTTACATCATGACACACTACCTGGTCTTGGGGTGGCGTTAGTAAGGTAAAGTGTTAACTCTTCTGTGTGTCTTCATAGAATACTTCCGAGTGGTGAACCAGTATTTATTTCTATAGGTTAGGTTTTTAGCTGGACAAGAACTGTCAGTGATATGAGCTTGTCTGCAGTTTAAACACCAAAACACTTGATGGTCTACAGGCAACTGTTTTGAAAAGTCCTTTGTTTTCTGTTTAGTTTTGTTTTCCCTGAGAAAACCCATTGTCTCAGCACTTCCATTGAAAAATAATATTCTTTGTTATTAAAAGTAATGCTCTGACTTATTTTAACATCACCATATTCACATCACTTTTTGAAAATAAGGAATAAATGGAATTAAATTTCCCAATTTCATGTAACTTACGAAATAACCTATGTTCATTAAAACTTCAAAGTCATTCACTTGATATGAATATTTCTCTCTGTAAACACAATTACCAGGTTAGGTTAAAACTGAAGTAAAATTCATACTTTAGAATCTTTTAAAAAAGTTTTCTAATGAAATGTCTTGATAATTTTGAAATATTTTCCAGAGTGTTTTTAAGGAAAAAAAAATTCATTACACTGCTTTTTGATAAATGTCAGGGGTTTAATATGCTAAATGTTGTTATTTTAACCAAGAAGGTGTAATCCAAAAGGTCTTGACCAACTATACTTACATTAATTTATGTCTTTCTCACAGACAGGCAAAAAGCATAAATCTCCTCTTTCTCATCACATCTATTGTCAATGAACAAAATGTAATACCGAAAATTATTCAGATCTCATTAAATGCTGCTTTCACAAGAAACTTAAAAAACTTTGGGCATGCAGCCACATTGTTTAGCAAATTACTTAAGTGTTATGTGATGGATAATCCAGGGGCAGGCCAGTACAGGCTGTAAACAGAGATAATAAAATAATGCAACTTAACCTTCTCATCACATACTGCACCAACACATCAGCTTACACCATCCTCAGCCTGAGGGCACTCACCTGGACAAGTGTCAGGGCTCACTTATCAAACGAACTTGATCAGTTCAACAAGTCTTTTCAGGCTAAGAAGCCTGTGGCACCTCTGCTTGCTTTATTTTTTTCTCTCTCTATGAAAAGTGAACGTTGATCCCGTCTCCATGTCTCCTGCACCTTCTTACTCCTGCAAAGTGGGATACAGGAAAGATATCCTGTTGGATACAGGAAGGATGATTAACCTGTATGGATCAGTCTGTAAAAATGGTAGTGACTGCTGAAAAAGAGACAGCACTTCCAGCCAGTGTGGCACCACAGATAGCAATGGCTGGTTGCACGTCTTGCTTTCAAGTTGCCCTTTTTATTAGGAGATATCAAAACCTCCAGTGGCAATTCATCACCTCTGCAGTTCTATGGAATTCTAATGGAAAAATGCCAAGTCATTTTCCACAAATTTCATCATCTCCCTTTCAGCTCATACAGTACCCAAGATCAGAGTACAAAAGGAGTCAAAGAACATTGACTGGCTGTTTGGCGACCAAAAAAAAAATCCAACCCTGTGTTAGGGAGAGTCGTTTTAAGGGACAAGGGAAAGTAGAGTTAAGGTTTTTAAATAGAGATGTTGAGGCTTACTTGTTTCATTTCATCTGCACATGGGTTGGTACTGTTGGTTGACTGTCCTTTGAGGCCATGTCATGAAGGCAAACTTCATCTCAACTCTTAACAGCCATTGCCTTTGTCTCTGATATCGAAGGTCACCTGTAAATGCTTTAAGGTTTGAAACACTAGCATAATAACAAGTAGCCTGGCTGATTTTGCAAACTCCTCTTGCAAAATTTTCGGAGGCTAATGTACATTTTTATGGTTAGTATAAAGGGTAGGAAATAGCCTAATTTCATGCAATGGCTAGAAGCTAATGGTAACGAATTCAAATTCAAAGGAGTATATTACAGATAGGTAGGTAGCAGGACAATTTACCTAGGGAAGCAATGGATACTTACACACCTAAAATCCCTATAGGGATTACTCATTTCATTTGAAGAGCAAATATTTTAAATCTTTTCTTCCAGAAAGTCTGAATACCATCATCTCAAAAAGGATGAAAAATCAGAACATTTTTTCTTAAGTGAAATATTTTGACATCTCTTTACAACATGACTTCGGGCTTTTTACCAGGTCCCACAATGTACTGTAGGAGGCATTTTGGGACGTTCCAGGAGGAGCCATGTGAAAACAGTGTGGAGAATGCAAAAAGAAAAAAAAAAGAGCAGCTGTCTACTTTGTAAAAGATGAAGAATTTGGGGATTTGTGCTACACAATGTTTAGACCTCCTGTGACTTTTATTCTTCAAACACTAGTCAGAAATTCTGAAATATCACTTAGTACTAAGTGACCTGTTTTTTTTCTGCAGGGATTCAGCTGTACAAGATACAGGCAGGGTTATTCCTCATTTGGAGATAAGGATGTAGTCCTGAACGCCTGGATCAGCCCAGTGCTGAGAGCAAGAGGAGAGCACTGAATGAAAATTTCCAGGGTCTCTTCAAAGATGGGCCTGCCATTTATCTCACACTGTATTGTGGTAAACAAAACTCAAGGGATAATACATTAAGGAATAATCAGACTAATGATCTGCAGAGATTTTTGTGTTAATGTTGTCTTTTTATACTAAAAGTATGCTTTTAGCTAAATGCCTTTTCCGTTCCCTTCCTGGGCATCTAAATTAATAAAATGGTGATAATGGCACTTTCATTATTTTAGGAACATATTTACACCTTAATGAAAGAGCTCTTGGGGGGCACAAAAGACAGAGATGCAAGTGCTTAAACTAATAGAAAAATGTTTTGTGGATTATGCAAGACATGAAAATATAAACTGCTCCCCATGCTATCATCTTCATCTTGAAGAAAAAAAAACCAAAACAAATGGTAATGAGATTTATAACAGCAGTCAAATTTTATCCTATCCTTGCATCATACACCCTATTTCTGTAAGCTTTCAGGAAGAAACCTGCAGTAAAGTTTCTTGGACAACAAGAAACCGAAGAATTTGTTTCAATATGTGAAATCACAGTTTTCTTTTCGGACATATATCATCTCTTAAAACAATGACTGACTAGTCTTGAAATACATACAGCCACCAGCAACCTTGAGACAACAGTCTATGAAAAAATTTGGGGCTCTCTGATCTTAACCATTTAAAAGGTATGCATTTTTAAGGAAAATTAAAATAAAATTTATCATTTGTGATACATTAAATTTTCTTATGAATTATGGAGCGGTTGAGTTCTGGTCTCATATTCTTCTTGACTGTTCTCAGGGCAACATGCAACTTCTCGAGTCTAACAGAGGAATACAGAAAATTTTTTCCCTTCAGATGGTCCTTCTTAATTTGGCATTTGGTGATAGGAAAAAAACCCCCACATACAAAAAAAAGGAAAACTGGGGATAAAATATGAAGTCAAAATTTGAAGCAATGTGAAACAAGGAAATATGCCAGCATGTGATCTAAGGAGCCTACAGAATTAGCATAGCGAGCATATGTTCATGTTCAAAGATAACAGACATTTTTGATAACCCTTCCTAAACTTAGCTCATCTGTGATTTACATATTTAAATGTTCTTTTTTTTTTTTTAATTACTTAAATCGGGGTCACCTTCATCATTTGTACAGAAATATACATACAGCTTTCATTTGTATAAATGTTTAGCTGCAAATATTGCACCTCAACTTTTATACAGTAAATCTGTATAAATTGCTCATTTTCTTATTCAGTAATTTTTGTAATGTATAATTATATTTTCTTTCCTTGTGTATGTGTCAAAACTCTGTCTGCAGAAATGTTACTTCAATCTCATTCCTCCATATCTGAGTTCACTATTTGTTGGATCTATTTTCTCTCTCCTACATAATCTTCTATTTTAAAGTCCTCCTGGACAGCAGCAATCTAGCTGGTTTAAGGTTTTTATCAGAACTTTTATATTTCCAGGAAAAGATTTGGGAACTCATAATTCTAGCACAAGCTATAACTGGTAAACATTTCTGACTAGCTCATTATTAGCCATGACAGAAGATCATTTGGTGTGGACAGACAAAGAGGGTGATATAATAGAATAAATCCCATCATTCCATTAAAAGCATCGGTAAATGTCTAAAAACGCCCAGTCACAAGATTACCTTAAAACATTATGGAGGTTTCTTAAAAATGCAGATGTTTCAGATTTTTTCTTTTTATACATTTTACTTGCAGGAACCACAGCATTCACGGGAACCACACAGGAACACTCACAATTTTACCTATAAAGAATAAATTTTAAAAGTCACGCCTTCCTCAGCAGCTGATCGTGGTCAGCTGTCATGAACTACCAAGACCCAAGTATGTATTGCTAAATGTAACATTTAAGCTGTGAACATTTCTGCCTGATTTTTGGCTAAAACACAAAGCTGTATTTCCAAGCTGGCCTTTGCTGTAGACACATTTCCATCCAGAACTAGCTGGTCCTTCTGGCTCACTCACCTCGCCAGCTGCACTACTGGCTTGGAGGATAACAGCAGTCTGGAACTGGGGCCTGTGTAAATATCTCAATCCTTCTTGGAACTGATGAAGAAAGCATTTTCTTCTTTTTTTTTTTTTTTTCCCCCCTCAAGTGAGCTCTGATTAGATTCTTATAGTCAAAATTCTCCATCAAGGTATCACAAATACTCTTGTTAGGATGGATAGATCTCACAGCATCTGTGTGAGAAAAAGCTGGGCTTCTAATCAGGTCAGTTTTGGAGCTGTATTTGTGTTCCACATGTAATTACCCTCCACAGGCCAGGGAAGCTTGCCAAAGGCACTGCTGTAGCTTTTTACAGCAGGTTACATACTCGCATTTTTCTATATGGATCTCTAAAGATACTTCAGGGCATTACTGGAGAAGAAAACTGCATTACTTGCTGTGCCAGTGGATATGCAGCTTCCATGGATTCAAACCATGTTTGCTTCTTTATTGGGAAGTTTTAAAAGTCCTGCATCCATTTTTACTTTGGCTACGCTATTAAAAGCAAACAAAATGCAGCTCACAGTGTTCAAGGGCGGGCATTAGCTCTGCTATCATTCATGCTCTTGGTTAACGAAATCCCTCGGGTCGTTTGTCAGTGTTATGAAGCTCCCACAGTGAGTGCAGCCAGCCATGCCATTCAACGTGCCCGAGCACTGGGTGTACCTGCCTTGCTAGAAAGGCTTGGGGCAATGGATGAGCTCATTATAGGGTTAGATAAGCATTTTAAGGCTTTTTGCTATTTTCGTAGTCAGTTCCTTGCACTGGCTGCTGGAGGCACTTCCAGACTGCCAGGAGTGAACAGGGATTAATCTGATTCTTTCCCATTTATGAATATTAGAAAATATACCAAAGCATATCCAAGTATTTTGATACTAACTGTACCTTTTGTACATGGAGTAACTGGGTTTTCAGAATAAAATGACCCCTCAATGCTTTTCTACTCAATACAGCTCCTCTAGCAGAGCTACTGCCATTGACGTTCTCCACCTCGAACCTCACCTGCCTTTAGCAGCATGTTCTCTATTACCTACCTCGTTCCCTCCAAAATGTGGAACTCACAGGGACAGCTGTTCTCCACTGAGGTGTGTGCAGAGGAGCCATCCAGAGGAGAGCAGCGCTGTGCACCATGCTCTGCTTGACAGTTCACCCAGGGAAAGCTGCTTTAGCTTCAGTGGGAGGGAGCAGTAGAGACACAGGCACAGGAGGGCTGGAAGAGCACAAGGTTCATACTAGTTGCCCAGGAAGGTGCATGTGCAGGTTCCAGATTAGAATCATTAAGTTTGGGAAGGACCTCTAAAATCATAGACCTATTAATCCTACTAACCTTACACTACCAAGTCCACCATGAAACCCCAAACACCACATCTATATCTACACATTTTTTTGAACACTTATTATGTGGCCCAGATACCAGAGAGAGAAATTTTTTACGTCAGGGTGCACTGAACAATGTTCTATATTCACCAGCTCCGCAACCCATGGTTCAAGACAACATCATTAAAACAAGAGGTTTAGACTCGACCGCTGTACATTTTAGAAGTGTTCCCAGCCAGAAAGGCTCAAGGACTGCACTGAGAATGGGTAAAAATTTAACAGGTACAGTAATGGTTAGGACTTCATTGCTATCCTGATACATAAACTCCTTCTCCCTGTGTATTTATCTTCTCAGTCCTTGAGAAAGGCACTAACAAATATTTGGGCTAAAGTGACACAGTAACAATATTTGGTTTTTGATACTGAAACTGAAGAATGAAAACATCCAAAAAGGAGTAAATAAACTCTTTGAGATGTATTATTTAGTTGATTTCTACAAAATGGAATGAATAATTTATCAATGCAGTGTTTTTATTGCTAAAGAAACTACCTCTGGTTTATGAACATCACTCGGTTAAAAGATTGCACTGGGCCAGTAGTGTGGGTCAAGGCCAGACACAATTTTTTAATTTTGTTTTATGCACAAGTGTTCATTAATATTTTTGAAAAATACAAAACTGCTATCACAGATCTGTATATGCATGAAATATTATGATAAATATTCATTATTCAGGGCAAACAAGGCATCCTATGGTTTGTATATAACAAACTCTGTAAAGAGACATCAAAACCAGCAATCTGAATAGTTTCCTGTTACAAAATCCTCCTTCACATGAGGTACATGCAAAACCATCAGCAAAGAAAAAAATATTTGTAATATCAAACTTCAGTTATTAAAATTAGCCTATCCTTAGCAACGGCATTATTATGGATCTTATTTTTCCATTATTTTGGAAACCAATTTTTTCAGCAAATTGGGAAGTTTCTGTTTTCTGCAACAGTATGATTGGAGAAAGTCAGACAAATATATTTAGAATTGCATGGATATGTCTGGAAAGCATTTGTTTAGCAGTGTTAATCAGTTGTGTCAGTTCTTCCTAGAATGAATTTCTTCAAAATTAAAATTGGGAAAATTGAAATTATATATCTAGGTTAAACTTTATACAAGTTCTCCTATGAAACCTTCCAGAGCTATAGAACTAAGATAGCAAATGTAATTGTGGATGCCATAATATAGCATGAATGAAAGGAGTCTAGAAACGAAGGTAAAAAGGATCCCTAATAAAACCTTACTGGAATGCATTCAGTGACTAAAAAAAAGCAAAACGAAAGCCAAAAACCCAAACATAAAAGGCATAATAACTATACCTGAGTCCTGGATAATGTCCTCCTCCTCCTCTTAATCTGGAATATGGCACAAGAATACAGCACATAAAGTTACAGCCTTTTTCTATAATCACGACTGCAATAAAATGAGATATTCCCAAGTTTCCTGTGTTCATATAAAAGAAAAACATAATTTTAAAACAAAGACCTATATTTGATTCCACTTTTTCAGGAAGGCTTCAAATCTTAGGGATGCAAAATAACAAAAAATTATCTCACAACAAAAAGAACTGCCTTTCCTTTTTTTCTTTTTTGACTTATGTCCAAAAGCCTGCTGATTTCTCATTCATCTGCATCAAATTAAGTTCAAGTGAGAGGCTGGGTTTATTCACTTTCTTATCTCCTAGGAAAGCTGACCTGGTTATTGAACTTGTCTCTGTGGTAAAATACTAAAATATAACTTCCTTGTTGCTGCTATTTTCCCCGAGGCATTCACAAACCGCACATTTCTGCATTCCAGGTTATCAAAGTCTGCTTATACAAAAGCCGTAAGTGGAAACACGAAATTAAAGAAAAATCTTTTTATCATTCCTATGTTATGAAGAATAATTTAACTTATTGTTTAATCTTAATTGTAAGTAAGAAAATATTTATTGAATAGCTAGTAATTAAATTGGTGAGACTAATAGCTAGATTAATATATATATATATACACTAGTTAAGTTGCCTTCATTTATCTACCAGTATTCATTTTCCTACAAGAGTACACCATAATCTTCATCCTGTGTCTTCTAAATACCAGACATTTTGATGTTTGCCTTGTGCCACCCTATGTTCAGTATAAGGTTTCATTACAGAAAGATGAAATGGGGCTTGCAAATGTAAAATCTCCCAGGTTGCCTTTGGGTAACTGTAATACTTAAATGTGAGAGCTGTTGTAATGAAACTGATAATTACACATATGCAAAGGGAAACGTGGAGATTGGTGGAGGAGTACACTGCCCCAGAGCTGTATATTTTCTGCAATGGGAAGAAAAGGTTAACTCTTGTCTTGCTGAATTCAAAGGCAGATTTGCCACAGTAAGTTGACGAACAGGCAGCTTCTTTCCTGACGCACTAGTTCCTCTATAAACACTAACAGTTGGACTAACTTCAAAGTTGGCTCTTTTAAGCCTTAAATATGTTTATGCAAGCAGCCACCATTTCCTGCACTAGGTGGGAAATACTGCAAATGTTAGTTGAAAAAATAGCGAAAGCTCTTGCAGTTGTGCCAGCAACAAACACACTTTCCAGCAGGCGTTTGATGGAGCTTTCATGTCTCATTGTTGCTGTATTTCCATGTTTTGAGGTTCCAGCAAAGTGATCAAAATATGTATATTACCTTACTTCAAAACAGAACAAAACAAAGGGGGAGAAAAAAAAGAGAAAAAGAAAAGACTAAATACCTTGAATATCTTGCATTCACAGCAAATTACAATTCATGATATTCCTCCCTTCGTTTTGTTCATTTTCTGGCTTCTGAAAAGTGGACATGCTGCTGCCTTAGTTACATTTACAGCACATGGTAAAACTGACTACTCTGTGATCAAAATCCTTCATTTTTTACTTGCCTGTTTATTTTTAAGCATAATATTGCTCTCAGGCTGCATAATAAACCAATGTTTAATAACAGCAACTTCTTGTTTGTGTTCTTTATATCACTGTCATTTAGAGAATTACTTTTAAATAGCATAATGGGTTCAAAGACTGTTTTCAATAACAGTGGATGGTCACAATTTCACTTCAAGCTAGTATTTCCACTGCATTTTACATTAATTATACTTTAATTAGAAAATTACATCTATTGGAATAACTGATTGCATGTGCTGGTTTTTCTGGGATAGAGCTAATTTTCTTCATAGAGCTATAATGGGGCTGGGTTTTGGATTTGTGCTGCAAAGTGTTGATAACTCAGGGATGTTTTAGTTGTTGCTGAGCAGTGCTTACACAGTCAAGGCCTTTTCTGCTCCTCATCCCACTCCACCAGTGCAGGGGCCATAAGGATTTGGGAGGGGACACAGCTGGGACAGCTGACCCCAGCTGATCCAAGAGGTATTCCACACCATATGGTGTCATGCCAAAATGAGGGCGAAGAAGAAAGGAAGGGATGTTCAGATTGATGGTGTTTGTTTCCCCAAGCCACTGCTATGTGTAACAGAGCTCGGCTTTCCCGGGGGTGGCTGAACACCTGCCTGCCCATGGGAAGTGGGGAATGAATTCCTCGTTTTGCTTTGCTTGTGTTTGTGACTTTTGCTTTGTATCTCTACCCACAGGTTTTCTTGCTTTTACTCTTCCTATTCTGTCCCCCATCCTGATGGACAATGGTGAGCAAGTGGCTGCGTGGGGGTGAGTTCCTGGCTGGGGTTAAACCACAACACTGTGTAAAAGTGATCATTTCTTAAAACACAGCTTGAGTAAAGGGGGAAGATCAATAGTTAATTACCCCATGAGTCCATGTAAAGGGCTACTGAACAGTTGAAGAGAGAGCAAATTCTGCTCTCATTTAAGATGTGACAACACCTCAGTATGAAGGTGTGACTCGTGCAGCCAAGCCTGCTAGACACCTCCCCTGGGCAGTGGAAACAGTGGTTAAGCAGTGACACTTCGATATGTGGCCTTGTACAGCTTCAGGAAAGGTGTGAAGCATGAGGCACGGACATGGTGTTAACCCACACTCCAGCCTGCTCTGCAGCATCGACACTCAGGGAGGGGCCACCAGCTACCCAACATTACTGTTGTAACTTCATTCTGCTAGCAGGACTTGCCTTTAAATGACTTTTTGGGATTATTCCAGATATATCACAGTGTAATGAACATAAGAATTGGAAAACAAAGCATTTTTTGGACTGCATGGCTTATATACGACTTTTGTCCACAAACTAAATGCGCTAAAGACATTTAGTATGTCTTGGATGCCATATATGAAGACATTATTTGAAAAAATGAAGCCTGGGCTTCTAAAATAAAATAAAATAAATTATATAATCACATTTATATACATTCTGAATTTCTTCTCTTCCTTTGAAATTATGTTTTATATTTGTGGTTGAATCTTGTTAAGTTCTACTTGGCACATAAGCTCATATCCTTTTACAAGTCAGTTGGCTGCCTTATAGTGCATCACTGTACTGGAAAATCACAGCTGGTGAGAACTGGCACATCATGGAAAAATACAGAGCATTCTACAGATATTTTAAGTTCTGAAATGGGCAGTTGGGGAAAGACAGTGCAGAACCCTTGTCAAACAAAAAGTGCATATGCAGAAATTACTCTGGATAACTCAAGAATGCTGCCTGCAGACAGTGTATTTTAAACCCCCACTACAAAGGAGTCTGAAATACAATGAGTTCCGAAGCAAGGTCTCACCTTGGCACCCAGTGATCATATTCCTGCCCTCCATTGAGCCACGTTTGCAACAGAGAAAACAAAAAACACAGTAGAAAAATGTGGTAGTGTTGGCTGTCAATACTTCTAGTCCTGTCCTTCTAACAGCCAGTAGCAACACTCCCAACACCAGATGGTTAAAGTCAAGACACGAGCAATGCAGTCTAGAAAGACTGGGCTGGTTGCATCTATGTAAGAAGTATCATAAGACAAAGGGCTCAATAAATTGATCGTTTCTGAAGAAGAAATCTTCATTCACACTACACCTAACAGTCACTCTGCAAATCCACACAAGGACACATTGTCACTGTAGTGCCTGGAATTCAGCCTCATTCCCCAGAAAACTTAAGGTTTGAAGCCACCCAGGATTTATGATGATGCCTCAGTGAATTTTTAGCTGAGTGTATTTTAAAAAGATCTCTCTGACATTACCAAGCAGTAAAGGAAAACTTCATTACTACTAAGCTGCTGTGTGCCCAGCTGGCCAGGAAGACCAAGTGCCTGATGGATTTATCAGCAATACATTAGTCAGCAATTATTGCTCAAAAGAATTTTGTCAGCAATAAACACCCTTGGTCCTGGCCAACAGCAGCAGGACAGTGATTGTCGCTCTGTACTTAGCACTGGTGAGGCCACACCTTAAATCCTGTGTTCAGTTTTGGGCCCCTCACTACAAGAAGGACATTGAGGTGCTGGAATGTGTCCAGATAAGGGCAACAGAGCTGGGGGAGGGTCTGGAGTACAAGTCTTATGAGGGAGCTGTGGGTGTTTAGCCTGGAGAAAAGAAGACTGAGGAGAGAGCTACCTGAATGGAGCTCATAGTGAGGTGGGGGTCGATCTTTTCTCCAAGTAACACGTGATACGAGAGAAAACCAACACAAGTTTCACCAGGTGAGGTTTAGAATGGATATTAAGAAAAAATTCTTCACAGAAAGGTTGGTCAATCATTGGAACAGACAGTTCAGTAAACTGTAACTCTGACTTGAATCTCTCTCCACATATTTCCTGCCGGTTTACTTTTAAACTAGCACAACATGGAAAACCTTTCTTTCAGTGGAAAAGGCCCTGAAAATAGAAACATTCACATGGACCATTCATTTTTAGAACAGTTAATCATAATTGATCCTTACACAATGAATAGTAAATAAGAGTTATTATTAATAATGAATAATAACAATGAATTATAATAGCGTGTTATTAGGGTATCAATAATTAACAGGAATTTGCCATTTATTGTAAATACTGTTGCTGTTTCTGTTGCAGCTTTGGATGGCGCAATTTATATGGTAATTTTATATGAAACAGCACCAATTACAGCCTGGCTACTACAACAGAGTAGAAGCAAATGATGACTTTATCAGTTTTGTTAACTTTTTCATTTTATTCGTTGTCAGCACAGCCTGCAATGTAAACATGATGTAGTGAAAGGAATAAAGAAGTTTTGTGCAAGTCTAATAACTTTGGCTAGTAATCTCACTTACCCCAGGCAATCACATGAGAGGAATAAATACAGTAGGACAGAAATAAAGGCAGGCAGGTCAGCATTAGGATGGGTTTGTTGGCTATAAATGCCTGCTGAAAGTGCCACTGAAAGGAAGGAGAGGCAAAGCAACACATCAGAGTGTAACAGCAGCCATGACAATAAAGGGACAGAGCAGGGCAGGATCTTTCCATATGATCCAATCATTTAGGCAGTGCCAGGGCTGGATTTAACAGCAGCATGGCTGGAGATACTCATGTACAGAGCCCCACACCTTCTGCAGCACCTCATCCAGCCAGCACTGCCAGTGACAGTGTGTATCTTAGCTTGTTGATTCAGAGCCCAGCTGTTGTCCTATCAACAGAAATACAGGACTATCAGACTAGGGGGAAAGCTAACCAGGACACACATCATGACTTCCTCAGCAGGAAAATTCAGCATAACCACCCTGTTTTGGAGCATAGCTCCTATTAAAGTCCAAATCTGGATTTTTCTGGAGAAATACTCTAGAATATATTATCACTACTCCTTTGGGGAAAAAATTAGTTTTCTTTGTAACAGTGAAGATCTTGCATTTCAACCATACCTATGAATACCCAAAATATTACTGAATGAACATATACAGGAGTTATACTGACTGGCATATTAAAAACATACTAAAAGGATGAACTAGAATTTCAAAATAAAGGACTTGGAAATATTTAAACTTCCAGAAGTTGGTACATTTTCCATGTATATTAGTAATGTATCTGAATGTTGATGTAACAGACCATGGCTAATTTCAAAGGAAAAGCATTTCCTACATGTGTTCCAAACATAAAAATTTGTGAATTAAATTGAAGGTATACGTTACAGATAAGCAGGCAGAATACATGTGATCTAGTTAAAAAAAAGAAAAAAAAAAAAGTTTGGATTTTTAGTCATTGTATTACTTGGAAAGAATTGTCACTAAGCTGCCCACAGCATTTAACAGAGTCTTGAAAATTTTAGGAAACAAAGCCCATCTTTAAAAATATTTAAAAACAATTCTACAATCCTGTCAGAATCTGCTGCTTTGATATTAATAATCAGTGATTTCAAAACTACCTTAGATGAACCTGCATGGCACACAGATGGCAAGTCATTTACTTGATAAAAATGAGAACTGGCCCATCTCTGGATCCCTAGAGAGTGCTATGACCCATTAGCAGAGGAAAGGCGACCTTTACTGAATAATAATTGAGAACTATTACTAAGATAATTACAAAACCAATTGACTGCCAGAAGGCCTAGACCTTGGCTCTCCAATTTATATAGCAACTGCTGGTGATCTGCACTGAAAATAAAAACACGCTTAGGGTTCACAAACACCATAACCTCAACATCTGCCTGCCATCTAAAGATAATGATCTGGTATTAATTAATTTGAACAGTGCAGTCATTGCAGAGGTAAACTGCAGCACAAATCAGACACTTAACATAACCTGAAGTTATCATGTTTCTGTCCAGCCTGTATTAACAGGCAGAATGCTATCAGATAAATTAAACTGTTGCAGGTCACAACATGAACATGAATTAACTTAATTCTCTTTAACAGGGAGCACGATTGCGACTCTGCCCTGGATGTTGTATGAGTAAGCATGATAAAAGCTATTCTTAAAAGTGTTTTGCAAAATGCTCCTATCATAACATTTTCTAATGCATACATCTGCAACAGATTTTTCAGGTTCCTTCCTCTACAAGAAGGAGGAGATAGAAGTTATTGGTCTTTGCATGAGAACTTTTTTTTTGTTTATTTTCAAAAGAGGAATTTCTGGGAACAAAACTATTAAAACATATCTGTTGTGAGATACTGCTAATTCTCTATTAGTAAAATCGTGGACAACACTAAAAATCCATGAAAGATTTGCCTGAGCATCTCCCATGCCTTCTGCAGGGATATGAGGTATAAGAAATACAGCCGGCACACCATATGTGTGGCTCACTGGATTTTCAAAATTAGCCTTCCTTACACGTGAACGATATTTTGAAGAAGATTTCAAAAGCAGGAGGATTTGACAACTTAGTGCCAAGTTTCACACCTGGGAACCGATATTTAGGAGTGTAGAACATCAGAAATACGGGGCATTCTAAAAAAATCATAGCTAGCCTTCCTCCTTAAGATGGAAATAGCTGAAACTACTGCGACAAGTGCTTTGGATAAAATGTTCTTTCACCTAAAACCTGCTTCTGGATTTTTAACTCCACTACTCAGTCCCATAGTTGGGATTCTTTGAGGACTCTCCACTAAAAGGAGTATTACATGTAGTCATTCTTCAAGGGAGGTAATTTAAGTTGCAGCATGAAATTTATATAAAATTCAATTCACATTTGAGACTGGTAGTAAAAAAGAGCTGCCAACACTGACAGAATGCTTGTTCTGCATGACAGAAATGCTAATAGAGACAATTTCTTACCCAAGAAGGACCTATATAATAGCAGGTGGTGGGAAGAGGAGATAATGTATTCAATTTACAAGAGGATATATGAGGTAGGATTCAAATAAATGAAGAGTTAGAAAAATTGACTGCACTGTAAGGTGAACTATCTGTCCCCAAACTCAAGACAACAGGGACCTGAGGATACTTGCTCTGAACTTCAAGGGTCCCACCAGCTGCCAGGTCAAACCCACAAAATGTTTCAGGTTGGGCTTGAAGGTTTAGATCAGTCAGGACTGATAATTTTTTTTTGTTTGTTTTTTTTACAGTTTTACTTTTCAAGGGGATGGCAGTAAAAACACTGCTGACATTCCTCTTCACACTGTCCTGACTGTAACAAAATATAGATCAGAAGTAATGAGCACATAGAGGTGGGGTTGGGAGCAATATTGACCATGAAAATGTCTTTACAGACAGAAATGGTTGGGAAAAACCAATTGTTACTTATCCATCCATGTTCAAGTTTGGAATAACCAAAGCATGGCATTCTCAAGCCCTGTCATAATAGCTTAGACAGGAAAGTTTTATACTGGTATAATCCATTTGTTTACAAAGACCATAGCTTAGAAGACAGCATAATTTTCTTAAAACTCTTTGACAATTAATTCCTGTGAGCAGTCTACAGTCACAATAATTTATTATATTTTTCCCCTGACCTGATATTAATAAAAGCTGAAAAAATACTGAATACATGAATAGATAAATATATCTTCTGGGAGAAAGGACTTCAGTGGCAGTCAGAAATAGGAAGAAGATAAACACCCAACGAGACAAAGTGAATCAAAACAAAAAGTGCTTAAAAGAGTGGAATTACTTACATTGTGCTAGTAAGAGCTGATGAAGGTAAATACAGCAAGGCTTAACAAGGAAAAATGGGGATTAGGGCAGAGTAGGTGCACACATTTTTGTGTTAAATTGGCAGTGCAACAGTAGCTAACACTCCTCAGAAAATAATCCTCTAAATTCCTGGATAGGGCATTTTGGACACGGCTACTGTATGGATTAACCCCACCCCAACAGTTTGTCTGAACACTCTCACCACCCCACATCCAATACAAACTCGGTGCAATTTCTGACTTGCTCAGAGCGATATGGAAAATTTAAATCAATATATGCACCATGCCCTCGGGATCAAGAAAGCACCTTGCTCTTGCAAATGTTTGGTGGCACTTCTATCCAGTGCTTTGCGGGGAATCCAAGCACAGAGACTGACACTGAAGACAGTCAGCTCCTTGTGGATTACACATTTGTGCTGTAACTCATCCTAGAAAAGTTTGCTTTTTAAAATTTTCTGTCAATCATTCTATTCCCATCAATAATGCCTATGATATAACATGTTTTCAAGCAGTCCTTTCTCAAGAGATTTAAGCTGTAGGATGGCCCTTATGCAGCCTTTGACTGTTGTAATTGTAGTAGAGATCAACAAAATTGGATGCTGTTCTGTCATCCTTGACTGGGCTCTTGGTGCTAATCAGGAGTTGGAAATTGCACATTCACAATGGATTTAGAGACATATTGCATGTGACAATTCAGTAAGCAGTAAAGAGCATTGTTTTGAGTTCTTAAAGGTTAGTGGTGCGAGCTGCAGTGACTAAAGCTTTTTGAGCCCTGAAACAAAACCAATTAGGTATAGGAAAAAAATACATTCCAGTAATGTAATCTGTATTTTCATATATTTAAGGCCAGGAGAAGAGATTAGTTCGTCTACACTGAGTTTCTGTTTCAGATACTTATATTCCATCCAATTACCTCTCATATTGAGCACCCCATTACTGGTTTTCAGCCAAAAAAATAACTTTCAGAAAGTATATAGAGTGTATCTGAAAGTCTCCAGAGATGACGTCTACCATTTTCTGCTGCACTGTAGCCTGCCCCAAAGTTTAATTCCCATCTCTGTGAAACAGAGAAAAAAACCCACAACAGCATGTGCTTTATTTCTAATTTGAAATTGCCTTGCTCTAGCTCCCAGCTACTGGTTCTTGCTATATGCTTCTTTGGTAGATTAAAGAACCCTGTACTATTTCTTGTTTTCTTCACAGAGGTGTTTATACAGGCTTAACTTTTCCTTGTTTGTAAGCTCAACAGAAATCTCCCACTGGAATGCATTTTTTTCTGCTCTCCAAAACCTTCTTGTACCTCTACTTTCTATGTTTCCTTTCTTTTTCTTCTCTGTCCTTTTTTTTTTTTTTGCTAGTGCGGCACAGATCGCAGGAACATTCCCAATATTCTACTATTCATCTGTAACAGTTAGAGACTTTAATATCACCATACTACTTTGAGTTCTGTTTTTATCCATAACCTTAAAGGAATTTTTACCATAATGAAAACTGAGCAAATTTTGCCATTTGAAACCATGAGGGAAAAGAGATGAGGCATTAAATGCAGGCAAATGTACTGAAGGAAGCAAAAATAATAGGTCAGATTTAGAGCCCAATAGGCCAACCTGCAGAGCAAGCTGTATAACCAACCCACACATTACAGTTTCTTTCCATTGTACTGGAAAAATAGTATTGCCTTCTTACATAAAAACATACATAGATTTCCAACAAATTGTATTTTGGAAAGATCTAGAAAGGGAGAAGGAGAAAAACTGCTCAGTTTAACTTATTACAGCAGTGATGGAGCTTTGGTTTTGCATTTGCTATTCTGGTAATGATGGTATCTTTCTAACATCCTGAGAGCTGAAGGGATGACCAAACAAATACACTGTTCCCCAACAGCCTGATACAGACCTTGAAGGTGGTCACACTACTGAAAAATAATTATCATTTCCTAAAACTGTTTAGAAACATGCACACTTTGGCTTCTCCTCCTGCCAACCACCATAAATGGTTAAAATACAAAACTACTGGGAGGGAAGGCAGGGAATCCACAGAAGTGGAACAAATTTTGAAGCTTATGAAATTACAGCTTAATTTTAATGGAATACAGTCAATTAAATAAACATCATATAAACACAACAAACAATGAAGGTTACAAATCTTGTTAACTATGAATATGGTTACACATTTGTTAAGATGACCTTGGTTTGTATGACACAAACTGGGCACCAGATGGACAGCAGCCTGAGGGAATTAGTTTTTTTCTGCTAAAGTACCAATATTCAAGTTAATTTTCACACTTATATTCTTTTGTTCTCTGTCTTATGAATTTATACTAGCATAAGTTCTCTGTTATTCTTCATAATCACTTTTCTCCTTGAGCCTCCTTATGCTTATTGGTTTGTTATATCGCTCTCTATCTGTGCAATGATCTGTGTTTCTATGATTTCCATGGATTTATTATTCTTACAAGAATCAGCTTTAGTTCTGCAACTGTCATGCTTCAATTCAGTTAGAAATCTTAAATATCCATCTATATATTTCTTATGGACTATGAGTCACAGTTCACAATTTTAATTCTGAGCTTATAAGAAACGAAGCAGTGTGTAACACGCAAAGGTGACACTTAGAAAATATTTTCGTAAGATTCTTAGTCTACTTTTATAACCTATAACTACACTTGGAGCTAAGCACATCTGCCTGTCAAAGACTTAAATGCTCGGTTTTATTCCTCACATGGCCAACAACATAACTGCTTAAGTAAAAGTTGAATTACTATCTCCTCAAATCTGACTCAGATTAAACAAAAAAAGAATTAGGGATCACTTCAGGCTGTATTCAGAACACAATCAAAGTTCAAACAATATCACAACACAGTCAGTCTGATGTAAGGTGCTTTATCTGGTGAAAATAATTTTCTGCCCATCCAAATGCACAGGGTCTACATGAGGGCAGCCCAAATATCTTTTGTAAGCTGGGCAAACCTGAAGGTGTGGAGATGAAAGTTTTAGGAAGAGCATAGATATGGTATGAAATATAACTTTCGTTTAAGATAATAAAATCATGTTCACAAAAAAACATACTGAAAAAAGGATGGCTAAGAAGGCAACAGAAGCTGTAGCCGTGACAAGCAACGTGCAAATTTAGCTTGTTCAGGTGCACAGTAAGAGAAAAAGCTCATCACTATGCCAACCCTGGGGCAAATGCCTCCTTCTTCCCAGGGTGCTTTGGAAACCTGTTTCCATGAGGAAACTGTGACTCACTTTTTCACTGAAATTTTTATGCCTTTGTTTTATAAAAATACTGATTCCAGGGATTGTTCGTACAACAGTCTAAGCTTTTTGAAATCAATCTTTTCTTATGAAATCCAATAACAGCTTTCCCCAGCAGGCATATTTAATTTTACCAAATCCCACATCAGTTGAAGCTTATTTCTGTTCACATACAAAGCCTAACAAAGAAAAATTTCTTATTTTGTGTTCTGATTTGTGTATTGAGACCATGACTCTTTTTGACAAGAGAAGCAAAAAGAGAAGTAGAGTATATCAGCAAGTCTCTTTTTTTTCTTTATTAAATTGACCCCAAAATTTCCTAAACACTACAAGAGACAGTCAGTAAAGCCTGAAATAAACAGTTAATTTGTATTAAGTAGCGAGAAAAAATTATGTATGTCAAAAACCACAAATATAAAGCATCTGCCAGCTCCCATGCTTTTGCTGTTTGCACACTTGCAGAAAGTATTTGAGTGCTGAGATGAGCTTCTGCACTCACTCAGGGAAGAGCTCTCCTGTATGCACTCATCTTTCTAGGGAATAAAACACACATTCACACAGTGGTGGACCTAATGAGGCTGAGTAACCTGCACAGCAGCTGGAGGGCCACGACTTGAGAAACCACTGAAAATTAATGCTTGTCTTCAGGCAATAGCTGAGGCAAATATAACCTTGTAACGCTGTACATCCCAAGTACTGCAGGAGCAAAAGGAATCACCTCCTACTGTCTCACAGTACAATGGTTTCCCATCTCTTTCTGCTTTCCCTGCCTTCTGCACCACTGCACAGCCTCGAGCTAAGGCTGATCATGCAGGAGCTGCCTTTCCCCCAGGAGACCCCTAGTTTAAAACTGATGCAGATAGACTTTGCTCAGTTCATGGCAAAAAGAGAAGTCTGTGGAGGGCAATAGGCCCAGCAACTATGAAAAGCAAAAATTAGATGGTTCAAATTTGCCTTCCAAATTGTATGTGTTGGATCAGACAGAAGCATTGGTTACCTTTTGTTCCGATAAGGAAGCAGTTAAAAGAGACTTAATACTGACTGATTTTTTTTTTCAGTAACTTTTCATTTCACAGTTTCTGAGCATGAAATCAAGCCATTCCACAAAATAAAAGGACTGATGATAAAACCCATTTAAAACAGCTTTCTGTCTTATACAAGCAACTGTTGAAATTAATTAAAATATAGTACCCAACTTTTGACAGAACAAGTTTGTGGCCTCTCAGATTTTGGTTCTAGCATGCACGAGTAGATTCCAGAGACCTGCTCCGCTGCTTGGATGCAGCAGTCAGTCCCTAGTAGCAATGTGAGGTATAAAGCACCAGGCTTCATGCTCTTATAATGGGATTTAACATGAAAGGAAAGCTCTCAGGTACCTCTGGTTGCTATGAAACCATTGACATTTTCCCTTGGAAAGTAATTTGTCCTTAGTAGAGTACTAAATTAGAAAGTAAGTAAACTGTATATGTGCAGTATTGAGGGCACTAATAACTTTTGAATGGAAGATAACACTACCTGAGCAGACCACTTTATGCTAGTCAGGACTGGAAAAGCTGTATCCTATAGTCTAACAGCAATACTGACTCTGGGGCAGGAACTGCATGTGCAGTACCTTGCATCCATGCTATTTTGCATCAAATGAGAATCTCACCCAGAAATGTTGTTAAGTACCACCAGGTAAATAATGCAGTAGAGAAACAAAGATTTCAACAAAGTTCCGAGCACCCAGCTAGGTGAGACTGTGAGGTTTCTCAAATATATGATCAGAGAACGTTTAAGATTGGAAAAGGCCTTTAAGATCATCGAGTCCAAGCATTAACCAGACACTGCCAGGTCAAACTCTAAACCATGTCCCCAGTAGGACAGGAGAAAGCTGACAGGTAAATAAGGTCAGGAAGCTGAGCAGAATCTTTGGTTCAAACAGGCCTGCTTCTGGAGATGAGCTAGGGAAGCTTCCTTCCAAGTTCACCCTAAAATCAATACCATCACCACAAAAATGGCTTTCAAACAGAATCTTGAAAGTCCAGCATGAATACAGTCACTCACCTAAAAAAAGTCTTTTATTTGCACATTCCTCTATAATAAATTACTTCCATTACCAAATCAGCAGTTCAGATCACAAACCTGAGCGTAAGAATGATCATTTTCCCCCAGATTAGCTATTGGCTGCTTGGGTCTCAGTGGAAAATCAAGTGGTAGAGGTAATCAGGATAAACAATCAGATACCAAAATTTCCTGTGAGCAACAGGGCAGCAAGATGTGTTTGGACATTAAGAACTGCACAGTTGAAGAATATGATTGGGTCATAAATATTACAGGACAGCATGATTTTGGAAGTTTTCTTGGGTTTATATGAGTAATAATATAGTACATTCCTTTGTATTTCTTTCCTTTGTGCATTGAATTTGGTGTGCACACCTCTACATGAATAATGCAATATAGCAAAATTGATGGCGCAGTTCTTTTGTTAAAGCAGTTATGAAATGAGAAAACAAAATCTACAAGGAAAAGTTATGAAAAAAACAACATTTCTCTAAGAATAAAAAGATGAAGTTGCCTGACCGTTTACATTTGTCTCCTGTGTCATGAATATTAGATCAGATTCTTTTTATTAATCCATTGATAGTTCCGTAAGGCAACTCATTTTTGATAAACTCTGTCAGGGCTGCTGTAAATACAAAAAAGATTTATGAATTAATTTTCATACGTAAATGACAAAATCCTCTGATACATTTGAAATATCTGCCTCACAGTTAAAATAGAGATATATATGCACGCATACACATGTATTAATTTAACATTCAGATCAGCCTGTTCTTTTAGAACACAGCTTAATGTCAACTGCCTTTTTCTGTGGAAAAGAACAGTAAACTACAAAGACAATTGACATTGAGAGCTTACTAAAAATGAAAGAAATGGACAGTCTGTGATCTGGGAAGTGTGATGGACCAAAGGTGTAGAGGGTTTTATTTCAAAAGCATTTTTGTTTTCAAGTATCAGTGGGTTGTGCGTATGCCAGTGTGCTGTAAAAACACAGATATCTACAGCTCATTACTATTATTACTTGAATTGTCTTTATAGCTACAAGTCCCAGTCATGAACCTATTAGGCTAAAAATAGCACAAAAAGCATAAGCTCTAAATCAGTCTGCAATTGAAGTGTACATGGGTAATTTACCACAGCCCTGAAAATCTGCGTAAAGCCAAATGCACCTCTAAGTTCTACATTTCCTGGCAGCAGTAAATCACAGAGCTGGTTCAATCCTCCATTTCCTTTCCTTTGCCAGTGGAACACGGACTGTGATGGACTTGCCAGGACTATCACTGCCATACAGCCAGCACATGCTGAAAAGGCAGTGAGCTGAAATCAAATTTTTCTTCATTTCCCTTGCACCACAGCAGTGACCTGTGTACCAGTGCATCCACACCTACGCTCCAGAAGGGCAGCATCTCCCTTTTGCTCTGCATCTTTTAGGCATTTTACAAAGGAAACTCAGAATCATTCTTTTTTTTACAGATGGGAAAACCAAGGTACAGAAACGTGTAGTGACTTGCTCCAGAAGGACAGATATCTAGTCTTTTTCACAGACCATTAATTAATATAACACAATCTTGCATAGCCCCTTGAAGTGAACATTTTTATGTTCTATGAGTGAAAGAATTAACCAGATCATTTCTGGACAGAAAATGAGGCAGGTATAATACCCACGAGGTTCAGTTCTGTACCATCTTCCAGTCGTTCTATCTGCCTGTGCTCTGTTTATGGGGATGCTATTTGTGCAAGCTCCTTGGAGCAGAGGCTGTAAAGACTGGTACCATCCAGAGTAACCAGTGATTAATTCATAAGAATCACAGAATAAAAATATATGCAATATCCTGTGAGAAGAAATAAAACTGATGTAACTTCATAATCTGCTGTGTGCTTCATCCTCACTGTCTAGGACCTGAAGAACTTCCAAAAGCACAGGAAGCAATTTAGCCACCCTTTCTGGTCTGTAGTATATCCTCACATTCTCTATGCAGGGACACACTCTGTGCTGCCAAGTGTTCTGTTCTGACAGTGGTTTCATTTACTTTTGACATACCTAAAACCTGTTGCTTAGTGGGGAGGGGCCAGGTTGAAGGCCAAGATGGTAATGGGATTTGTAATCCATAAAGGATCTTGTTCCATTGTCTGAAACTGCTTCACAATGCTCCTGCTTAGCAGTCATGGACAGAAAAGTCTAGTGACACCTGAGAGTGATGTAAACCAGCTTGATCTGCAATAAATCTGGGGTTACATTTATTAATGTAATAACTATGTATTCTTTCAAATAACAGCATAACACCCCTGTTACATTCTACTGTAGATCAGATACATCAAGAGAAAGCAACAGATATACTTAATGAAAAAACTTAAATAAGAAAGTCAACATAAAAACAAATAGTTGAGGTAAACTTTTTTCCAATTCAAATAAAAGATGTAAATATACTAATTAAAGTATAATTCTTTTCTATATGAACTGGATATTTTATATCAACTTGACTATATCCCTGAAGCAAGACTAGAAATCCATCAATAAAGGCATTTGTCATGAATTTACAGAATACACACCCCAAGCTTATTTGGATTACATGAATCCTTTTAGAGTTATACAGAAATGTGGCATGTGTAGGCAGACATATTGACAAACCATGTCTGGGAGCATTAAAAATAAATAAGCAAGGGAAAAGATAAGTTCAGAAAAGAATTTTGTACATCCAAGTTAATGCAGCATGTCAGGGAGCTGGTCTGTCCTCCACTGTCCTATAGAGTGAACCATACATTATTTCTCAGTACTAACAACACAGACAAGTATATCATTATGACTTCTCATTACAGTCTCAGAGAGACTTTGCCAACTGTGCATCATATTCTTTTACTCTGAAATATATCACCTCACATTCCTTTAGTTGTAAAGGATGCTTACTGGCATAATAGATCTGCTATTTATTTACCTCATGATTCATTTACATATGTTATTACCTTCACTTCAGTTTGAATTATATTACTGATTTTACTATAAAATTTTTCAAGCCCGTTGTACCAAACCATTCATGTAAAAACCTGCTCTTGCAGCTGGTTTCAAAAACTAAGAAACTCTTAATTCAGCCCAAAACTCTCCATATTGCAAAAGACAAAAAAAAATAATAAATGAATAGGGTACATGCTAGCTTAATTGTTAAGCCCAGATGGTGAGGCTTGCAAAGTCCTAACCTCTTTAAACAGACATTAATAAGGAAAGCCAACAATACATACAATAAGTAATACATCAGTTACTTTGTGTTATCAGAACAAAACGTGATATGCTTCTAAGGAAAAAGCTGGAAATAAATAGGAAAGGGGCGAGCAATTAAAATAATTTGAATAAATCTTAGTTCTTTATTTTCATAATACTGAAATATTTCTGTTAGCAGCTGACCAAGAAATCATGCACCTATTCTGTTGATATCAATGAAACTATTTGGGCTATGTTCTGGTTTAGTCAACCTCAAAATGTGGCCCACCATCAGTTTCAGCAGGGTCCAACAATATACTCCTCAGGTGATCACATTCAGCATGTGCAATATCCTTAGGACATTTTATTACCTGCAAGCAACGTCTAAGAGATGGAAGAGGTAAAAGTAAAGGTTTTAATAAGAGCTGAGCAGGGTGGGCATTCATTACATATCATTTAAGAAAATAGTTTCTTTCTTTTTTTCACTACAATGTTTAAGAAATACACAAAGCCCCCCACGTTTCTGCATTACAAAACATATCTGTCCTCTGTTCATAATGGTATGTATTCCTTTTGATGCTGAAGGAGCTCCAAAAGGAGCACTGAGATAGAAGAGGCTGGGAGAGCTAGAACACTTCTATTAACCTATTAACTCACAGCCCCGAGGGCTTGTTCATCATGGTGCCTATCGAAGTGTCAGTCTTTTCTATTACTTTTTCCTTCAGAAGATGTCTGTCTATCATTGTCATGCTCTTCTAGCAGGATTATCCATCATTTTGGGTGAAGCCAAATCATTCATTTTCATGGCTGTCTCTGTTAGCGAGTCGGGATGGAAAAAACCTGTTTTATTCAACAAAAGATAAATGATGGAATTGCCCTCTTAATCATTTTCTTTTATTACTTAATCCAAAAGGTTGGGAGGAGGCTTTGCAGTTTATTATACCAGGAGTCACAGGCACCATTATATTTCAGGATGTAGCAATATGTCCTGCTTTTCAGCAGCTTATAAAACTAGCCATAAACATTAACTCCAGGCAAGAGTTTGTCATACTGCTTTTGATTCAGAGCACTGGTTGACTCCTATGGTTAGCACTGTGATATCCCTTCCAGGGTTTTTTTTTTTTGAGTTAGGCTGAAATAACTGGCAATCACAATGGGCTGTTGTGATGAACTGCAGCCTTGTCCTCAAGATGCTGCTGGATCAAGGATATCCTGCTGGGGATTTAAAAAATGCCAGTTTTGACTAAATGTTAGGCTCAGAGCACCTTGATCTAGATTATTATGCTTTCAGTTGCGTCTTGTGACTAGCAAGACAACACAGGACACACTCTACCTATCAATTAAGTTTTCAAAACTAAACACTTAAAGCAAAGTGGTCATGTTTTTAACCCTCATCAGCCTCAAATAGAAATATAATAGGAAATACAATAAAGTGAACAGAATAATACTGGGCGAACCTTCTAGAAGTTTGAACATAGTTGTTTATGACTATTCACTGTCCTAACACACTGTATGATCTCCATAGCTACTAAAGTTAACGGAAGAATCTCTACAATGAAATATGTAGACATTTCAGAAAAAGTATTAAATAAGGCAAAAAACCCAAATGGTGCGATAATTGCTGTTGCTGAAATTATGGGGAAAAGAAAGTATTATGGAGAGGAAGAAAATACCAGAGAGGTGTGACACAGTAAAAATAAACTCGTCCTAAAATTTGTTGTGTGAATGCCTTGTAGCATCATAGTCTTGTGAAATTCCTTCTTATGTCATGGTCTGACTGAAAGACTAATGAAGTAAATAGGCATGATTTTTTTGTCTTCAGTAGGATTTGGATTGCGCCATGGGGAAGAGAAAGAGATACTGGATAAGTGTACTTGGTGTTTGATGTAAACTCTCCTCACACTCCCAGCCATCTGGGCCTAAGTCAGCCCCAGAGCAGAGCCACAGTTCGGATGGCACAGAGCCCGAGCTAATAAGGCCTGTGGAAAGGCAGAGTATATTATCGTGAGCTCAGAACTGCACTGCTGCAGCCATAAGGCTCCTGGCCAGCTTGGCACTTGAACCAAATAAACATCACATCTGCCTGGCAAAGTGCTCCAACATCTGCCTCAAAAATCCCACAGAAGTACACCCATTGCTGAGTTACAATCACAGAATACGTGTTACAATCTAAAATGTGACTGCACTACAAAAGCTCCTAAATATTTCTACAGAACTAGAACTCAAGAGATAATTACTTGGCTAATTCTTGATAGTCTGGAGATGATGTCTTATTACTCACAATGTCAATTGATCAAGTACTACTAAAGACACTTCAGAAACATTGAGTGTCTTCTCCTAATCACACTCCCAAGAGCTGTATTTGTCAGCGATGTCCATAAGTGGTTTCAGGATAATTGTGCTAACTTAATAAAACCATTTGTCAAATACCACAGAAACCTTGAAAATCAACTGGTTCTTTTACAACGCAAAATTGGGATCTTAACTTGTACCTTTCAAATTCCCTTCCCTGCCCAAGAATGCATACATTCAATATGAGATGATCATTCTACAGTATTATTAAAGTATCCATGATGACTCTTATTTTAAAGGTGCTAATTATACAAGCTGTGATTTCAGAGTCCTAGTCCCTCCACTTTCTTCTCAATGGATGGTGAGGAAATTTCTTTTTCTACAGATATGCACTGGTACCTGACTGGATCCACCTTATGCTTTTGAATCTGATAAACACCATGAATCTTCTTCAGTACCACGTATTTTCCAGGAGTAAGACCATTGCATCCTCCCTTTCCTAATAATTATTTGATTCATTTTATAGATTGTGGGAACATTTGCAATCTTTTCTTTCAGTCTTTCAAAATTCCTCATGTTTTCCTCTTTTTGTCTCAGTAATAGATCTCAGTAATACCCACGTAGTAAAAGGCTCACCAAAATTATTATACAGTTTTCATATTACAATCAAGGACAATAAAGCAAAGAAGTTAGGGTGCATATACCTCCATTAACTCATGAGGCAAATCATACCCCTGACGAGAAGCAGAAAGTGAAGATTTACCTAAGTTCCCCAAATCATTGTCAGTTCTGCCTAAAAAAACATAATTGCCAGCTCCAACTTTGGGTTGACAATCTCAAAAACCAGCTTCTATCACAAGGCACTAGGATCTGGCCTGCTTTTAGTTAACATAGTAACAACATTCATAAGAGTAGTAATTTGTGCTCAGTGATATGTAAAAGAGAAGAAACAGTGTGGGATAAATGCTGGGTGAAGTGTGAGCATCTATACCCATCCTGGCCCACGTGCAGTCAGTTCCAGTGTCTGTGCACTGGATTTTCCCACAGTTCTGGTTCCAGCCTCTGCACACTCAGAGGCAGCTCAGATCCACCCGCCTCACACAAGTCATATGCGACAAAAGCTATTTTGCTCTTGACCCTTAGCCTCACATAAGAAAAAAAAAGAAAGGCATACACCAGGTCTTCTAGGAATCTAATTTTCTTGCCACTGAAATATTAGCTATTGGACTGCAACTGGGATAAATGTTAGGAAATTCTTCCCCAACATTTTCATAAATTCTGTTCAGTTCTCTTTAAAATGGGGGGGGGGGGGGGGGAAGCCAAGAAA